>JANBPO010004741.1:5636399-6114832 GCA_024336825.1 Amorphophallus titanum | reverse complement strand
CCATTCGAACAACCGGGTCAACGCGGCGGTCTCGCTCGCGGGCACCATCGCCGCGATCACGTCGCGCAGCTCGAGCAGCAGCGCGGCGACGTCGAACCCGGTCGCACCCTCGCTCGCGAACTGCGCGCCGAGGAACGCGGCGCCGCGCTCGAGCTCGCGCGTCGCGTCCGAGCCCGGCGTCAGCTCGCCCGCAGCGGCGGCGACCGCGAGCGACTCGACCAGGCTCGCGACCTGCGCGGTATGAGCCGCGGGCTTGCTCGCGCGCCTGAAGCGCAACGGCGAGCGCTCGAAGCGAACGATCCAGCTCGCCAGGATCTCGCTCGAACGATCGCGCAGGATCGTGGCTAGCTGGAGTCCCTCACTCACCGCGCGATCGTAGCAAGCGACCCTGCGAGTCGCCATGATATGGTGGCTCGGTGAAGCTGAAGTCGGTGGCACGTACGGACGTGGGGCGGAAGCGGCAGATCAATGAGGACTCGTTCTTCAGCGACGACGCGCGCGGGTTTTACGTGGTCGCCGACGGTGTCGGTGGCCACAACAAGGGCGAGATCGCGAGCCGCGAGGCCGTCGAGCAGCTCACGATGTGGGTGCTCGGCGCGAGCCGTGACCTGGATCGCCTCGTCGCGCGCATCGAGGACGGCGACACCGAGGCGGTGTGGGACATTCGCCGACTCCTCGAGAGCGGCGTGAAGAGCGCCTGTTACATGGTGTTCGGCATGGCCGAGCTCGATCCCGAGAAGAAGGGCATGTCGACGACGCTGTCCGCGATGGAGAGTGAGGCAGGGGAAGCTCTGTGAGAGGTGAATCAGGCAGTCAATCTCAGACTGTGCAAAGTTTAGACAGGGCATAATAGGGCGGTTCAGATGTGACCGCTGAGTTACAGGGCGGTTCCTGATGGACCATTTATAAAGCAGAGTGTGGAATTTCATTATTATTCATTGAGATACGGACTGAATGCAGGGGAAGCAGTGGACCCAGATTTCATGGCTGCAAGTCCGGGCGGTGTATCTGGCACTGTCGGACTTTCAGCGAGAGAGGCTAGTGGCGATGGGATTCATCGAACTCCAGAGCATTGAGGTGTGTCGCTTTGACACACCTCTACCTTATGCTCTGCACGACCGCTGGGACCCGGTGAGTCGGTCCTTCCTCTTCCCGTGGGGGCATATGGTCCCTACGTTGGAGGACATGGCCCGGATCATGGGCCTGCGCGTGCATGGGTCTCCGGTGACCGGAAGTAGTTATCCCGATAACCGTGACATGGCCTGGGAGTTACTAGAGCTGGACCTGCTGCATCCTGAGTGGTAGTCCACTACGGTGGCGAGAGTAGTGCTCCAGGACAGCCTGGGGCTTAGAGGGGCAGGGATAGCGACCGACGAGCAGCACCTTCAGCGGCTCGTGGATCGAGCCCAGTCGAGAGTTGCGACGACGGCGGGAGCAGAGGCGGACAGAGTTCTCCGGTGATTTCTGATGCTACTTTTTGGGTGGCTCCTTTTTGCGACGCGGGCGGACGTGATCAGCTGCCGGTTCCTTCCACTCCTCGAGGACCTCTCCCACGTAGGCGACTATGCGTGGGGAGCGGCGGTCCTCGCTTTCCTGTTCGACACCCTGAGCTCGACGACCCGGCGGACGATGCTTGGGGGCTTCTCTCCCCTACTCCAGGTACGACTTTGACCCTAGCTTGGTTTCTATGACTTCTAGATGCTTTCTAAATGCTGACACACTTTTGTGATGCAGGTCTGGGCCTATGTCCGGCTACCCGGGCTCGGGCGAGGGGAGATGGCCTTCCCCAGTGTGATCCCGATCGCGAGGCGTTGGGTTACGCCTTGGGAGACGGGAGGGCTTAGGAGACAGGTCCGTGCCCTTTAGGATGACCTGGACACCCTACCGTACACCTCGGTACACTTCTAAACTTAGACTTCTAGCTAAAAATTCTTCATGCTTATGATGCTGACTCGACTTTGCTATTTGATAGGTACGGTGGACTCCCTATGTCGAGGAGGGACACGAGGGACATCCCTGGGTAGCTGAGGCCCTTGCCTTCTCTGGCCGGGACGTGTGGCTTCATTGCTTGAATGTGGTGGAGCCACTCTACTCCCGATTGGTGGTGAGGACGATCGGCGTCCATCAGCCTATTCTTGAGTTCCCAGTGGCGGAGAAGCCAGGGGAGCGCGTGGGCCGGCACCCACGGGGAGTAGCTACGGTGATAGACTAGACGATATGGGCGACTGACCAGTTAGCTGACTGGGCAGCACATGGGTGGGTGGTGACCACTCGTGCAAAGAGCGATAGTGCGTACTACGCAGCATACGGCCAACACTATCGGGACCAGATGTTCCGGGGTGCTCGCTGACCGGTACGACTTCTAAACCCTAAACTCTCTTAATTATAACCTATATGTGATCATGCATTGACAATGGTTTTCTAAATGCAGACCGATCCATCGGACAGGATAGCGGAGCTCCATGGGTTGCTCCACTCCACCATCATGGAGCGGGACAAGGCCCGCCAGGCGCTAGCCCTACTGGTAAAAGCTTAGACTTAACTACGTAATTTTTATTATGCTTATTCTATGGCATGACTCACTTCTAAACTTTGAAATGCAGTGGGGCGAGGAGACGCAGAGACAGGGGGCCGATGCTCCCTCTTCCTCTAGATAGGCTCCAGCTGACCGAGCGGAGCAGGACGCTGAGCTTCAGAGCATGGTGGAGAGGGCCGAGGGAGCAGAGGCGGCACTCGCCGAGAGGGTACATTCCTAAAACTCTTCCTTGGACAATTCATGATTATTATATGCTATTTACTGACCATGGCTACATGCATGTAGGCGATCGAGCTGACGATCCTTCGGGGTGAGCTGGAGGAGAGGAGCCGAGACTTAGAGGAGGCGGCACGCCTTGTCAGTGAGATGGAGTGCACTCGCGTGGGCGTCATCGAGGTAGAGACACTTCGAGCCCGGGCAGCTGACGGGGACGCCTACCAGGCGGAGCTCGAGAGGACCTGTGCAGAGCTGGCGCAGACCCAGGGAGAGTTGGCACAGAGCAGAGCTGGCGGCCCAGACGTGGAGCGCTACTGTTCAGAGGCAGAGCAGGCCCGTCTCCAGGTTACCCGCCTAGAGGGCATGGTGGAGGGGCTTCGCGAGGTGAGCAGGAGTCGCAGCCGAGCGACTCATCTTGGCCAAGACCTACCTCACCGGTTCCTCTGGTCTAAGGAGGAACGAGGAGGAGGAGAGGCACCGTAATCGGTGAGACGAGGCTACTTCATCGATGCCTCCTCCGAAGAGGCACGAGGGCGAGGGTGAGAGTAGCCAAAGAGAGGGAGAGGGGCAGTTTTGAGTTTTTCTTTTGTTGCACCATCTAGGCAGATCTTGTATATATTCGACATGGATGTACAGTGAGTTCTCTTTTTGTTATTTTTCTTGTAAATGCATGCATGGAATGAGAAATGCTAACTAACCGACAACTGACGCAAGAGGGCTACGAGAGATGAGAGTGGACTTAGTGCGGTGAGAGACGCCGACTTGAGTGACGCAAGAGAGACAGAGGGATAGACGCCGACCTGAGCGACGCGAGAGGTGAGAGAGGGATGCTGAGTTGAGCGACGCGAGAGATGAAAGAGGGACGCCGACTTGAGTGACGTGAGAGATGAGAGACAGACGCCGACTTGAGCGATGTGAGAGATGAGAGACAAACGCCGACTTGAGCAACGCGAGAGAGAGAGAGAGCGATGAAAACACAATGGGGTATTAGGCGGTCTACGAAAAGATCACTTATTTGAAAACTTGGTAATAGACGGTCAATGACCGTCCACTCCATATGAAACGGTCAATATCTGACCGTTCCATTATTGAGCGGTCAATGTAGGACCATTCAAAATGGGGCGGTCTATCGACAGACCGAGCAATTGTCCGCACTGAGAAGCAGAGCAGGACTCTCCTTCTGAGAGTCCCAACCCGCGATGACTTTAGATAAACTCTATCTAGACTTGACCTAACTCAATCCAATGCTATCCTAACCTAATCCCAAGGGGCTTTAATTTCTAACCACACCTTATAAGTAGCAGGAGGATCCCAAATTCGGAATTCAGCCTTTTCTCCTCTCTAAACCCTCTAAAACCTTGCTCTCTCTTACTCTCTCATCATGAAAAGAAGCCTAGGAGGAAGCTCCATGGAGGGGACATCTTCTGAAGGCCTGAGGGCAACAAGAAAGGAGCGAGAGGTGCTCCAACAGCTGGCCACCATCCCTTAGCATCTATGCTCAAACCCTACGAGAGACGTATGTTTGTATTTCATTGAACTTCAATTTGACTTTCCTCTTAACATTGTCATTTCTTCTTTCCTTTTCTCTCTTCCTTTTCTTTTTCCCTTTTCTCGCCAGCTCTGCCCTGGCCCTAGGCGCTATTCCACCTTGAAGTGGATGGCCCCAATGATCCGAGCATTGCCCCTGGGGGTGACCCACAGTGAACAGGTTCACATTGCTTACATTGGCAAAATTAGCCGTTAAATTAGCTCGTTGTGTTCCGCCCGCCAGTAATGGATTCGGCAGTTGCAGTTGAATGGATTGCAAAGCTCCGGCATTCGCGATGATTTGAGTCGCGCCGGAAGCCGCGTCCAACGCGATTTGTTGCGGGCTCAACGCGCCGCTCCAAATCCGAAATTCACTGACACTGAACGGCGCGTAAGGATCGCTGGTATAAAGCGAACGGCCAATGTAACTATACACGTCGTTGACCGCCGATAACTTGGTGGTTGCATTGGTATTTATGGCCGCCAGCACGCCGTTAGTATAAAGTGAAACGGTGTTTGAAGGCGGATTGAAAATTGCCACCACATGAAAATTAGTTTGCCCGCTCCAATTAACCCCGCTTGCGGCATTTTGTTCGCCTTGCCAACCAGGATCAACACCTGTGATCGCCACTCGTCCGGCTTGTGGCGCGCAAAAGATATAATCTTCACCTGAACCACTGCTGTCCGTATTTCCAAAGCCCCAAAAGAAACAATCCATCGGCAAAGTCCCAAAGCTGGACCAGGATTCAATCGTCACTGCCGAACTACTGCCGTCGATAAGTCCCGACGGCAGATTCAAATAAGCTCCCGAAGAACCATCTAACGTAAGCTGGCTGTTGGTTATGACGGCATTTCCCTGAACCGTGCCGTTGGCCGACGCAACTAAATCAGTTGCCGTCAAACTTCCGTTTGGTTCGTTAAAGAAACTATAACGATGAGTGATGGTTTGAGCCAAACCAGCGCCAGATAAAAACACCAATAAAAACAGATTAAGTTGAAATTTTAACATCTATTCTTCCAGTTGAAAAAATTGGGTGCTATTGGCAACCGGAATCACAACCTGCCATTGATTGCCGACGATTTGAGGCGCGGGTGAATTCACCGGTGACCAGCCGTCGGAAACCAGATTCGTTTGAGTCATCAACGTGAATCCAGCCGCCGTCAACGGCCAGGTTAGAATCAAATTATTACCGGATAAAGACACACTGATAACCGGACTGGATTGACTTAAAAGCTGATTTGAACCTAGTAATTGGGTCGCGGCGATTTGGTTGGCGTTCAACGCGCCGGAGTAGATACGGAATTCATCCAGCGTCAAATCGGGATATGGATCGGTGTTGTAAAGCGAACGGCCGATGTAATTCAGCACGTCATTGACGGCGCTCATCGGCACGGTGATGCCGGTATTGATCGCGGCCAAAACGCCGTTGGTATAAAGCGCGAGATAACCCGCCGGCGGATCATAGACGGCGACAAAATGCAGGTTTGTTTGATAACTCAAATCCCCTACTCCGCTGGCATTTTGTTCACCCGTATCCAACAGGGTCGATTAAGCTCGATTCGGGAGAGGTGTGTGAGAGGGGGAGTCGGGCCCGTCCTACGAAGAGTCGAGACTCTCCCGACCAACCCGCTATCAAAGCGGGCCCAATAGAATCGAGTTATTGAACCAATCTTGATGCTACTAGCTAGAATCATGCACTTATCAAGGACGATTCCTATCTTGGCCTGGTTCTCCTTGCCATATCAACCCTTTGATAGCACTTGCATTTCACTGAAGTCCCAACCGGTTTGTCTACTTGTCTAGGTCCGGCCTTGAACTACACAACTCTTCCCTTCCCTGTTCATGAAGCATATGACTTAATTATGTCATAAATTAAGCTAGTGAAACATTGTTGCTTGCACGACAGAAGTAAATCTGTGTCACTAGAGCAAGAATTACTGATAACGTGGCCCTATGAGCAATCTTCAAATCGCAATGAATATTATTCAACTTTTTACGTATTTTCAGACATTGAGGATGTTAAAAATATCCACAATTGTGATTACGGACATCACTTGACCAGTTATAAGTTGGATAATATTTAAATAATTGAATATAAATTTAAATTTAAATATTTTTAAAATATACATTTCATATCCAGATCGAGTATGAATTTAATATATCTGAACTCATTTTTTGACAATTCATTGTTAATATTTTAAACCCTTTAATTGTTTAACCCTGAGATACTTAAACTAATACAAAGAATCAAAAATCCGTCAGCCGGCCTCCGCCATCCCCGCACGCAGCCAAAAGCGTTTTTACTTTTTAACAACAGCAGGCCGTCGTCCCCACAATGCAATAGGGTCTGTCCCGTCGACCCGTCCCCACACTCAAAGCACCACGTCGGCACCGCCATCGTCCCCACACGCAGCTGGCCAAAGTGCTCGTCCCCTTGGCCCTCTCTCTCAACCAACCCCATCTCTCAGCGGGTACAGGTCCCCCACGGCTCTCATCCTCCACATCATCTCCTTCAACTTTAAACTCTTGGTCATATTTTTCTTAGACATATATAGATATCGGGAGGTATATACATCTATAACCGTGATGATGGATGACACTCAGCATCCATATCCGTGAAAATATAAGATGCTGTCCAAGTATGGTATCTGTAAGATTTTTGAACCTGTTTGTTTGGAGGATAGGTTAAGGAGAATAACTTAACTAAAAGTTGAGTATTCTAAAAAGTAGACTATTTTACTTTGATTAGAAATAAGATAATTCAGAATACCATTGAGAATTGTGAAAAAGTTTAAACCTTCTTATTCTACCTTTTTAATAGAATAAGTTATCCTGAGATAAACCAAGATAAGATCCTATCCCATAGAATATCTTGTATGAATAACCAAATCGAATAGGCGGGTGATCAGCTTCCCGGTCAAGCACATCGCCCGGCGCGGTCCCGGCGGCTGCGTCGAGAGCTGGCCGCTGGAGGTGGGCGACCCGCCGCCGGACCCCGACCCGTGGGCGCCGGTGGACGCCGAGCCGGCCGAGAGCGCCGGGCGCAAGCTGGCGCGCCGCATCGCCCGCCAGGTCGGGGCGATGATCGCCCGCGGCGAGGCGGTGCAGGACCGCCAGCGACCGACCGAGCTGCGGCCGTGCACGGCCGGGGACGTGCTGATCCTGGTGCGGCGGCGCAACGCCCTGTTCCACGAGATCATCCGCGCCCTGAAGCGCGAGGGCGTCGCCGTGGGCGGCGCCGACCGGCTGCTGCTGTCCGAGCACATCGTCTTCGCCGACCTGATGGCGCTGGCGCGCTTCGTCCGCTTTCCGGCCGACGACCTGGCCCTGGCCGGCCTGCTGCGCAGCCCGCTGTGCGATGTCGCCGAGACCAGCCTGTTCGACCTGGCGCACGGCCGCACCGGCAGTCTCTGGGCGGCGCTGTCGAGCCGCGCCGGCGAGCGCAGCGAGTGGCGCACGGCGCGCGACCTGCTGGGCTGGACCATCGACGTCGCGCGGCTACGCCCGCCGTTCGAGTTCTTCAGCCGCGTGCTCAGCCGCCTCGACGAGGGCGGGCGCTCGATGCGCGAGCGGATGCTGGGCCGCTTCGGCGCCGAGGCCGAGGACGCGCTGGAAGCCTTCATCGCCGAGGTGCTGGCGGCGGAGCGCCGCGACCTGCGCGACCTGGAATCGGTGATCGCGGCCCTGTCGCAGACCGAGCTGGAGGTGAAGCGCGAGCAGGAGGACGTCCAGACCCGCGCCGGCGGCGAGGTTCGGGTGATGACCGTGCACGGCTCCAAGGGCCTGGAGGCGCCGATCGTCATCTTGCCGGACACCACCACCCGCGCCACCTCGCAGGGCGGCGCCCTGCTGGACGCGGCCGGCGGCGGCTTTCTGTGGGCGCCGCGCAAGGCCGACGACTGCCCGGCCTCGGCCGAGGCGCGCGCCGAGCGCGAGTTGGCGCAGGACCACGAGAGCCTGCGGCTGCTGTACGTCGCCCTGACGAGGGCCCGCGACCGGCTGATCGTCTGCGGCGTCGAGAGCCGGCCCCACCTCTTCGACCGGAGCTGGCGCGACTATGTCGACCGCGCCTTCGAGGCGTCGGACGCGGCCAGGCCCTTCCCCCTGGAAGGCGGCGGCGAGGGGCGGCGGATCGGCGCCGACCCGGTGGCGATGGGCGCCGCGCGGCCCGAAGCCGATACGGCCGCCGACCTGCCGGTCTGGGCGCGCCGGCTGGCCCCGCCGGAGCCCGCCGCCCTGCGCTACGCCTCGCCCTCGACCCGCAATTTGGAATGGTTGAAATCACCGCTCAAAATGATTTGATAATTGTTGGCAGTATAAATTTCATCGGCGCAGGCAAAACGGCAAAGCAGGATCGCGAGCGAAGCAAGGCCGATAAATTTTTGAAGCTGATTTGATTTCATTTAATTTGAGATTGAAAAACCATCAGACGATCGCCACGTCTTCCAGGTTTTGTGCCGGTGATTTTGGTTTCGGCGGTTCTGGCGGATTGCCTTCGATGATTTCGCGTTCGCGCGCCATTTTTATTGCGATTTCAGCGAAGCTGGATGGCTGACGCGGCGTCAACAAACTTACGGTAACTTGCGCGAGGCCGCCGGCAATGATGGCTGGAATCGCAGGATAACCCCAGAATTTGGTCAGCGACGGAATCAAAATGACCGCGAGCGAAACGGCAGGCGTGGCAATCAGCGCAGCGAACGCGCCCTGCCAATTCGCGCGCTTCCAAAATCGGCCGATCAAAATGATGACGGCCAGTCCGCTCATCGTCACGGGCAAAAATTTGACGACGAAGCTGACGATGGAAGTTGTGCGCAGCGCGAAGGCGGTTGAAATGATGAAAGCAAAAACCAGCGTCCAGCGCGCGACGCGAACGGGATTTTGCGGATAGCGGCGCGTGGCCAGCGGAAAAATGTGGCGCACAAAAAATGTTCCCACCGCCGTCGCATTGCTGTTCGCACAGGAGAGAATCGCCGCCGTCGCCGCGACGACGACGATGGCCGCGAGCGCAGGCGGCAGGACGTTGACGACGAGCCACGGAAACGTTTGGTCAGCTTGATCGCGCGGCAAATGAGGATTGAGGCTGAACGCATACAAGCCGATGAGGCCGATGACAACTGAAAAAATCATCACGATCGCACCGGCGGTGACCATGCTCCATTTGGCGATGGCCGGAGTGCGCGCGCTGTAAATGGCAAGCCGCCGTCCAGGGTCGGCCACGTCGCTTAAAATCAAGACCAAAAGCAGGCTGATCAATTTCAGATTGCCAAACGCTTCGTGGCCGAGAAATGAAAAATTTTCCGGCGGCACGGATTGACGCAATCCGTTAAATCCGCCGGCATGATGCAACGCCGAATGGAATAGAAAACCAAAACCGGTCAGCAAAATGATCGCATTGAGAAAATCCGTATAAACGACGGTGCGGAATCCACCGGGAATCGCGATCAACGCCGTGACAAAACCCGCGAGCACGACACACAGTTCGGGTGGCCAGCCGGTGACGATGCCGAGCACTTTGCCACAGCCGGTGATCTGCACGGTCAGCCAGCACAGTTGCGAGAGGAACAGACTGACGTTGCAAAATTCCGTGATGGCACGGTGGTTATTATAATAACAGGAGATTTCCTATTTTAGCCTAAGATGCATCATGTCATTTTGAGTATTCACGCCTCATGATTCTTCAAGATTTCTCCTTAAAGCAATGGCTAATTGCACTTAGTTCTCTTGAATAAGAGATCCACATTTCACTCTGAATTTGAGCGTGTTCTCTGATCTATTCATTCGGTCTGATTGGCCAGCATGACTCTTGTCTAGATTTTATCCAATTTCAATTCTCTTATTTAGCTTTTCTCTTGCTCTTCTGATCCCCTCATTGGCTCTGGATTGTGTCCCCTAACGAGGTCGGTCATGTTTTCTTTTTTCCTTTTGTTAGTTAGTTCCTCCAGACATGTGTCATCCACGTCAACTGTTCCTTGTGGTTACTTTGGCATTTTTAGGAGAATTCATGTCGCTTGTTAGTTGTGACGATTGTCTTTGCCTTGATGCCCGCTTTTTAGTGCTCTCTGTTTCATATTTGCTTCATCTCCATTTCATGTTGCTTTCGCTTTGGCTCTATCTCCATTCCATTTCACCTCCATTTCACTTCCACCCACTCCCTTGCAAAGCAGACATCAACGAGGGGTATCTGTTGACACCCGTTTTCAGCTTATGAGTCGAGCATTTCCTTTATTCATCTCTTATGACGTCCCAAATTATCAATTGTTTCGGAGTCTTCCTTGATCATTTTTCGAGCCCATTTTCAATCATTTTCTAGCCCATTATGTCCTGGGGGCTATTTTCCATAGATTTGCCATTTTCTAGCCTGTTCTTATTGTCACGATCAGTAGCATGACCGCGTTCACTTAGGTCGTAGTCGCCCGACTTACCCCAATCTTAGTCAGAGTTCGACTCCAACAGAACTCTATCTTCTTTGACCAAGGACGCCCTAGAGTCCTAGTTTGAGCTTTCTACTCTAAGGATTTCATGCCATATTGGTTTCTAACCCTTCTAGGGACTTTATCCCATTAATATCTCATGGATTATCTCCCAAAATCGGATCTTTTTGGTAATTATCCTCCAATTCTGACCTAGGCTTCCTAAGGCCTCTAAATACCTCCCCATGGCCAAGTGCTCAAGGAGGAGAACATTTTCTGATCTGTGACAAAGCAATACTGCACTGCCAACTCTATTCTTTGACCCCCAAGTACCAGGGAAGTATCACGTCTTCATCTTCCTTCTTCTAGGGTTCCTCCCTTGTTCATCTATTCTCTTCTATCTCTTCTTCTATTGCACTCTTCTCATGCATGCATAATGCATGTTTTCTATCATTGTTCTATTGCGTTTTCTTATCATACACACACACTAGTATTTGTTCCCTTCCATAGGGGTTAAAAACCCAACCTCCCGGTGCGTTCTCTCCCCATATTTTCATGATTATGCTTTATGTGAGATGGGTGGAGTTCAGATCTCAGAAAGAAATAGCACCCATGACAGGGTCGCTATTTAGAAGAACGCCCGTATGAGGTGTCATTATTACGGAAGCATTCCGGGACGGAATCGGACTTTTCAAATTTTGAAATGAATTAGCGACCATGACAGGGGCGCTATTTATAAATCAATACGAGTTTAGACAGAGTTAAAAACTCAAAATATAGTAATTGAAATAGCGACTTCTCACATGGGCGCCTTTTAAGTGAATAGCGACCTTCCAGATAGTCGTGGAATCAAAAATAATCAAGTTTTGGCTCAAAATGTGAAGAAAAGAAATGGCGACCTTTTGAACGGGAGCTATTTAACTAAATAGCGACTTCTCAGAGTGTCACTATTTAAAACATTCTAGAAATCATCAACGGACACCGCAAGGAAAGGGCGCCCCCTGCCTGGGCACCATTTCATGATCAAAGAAATGGCGTCAGCCATCCTGCCTTCATTTAGTTAAATAGAGTCAGGGTGGCTGGCACTGTTCAGTTAAATAGAGTCTGCCACTCCACCATTACTTAGAAATGCTGAAAATCTGGCCAGAAGGAGGAAGAAGGGAAGGGAAGGGTGCCCCTGACTAGGGCGCCATTTAAATAGCGCCTGGGTCCCCGCCATCAAGTAATTCAAGGCTCAAAAAAAGGGCTGTCGGGTTCAGGTAAATTCCAGGTTTGAAAGGAAAAGGTTCATCAGATGTCTTGGCGTCGAATAAGGCCAGTTCATAAAAGGCGAGTTCAAAAAGATACGGTGGACAGTCTCCATCGAGAGCTTTTTGCTGAAGATATTCAGGAAATGAAAGATCGATGTATTCAGACTCGTATTCTTGAGTGACTGCATCCCAGTCGAGATCCGAAAAGAGAGTGAGGCTTGGAAACATCTGTTGTAATGCGTGCATACCTCACTCCTTCTGGATTTTGATTACTTCTTCTTAACTACTGTTTCATCTTTATGATCAGGATGATGGGCCTTATGATCATGCGCTTTATGGTGAGCTTCGTCATGATCGTGATCTACTTTATCAGCTTCTACGTGAGCGTGTTCTTTATCGTGGCCGGTTTTTTTCTTCTCTTCAGTGTGAGCGAAGGCCATAGAAATTGTAAGAACGAGGGCAGCAGCAAGTGTCGCAAATTTCATTGTATCTCCTATTTTAGTGACATTGACTTTTCGGCAGGAAGCGGGTGTTATATGAGGTCATATGTCGGAATTTCCTCAGGAAAAATACATTGATTTAGAGAATAATCCCTACCTCCTTGGTCGGATAACGATCCATCAGGTGAAAGAGGATTATCACGCTGAAGTGGATATCATTCACCGTGAATCCCATAAGATCTTTAAGCATTCTTGATGTCAAGAGGTGTGTGAGGTGAGCTTGCACTAGCACCTTGATGTCTAGTGGTTGATAGTGAAATGCCCAAGGGATTCTTGGGGAGTTAACGTAAGTCAACAAGGGCTGCACCAAACCACTATAAAAATCATCATGCCTCTTTGTGCGATTGCCTCCTTATCTCCTTCCTCCATTTTTTAAAACGCGTTTATGTGTTTAATGGAATGAGTGCTTAATTAGTTTGTGATTAGCACGATTTGATTCCCAATTCATCCCCACCCTTTCTAGCTTGGGATTTCCAACAATTTTGTTGAAGCCTTGCTTATTTACTTCAAAAGCTTACTTTTGGCTGCTGCAGTTTGATTTACCCACTGGGTTAGTCTGGTTGGCATTTGCATCTTGAAGCTCTTGCCTCTTTTCAGAGTAGTGCTCACTCAATATTTCTTGGGCATAACATATCTATTGGTGATCAATTGTGAAGGTTGTAATTCAGGCCTAAAGATCCAATGACATTCTTTGACGTTTGGTGATCAAATGCCTACATGCATGGTAAACATTCGGTGATCAAAGAGATGTAATTCCTCCATGACGTGTAGACACCAACTTGAACTTCTCTTAAGAACATGGATTTGTAAGAGGGAAGCTGAATTCATTCATATGTTTTTCCTAAAATTGAGCAAATGTCCTTGAGAGGTGAAGCATTTCAATGCTGTCCAGTGCAAGATCCTCTTTGCAAGTTCATGGATCTACACCAGATTACTGGAGGGAATTATACAAGCATCCAGAATCACTGAATTGAGTAGAGTATCTTTAGTCAACATTATGCACTGAAGTTGAGCCAAATAAAGAACAATAAAAGACACTTTCTTCTCCTCAGGAGACATGAAAATTCCCAGCCCTGTGAGGAAGTTACAAACAAGGAATCCAGAACCAGATCTGCCTACTAAATGGCTATGTACCATCTACATATCCCATGTAGATAGGCCTGATTTAGCCACCTATGGCTGCTCCTGAGGGACAGTTTAAGCTAAAGCCAATTCGAATTTGATATGGCATATCTTTGTTTATCCTGTTATCCTGCCAACTTGGCTGGCTGGAGACAATCCTCATCCAAATAGGCTGGGTTTGAAGTATACAGTTATAAGGTTGCTCACAGAGTAGAGAGTAAAATGGAAGGGGAAAATTACCAAGCTGGAAGAAATGTTAACAAATGAATAATTTTATAAACTTGTTTCGACACAATCTCAACAAGTACGCTGCTTACAAGAACAATCCATCATAGTGGGAGAAAATTACTCATGCACTGTCACTTGCTTATGAGAACAAATAGCCTATTTGTTTTCAAAGATTTCTTTCACTGTCATCTCTAAGACTCTTGGCGGGCGGCCGCGACCCCCCCCCCCTCCGAGGTTGCGAGTCTAGAGGGGTCATTTTACCCCAGTGCAGGCTTTTTGACCCCTCTTCTCGCCTTTTTTGCTCCGTTTCTGTCGCCCTAGGTTGGAGAGAAGCCGTGGTGGAGCCTTTATAGCCTATGGAGGCCCCTCCTTCGTCGCGTGGCAGCACTACGTCCGTGGAACTTTGTGCAAGGACGAAGGAGCGTCTTGTTTGTTGTTCGGTTGTGCGTCGTCGCGTGGGGAGGAATTTTTGCGTCCCTCTGTGCCGTGTGATACACTTGCTCGGCTACTCTGACAAGTATACACATGTATTTTCCTCCTTAATCTCCCTGTTGCGACGTCAATTGTGACTGTATAGTTGGGCCGATAGACCCTAGGTTACGGAGATACTCCGTGGTCTGACGATGTCAGCGATACATCGTACTTCTCGTCGGTTGTTACATAGTAAAAGTTCTCAAAATATTTTGAGGCAATTTCGGGTGCAACAACGATGTTCTGTCTAAGTCTTCAGGATAGACGATAGATTAGGCGATACATCATCTAACGTAAACAGGATAGACGGAAGATTAGACGATACATCGTCTAAGAGAAAGCGGATAAATGATACTCCGTAAAAAGGAAACAAGCAATAGGCGATGCTTCGTCTAAGTCTCTAGTTAGACGGAAGGATGGACGATACATCATCTAAGATAGAAATGATAGACGACACAAGAGTTGATAGACGATACATCGTCTAAGTGGAAAATGACAAAAACTACGATAGACGAAACTTCGTCTAATCTAGAAAAATGTAAACGATAGATGATATCACATCTAAGGACTCTGCGATATTCGAAGTGATTGACGATACTTCATCTATCCAAAAAATGACAAAACTAAGGATAGGCAATGTTTCGACTAATCTAAAAGGCAAACACAGAATGCTCAGACGATTAGATAGATGATATTTCGTCTACTCTTACTAAACGCCAACCACATTGCCTTACTTTAATCTTCCATTCAAATAGGCAATATCTCTTATTCTTCTAACCTGGTTAAATACATATGTTGACTACGCTAAATGACAAACTATACAGGAAAGTGCCTACATAACACTTAAAACCAAGGAAGGCAGAATCGGGGATCGGGATCGGATCGCTCGCTCCCAAACTAATCCAGGTCGGTGGGATCGGCCGATCTCGGACCGATTGCGGCCGAGTCAAGTCAGCTAACTCGGCTAGGGATACAAATGTCTGAAAAATTCTGAAAAATAGAAAAATTATTCTAACGTAGATCTATATCAAATTTAATGGGAAATAGTTGACATTTGCTCATCATTTTGTGAATAGGTGGCATACTCAAATAATATGTATGAAAGGAAATGAACAACAAGATTATTCAATTAAAACCCCAGATAAGAAATAGTAATAAAAATTACCCACATTACAGCCATGTCTCCCCCGTGACCTGGTGCTGGCCACCTCGTGCTCCGTGTTGGTGACCCGGAAGTAGTAGTCTGGGTACGTGCTCTGGTAGACGGCGTTGGGAGGGGTGGCCGTGCCGATGGCCAGGACGGTGGCCAGGCCGTCGGCCTTCTGCCCCCCCGGCCTGCGGATGGCCTCGGCGCTCGGGCTGACCATCTTCGATCTGAACGTATACTCTGCCTACTCTCTGCTACTGCTGCAAGCAGTTTTGTTGAGAGAGTGGTGGCGAGTGTTTACGGATGGCCAACTGTGGTGTTTGCAGAGTCTGGGCGTGTTAATTTATAGGGAATGGTGGCGAGTCTACAAGCTGTGTGTGTGTGTGAGAGAGAGAGAGAGAGAGAGTGTAAGGGAGAGGAAAATATTAAATATACAGACATGCAGAGAGGTAGGGGGAGAGGCATTGAAATTAAATATGCGGCCAGTTTAACTTGGGCAATATATATATACTACAATGCGGTTCATCTCGCATCGGATCGAAGCGTAAGATCTTAAAATGAACTGATTTTTAAATTTTGCAGGGGGGATGAATTTGTCGTTTTCTGATCTCTGCCCGAGACTTGTTATAATATTACTGTTCTTCTTCTGCCAGGGAGAGACGATCGAGACGGTGTTCACCTGTTCCAGCTCCCACGTTATTAACTACTGCCAGAGTCGAGCATCAGTGCCCTTTTGTTTTGGCCGCCTAATTAGTGATAAGATAACAGCATTAAAACAGAAGGGGCCGGGGGGGATCTCGATGACAGCAACCGACAACAAACTTAAATTGATTACAAGTACGCGCAGCAAATTGGCCCTTTAAACAGTGTAGGGCCAAATTAATCACAACTTGCAAGAACAGCTCGAGGTTTGACAATCACCGGGTTAACTGAGGAAGAGGGATCAGATAAGCCTTGCTCTCCAAAATAAGGGGAAAAGATCGACACTTGATGGGATCTAAGACCCCTGACAAGGTGAGAAGGTTATCAAACCTCTCCCAGTGGCCAATGGGGTCAGCGTGTGTCACCGTACAACTTCGTGGCAGGGAGCTAGCTTTGGCTTTTCAGAATGCACCGTGACTAAGGCCGCGTTTGAAAACACTGTAGGTCGTTGGAGATTTTTTAAGATCTCTGGATGTGTACCGTGCACGAGTTGTGGGAGATTTATCTGATAACTTTGAATCTCATTTACTCAGGGGTGTGACATTTTTAAAATCTATTGAGACTTTCGGCCCTTTTACCATTATGTAACCGGCGGGTAAGAAGATACTCGGGGGGCCGAGGGAGAGATTTCCAATAGGGGAGGGGTATTAATTATTAGTTATTCTCGTGTCTGCTTATGTCTAACCATGGTTAGATTGACGGGTGATAATGAGAGGTTTCAACGACGACGCATTTGCAAGTTTTTCATAATAGTAGTGAGATATATGCTAAATATGTGTGTAGCATGAGATTGTGTGTAGCATGTCCTAGTAATGTATGATTTTGTGAAATTAATTATAAACCATGCATGTCTCATGTAAATCCCTGTATTGTGGAACTCCAAATATTGAGCATTGAGCTAGGAATTACTATTGATATTGACTATGTCATGTCGGATATCTAACTTCTGTATGTTGTCATTGACATATATAGCTATATTAATGTTATCATTGTTACAGGTCTCTCTTGGAAAGTTTTGTCGAGATAAAAATGTGATTTGTAATGATTACAGAAATCTGAGAGCTTGCTTACATAATACTTTGTGAATCACTGGCGGGTATCATTGTGATTCAACAGTGTGCCATAGTTGGAATAATTGTGTGATTTTTTTTGACTGCCTGTGGTATTAGGTCGATCCACACTGCTTTTGTGTGACATTTTCTTATATAAGATTTTTTGGTGTTGCCTTTTTTGAGATTGTGACAACCTATACTTGTGTGTACTGTTCTCGTTTTATACATTAGTGGTACTACTCACTTTCGGAAAAAAATGCTTATCAAAACAGTAAGGATTGTACGTTTTCCTTTTATATTGAAATCATTATAATGAAAGATTACTGACCCTTGACCATGATATTTCACTTCAGAAATTTATTTTAGACATCATATTCTAAGATTCTCTCAGTTACTCAAAATGGTGTCACTTGGGCCCTTTCCACCTAATTCTCACCCGACGTCTCTATTCCAAACAACAGTTCAATGCAAAAGCGTATTAACTCAGAGTTTAGTATGCATCCAAATAAGAAAAATATTTATTGTTTCACCATCATATTGGCCTCAGGCCTCATCCATTAAGGATCATTGAGCTTGATCAGAGTCTTAAATTTTACTTTTGTAACTTTACCCCTGGCCCACATCAAATTGCGTTGACTAGCTCTGCATTATATAGAGGAATGACTACACTCAGATTATCAAGTCCTTAATAGTTATTGTTGTTAATAGGAGTCAGGAGATTAAGATTCAATTACATAGTAACAAACCCTAAACAATTTTACCAAAAGGGAAACCTCACTTCTATCTTTAGTGTCCTGCCATTCACTTGTGTTGAATGAGGAAAAAAGTAAACTTCAACGTGAGATTTTCCTGTCCATCTGATGCTGTATGTTGAAAATCAAAATCAATACTAGAAACAATCAAATTCTTATGGCACTCTGGAACCTGTACAATTCCTCCCTCTTGGATGAAGAATAGGGGTATCACTTAGAGATTTTATATTCCAATATCTACATCATGACAAAAAATGGTGAATGGCATAGTACAGCAAATTGCATCTCTTACAAGTGTCATAGTTTTCTCTTGATATACAGGTCAGTCTTAAGTTTTGGCAGATGATGGCTGATGGCCGTGTCCCTTTCATTTATCCAGAGTGTTATATCTGCCATTCACTGGGAATTTCTATTTGCATAATCATACAATTGATGCTGAGAATGCGGACAGAGAGGAATAATACATACAAAAAAATCAGAGGTGATTCTTCAAGAAAAAATAGAACCACTGACCTATGGAAGCTTGAAATTCAGTTCAGAATGGTAGATGTGCCTCTGGCTACGTAACTGGGGAATCCTTTGACTCAAAACACCATAAGAATGCTGTGGTTCATATCTAGTGTCTGACACATCTGTAAAGGAAAAAAATAATAAATATCATTAAATGCCTTATTCGTTCTGTCATCATTGTTTATTTTGCACCGATGTATCTAGAAATATATACAGTCAAATTCCAGTAACAACAAAGAAATGGTTCAGAAGAGCAATATTCCACAAGGAGTAGGCAGTCAGACAACAATTATCCATGAGACTTCGCCATCATTATTCCTCCTGGTATAATTCCCCATTCCCTCTTCTCTGGGCAAAAAATCTTCATACAACCAGCTAATAATAATTTAGAGGTAACAAACAAGGGTATTTTCGGTTTAAACAATTTTAGCATATAAAATTAATGTGTGCGCATATTTCCATGCATGGTTATGCATATGAAGAGGATTCCCTGTACCAAAAGATTGAATTGCCAAACAGTTGACAAACTTAGACACCCAGTACATCACACGTCCAGAAAACACTGATTTCATTACAGCTTGATTAAATTTATGCAAATTTTCATTTTCTAGATTAAATATCATGCTGATGTTTTGTACAATGCAGATTCATCCAGCATTGTAGTGGGGAAAATGCACAGGTTAGGATGATGTTAATTGGGGGAGGATGCAAAAGCAAAGAAAATGAAAATTTTGATGTGGTGCAATATTTATTATCTGTGGAATGGCTCTCTGCAGGCTCAGGATGGGGTGCAAGTTGGCATCAAGTAAACCTTCATTAAAAAAAAGTGGGCAGTACCACAATTTATAAAGAAAAGGAATGTACAGGTATAAGCTGTCACAACCCAAAAGGCAACCCCAAAAAGCTATACAAAAGAATTCCACAAAAAAGAGTGTGTGGATCCACCCCCCCCAAAGGGCCCAAACAGCCAAAAAGAGAAAGGAATTCACATTACAAAGATTGACAGCCCATTCCCTTACTCTAGCACAAACAAAAGAAGCAACAATGTCCTGATCCCGAGACTCCCTCCTAAATATCCGATTGTTCCGCTCCCCCCAGTGTCCACAATGTGGCGTGAAGGATGAGTCACCACACCATCCTATCAGACCAGAGAGGCCAAGGTCTATCCCAATACCTAAGCAGGTGGTGAACATCACAACCCTGGGTGATGCTGCAACTGGTTCTTCTGGCGATCTCCCTCCACACCCCCTGTGAGTGGGAGCAGCCTACAAACAGGTGGTCAAGGGAATCGTCATCCTCACCACATAGGCAGCAGGTCAATAAAACGCCCGGACAGAAGCAGGACAGTCTGTCTCAGGTCGGTAACCTCCCATGAGAGACTCTCCACTATTTGGTGTTACTATTTAGTAACCTCCCATCAAGATAAACCTTCATGATGAGCAAAAGATTCAGTTCTGGAAAAAACAGATGCTGCAGGAACATAGATAGATAGATAGATAATAAATACATATATCTTGATGAGAGATTTACTACACTATTTGGTGTTACTATAGACACCAAGGCGCTTGTCGCAAAGAGAATTTTGATGACTAAGCTACAGGACGTGGATGGTAGCCAAGGTTTTGATGCAACTTGATGGATGAGGAGATTGCAGCTGGTGACCCCCTTGCCCCACGAGAAGCAGCTTTCTAATGCCTGAATATCAGACTCATGGATATTGAGGCATGGTTTGCCATATCGTTCTGGATCAACGGAATACGGCTGACTCCTACCGGATCATGGGCCACCTGAGTTACAATCCGTGGTGTACTGGCCCGATCCGGGTGAACCTATTTATTAATTATTTAAATAATAGTATAATATTTAAAAGTTAAGTGTACTTAATAAATGTAATAATGATATAACATTATCCATAGATCTTGCATTTTCATGGATGGAGAGCATGAAAGTCTATTTTTGGGTTTTATTGATTACCTAAATTACGTTCCGAGCACTGCTTCCCGCTGCTATCGGTTCGGGGCATGACAATGAGGGCTAGAACTCCCTCACTAAGGTGCAGAGACCCTGATCACTTGAAAAGGTCTATAGAAGGAGAAAGAGATTAAAAGGAGGAGTGTGGACTAAAGCATCGAAAACATGAGAGAATGGGCAGATGCCAAAAGTAGTTGATGTAGGTGAGATTGGGTCAGACCTAGGATTAGGAGTGATTAGGAGAAGAAATTGATAAATCGAGAGAGGCTGGTCCAGAGGGTCCAGAGGTAAGGGAGAACCATGAGTAGAAGAATCCAGAGGTTTTGGAGGAAGAAAGTACCGAGGGACGCAATGCCCTGGGAAAAGGTATGGGAAAAGATAGTTCCAGAGATGTCAGAAGAAGGGAGTGAGAATGGAAACAATGCCCTAGAAGAGTAGGAAGATAAATTGGAGGAAAGAAAAGAAATCTGGAGATCTCGGAGGGGAATAAGAAGGAAGGGTGCGATGCCCTAGGGGAATTGAGAGGAAAAGGAAGATGAAATCCAAAAAGGGAGAGTGAAAAGGGGCGCGATGCCCTTAAGGGATGGGAGATTGATATGAGAGATCCGGAGGTTTTGGATGAGGAAAATAGTGAGGGTCGCAATGTCCTAGGACGGGAGGAAAATCTGTAGATGAAAGTGGGTCTGAAGGTTTTGGAGGAAGAAAATAGGAGGGAACGCGATGCCCTGAAAGGATATTGGGGGGATGCAATGCCCTGGGAGAATGAGAGAAAAATTCAGAGGTTCTGGAGGTGGAGAGTATAGAGGGGCACGATGCGCTGGGAGATCTAGAGTTCCGGAGGAAGAAAATAGGAAAGGGTGTAGTGCCTGGAAAGGATAGGGGAATGAAAAGAAGGGTGCAGAGGTTTTGGAGGAATATGGAAAGGGATGGTGCGATGCCCTACAGGGAGATTCGGAGGTTCCGGAAGGATATGAGAAAGAAGGGCGCGATCCCTTGAGATAGGAGATAGGGAACCCGGAAAAGGTGATCTAGAAGAAGTTAAATTGAGAGGATTCTGAAGTTCCAGAAGATGGGGAAGATACAGGTTTGAAAACTTGAGAGAGAGGAATGCATGCATATGCAAATGTATGAAATACATAGAATGCATGGGATCGATGTATGGAATGCAGGGAATGCAAAGAATGCAAGGGGCGCAAGGATGAGAACTCCTTTCTCACCCAATAGGCGGCCCATAAGGAGAAAGTGGTGGGGGATAGAATAGAATAAAAAGTGAGTGGATTGGCTAAAGGCTCGTCATCAAAAGAATGCCCGCCCCTCCATGATGAGTAATATGCCTGGCCAAACGGCTCAATTAGCTAAATCAAAGTCCAAGTGTTCTCATTTGATGAAACTTTAGCAATGAATGATAGCTTCCTTGCAGGGCGAAGAACAATAATGTGAGGGAATTGGAATGCTAAAATGGGAAGCTTTACAGTGCCCAAGGATCATGGAGTATTTTCATGAAAAGTTTTTGGTAACATGGGCACTTGGCCCTTGCATGGAAGCAAAGAAAGAATAAATTTGATATTGAAGGTTTCAAACAACGGGTGCCCTGCCTGGCCCTTGAGCATGGCCTTCATAACCTCTTTAGCAAAAGAATGTATCATAACAATGCTTAAGGAGGACCCCTTCTTGTGACAAGGAACTTGCACCGTGATAGCGTAAGGGGTAATGAGAGTATTGAAAACATATTGACCAATGAGCAAAGTTATTTGATCAATCTTGGCCTTAGGCCACCTTGGCATCAACTCATGAGAATTCTTCTTGGTGAGCGTCGGTGGAGACTTTTCAAAAATGCCCGGTACAATGACACAGATCGGCATTCAGCAAATAAAATCTTGACTTTTAAATAACAGGGCTGCGGCCAAATCCTTCTTGCTCGGCTCTTGACCATCATCCTTGGCATGTGCACTTATAGTTATATGCCCACTCCGAGGGGTAGTGGAAGATGGTGAGGAGGAGACGGTAGGCTCAATGGGTGATGAGGGTTTAACGGAGGATGTTAAAGGAAGGGTAGGTAAAAGTGGAGGTTGAAATGCGGTGAGCTTCTCCCCTTGCTCGAAAGCAGATAGGGTTCACTCGGGCGCAAAAGAGGGTGTCGCTGCTCAATATTAGCCACAGGTTTAGGTGAAGGGTTGAGTGGAGGCTTAAGGAGAATTGGCTTTTGATTTATGGGGATAATGAAGGGCCGATGTGGTGGCAATGGTAAGCTAATTAGTTTGGAAATAGGAGAAGCGGCGAGCTCGGAGGGCTTGGTGGAAGGCTCAATGGAGGCCGGTGGTAAAGTCGTTGATGCAGGCATAATGGTTGAAGGGGAATCAATGTGGGGCCTAGATGGCTTGGTGGAGGTTAACGGTGTGGAGGTTACTAACATGGACGTTAAAAGTATAATGGTTGAAGGTTTAGTGTGTTGGAAGCGTCAAATTTTGGTGGGGCGAGAGGGTTTAAGGATAGGGGAAGGATCATGGTGCAACAGTGTCGGTGATTGGAGTATTGACCCATCATCGTAAAACTAATGATTTCATAGACGGGGTCAAGGATAGTGGCATCATCTTGAGCTGGAGGTTCTTCGGGTAATGGAGGGAGAGGAAAGTGAAGGAAACTCGGAGTGGGAACCTCTTGCAAATCTTCATCCTCATGTGTCGGCTCAAATCTATCATCATTGGACTCAAGTGGACACCATAGTGGAGGCACATTGGTGGGTGATAGAGGTGTATAATGGAATGGAGGGTTTTATGAATGTGGAGGATCTTGCATATATAGATGCGGAGGCAGAGGCAAAGGGTCATATGAATGAATGTGGTGCATGAGTGAAGGGCAGATAGCGTCCACTTGATCATTAAAAGTTACATAATCTTCTCGCTCACTTACATTTTTGATGCCATGCTGGTCTCTCCTTTCCTTCCAATCTTTCTCCATCTTGGTGATTTTGTCCATGAATGCATGAAGGGAATAGGTTTGAGGAGGAGGAGGCCGCAGCCTTGAGACCCTCTTTAGTTGCTCCTCCATTTTAGCGATTTTATCAAGGTGAGCATGTTGGAGGGGCGTGGCTTGAATAGCGGAGGGTCAGCATTGAGATAGAGGGCCGATATGATGGTAGTGGAGTTTGGAGTGGTTGACCCACGAAAGGACCTGGATCGGCCGGGGTACAAGGGTTATGTGGGCCTCGGTGCCATAAAGGAGGGTGAATGGAAGGAGGCGGGTGATGGACGACCCAAGGAGGAGGATGAGTAAAAGGAGACGGGTGATGGACGACCTGAGGAGGAGGATGAGTAAAAGGAGACGAGTGATGGGCCACCCGCGGGAGAATAGTAGAAGGTGGGTGATGGGCCACCCTAGAAGGAGTGGACGGTGGATGAGAAGAAGAAGGCGCTAAGCCCTCAACAATTGTCTTAAGGGCTTGGGCTTGCTGAGGGTGAGATGCAATTTTTCGGAGATCTCTTTATGTGGAGGAGATAGTTCCAGGGGAATAGTGGCTCACGGTTGATGCGAGGGATTATAAAGTTGAGAATTGCCAATGGGGCAGACAAAATCATGAGAATTGGAATAAAATCCCATAGGGGAGTCATGGTGAGAATTATAAGTGTGAGGATTATATGATGTACTAGTTTAAACATCCTCATGATGGTAAGGGTTGAGTATCTCCGAGTGATTTTGATGATAACAAAATCCCAGACTACTATCTTTCACGTGCCATACACGTGAATGAGGATTTTTATGCACTCACAATCAAATTCCATCATAAGTTGATTAAACGTCTATGATCCACCTTGCATGACAAGAGGAGGGTAAGTGAACTTAAAATCAACCATGGAATAAACCCCGTTCAAGCATTCAACCTATGGACATGTTTCATTAGGCTAACATTTAATTTTTACAAGTTGATGGCTTTTCGGTCGACCAATACCTAGTGGCAGTCGACCTAAAAAGACAGATATGAAGAAAAGGGGACTTACAGGAAATCGGTCGACCGCTGGCCCTATATCGGTTGACTGAAAATTCCAAGGGTCAGAAAGCTACAGGAACAGCCCCTATCGGTCGACCGCCAATCCCTATAGGTCGACCGAAACTCATAGAACGCCAAAAATATAGAGTTACAGACTAGTGGTCGACTGCCAGCCCATATAGGTCGACCGATGGCACCAAATACCTACTTTTGTTGACTTTTTAATTAACTCGTGGGGAGATTGTTTTGGTGGAATTGTTTAAACCTCTTGCCCCCAATCAATGCTGGAATTGTAGATCTTCTCTGGGGCTTGTCCCTTGGCCTCCCAAGGTCTATAAAAACTCCCATTGGGTGAAGATCAAAGTAATCACTTGTGGAGATCCAAGGAGTTCATCAATAGTAGAAGGAAGGGCTACTATAGCTGCGAGAATAGTGCTTCGTCCAAGAGTTTGTTGATCCAAGATCTAAGCCCTCAAGTACATTTGCAAGACTTTCAAGAGAAGTTCAAACCCGAAAGATCAAGTTGCATTCTAATCCTTCATCATCCACTAAGGGGGAGCAAATCAAGAATCCTCTTCCTTGTTCTTTCACATATTTATCTTAAGCTTCACGTTTGTTTCCTTTTGTTATTCTCAAACACTCCCGTGTGTGTAGATCTTGCTAGAACCGTGTGTGTGTGTGTGTGTTGAGTCCATTGTGAATTTGTGTGTGTGTTAAGGTGTTCTTACATCTTCGTGGGAGCTCTTGTCTCCTAAAGTGTTTGTGTGTGTCTTATCTTGTAACCCTTCGCAAGATAGTGTGTGGATCCTCACCGCCGGTGAGGGGTGGACGTAGGTTGCAGTTGTTGCGGCCGAGCCACCTAAATACTGTTGTTCTTTGTGGTTTGTTCCTTCTCTTCTACCCCCATTCTACGT
Source organism: Amorphophallus titanum (assembly GCA_024336825.1). Classification (NCBI taxonomy): domain Eukaryota; kingdom Viridiplantae; phylum Streptophyta; class Magnoliopsida; order Alismatales; family Araceae; genus Amorphophallus; species Amorphophallus titanum. The sequence continues at coordinate 6,089,538 of JANBPO010004741.1, read as the reverse complement.
TACTTGCATTAGCATATCATCTCCAGCAACTAATCCGTATAAACTTGCTTCACTAAGTGTTTCCTCTTCAAACAAATCTCACATAAGTTTTAATCTGTCCAAGTTAAACTAAAATTTGCCATCACCCAATTCACCCCCCCTCTTGGGTGTTATTGATTGCAGGACTTTAGACCCCAAACTCCCTGGTGTCAACCTCCTCTCCTTCCCAGATGGCCCCTGCGTCGACCCCAGACCCTCTGGTGTCGACCCCTTTTTCTTCCCAGATGGCCCCTGCGTCGACACCAAACCCTCTGGTGTCGACCCTGTCTTCTTCTTAAGTGACCCCAGCATCGACCCCGAACCCTCATTGCGTCAACTCCCTTCTTCTTCCAGTCAGTCACCTAGCGTATTGAGTTGACCCCAAGCTCGCGTTGCATCAACTGCTGCGTCATCCCGCCTCATGCCAGCCTTCTTTGGGGTTTTACAACCTGAATCAGCTACTATCTTCCCCCACTAGGTGATCTGATAGGGAGAAGAAAGCCAGACGAACCGGCATGAGGACTCCCCGTGCCGGATCATTCTTTTGGCCAGTTCACCTTTCTTCCCTTTTCCATTATTCCCCCGTGTTGATTCGTCCCTTCGCGCCGATTCACCCTTTCTCGCCGATTCACCATTCTTTTTCTTTCTATTCCCCTCTCTCCGCACTGATACAATTTACCCTCTGATTTATCCTTCTTAATCAACCTGTGGCTGTAATATATGTGTGAAATAACAATAATAATATTAATAATAATGATAATACTGGTATGAAAAAGGGGAAACAAATGAAGAGAGGAGCATGCTGGTGGTCACATAAATAATGGAAACAATGAAATGAATCCAAATATACTCACATGTACCAGCGTGAATACATATTTATCCTACTGTGTGCTTGCCTCTTACGACCCTTCGGTATATCAAATGGTGATCTACAGAAGGTCAGATCCAGTCTGACTGGAAGCTATCATTAATCGTGAGATGATCTTTAGATTTAAGTTCTCTACCACATACCGAAAGTCGATTTAATAAAATAAAATGTCATCATATCGTGCACTTGACTGCATGCTTAGGCTCTATTTTGCATAATAAACGTTTCTCAGCCACCATCTTAGACTTGTGATCCTCTCCGTTAGATATTCCTTCTACCGGATGAGTTGATCTTGTTTCAAGACCTCCGTAAGTCTCCGTGAGCCTGGGATTCCCAATAGGACATCGAGCTAGCTGTACGCTTAAACCCTAATTGTCTAGAAAGTACTTACATGTGTTTTGTAAAGTTCTGGACCCTAGCGGCCTTCAGGACGACCGCCAGAGTACGCCTAGCTTCCCTGCCTAGGCCGCATGGTTCTAGTGCATCTCGTTTCCATCGAACTATTGTTAAACGGCCTTGACTCGACCGCATATTTTTGCCTAACGGTCCAGACTAGACCGCTTGGTTCATGAAACGATCTGGTAAATGACCGCATAGTTCTTGGTTCTGTCTAACTCGAGGGTTGACCTGTGGGTTGGGTTTTATAAGTTCCTAGATGGTCTAATGGCTGCTTGGAACTTAACACTGGTCTAATAAGATATTAATAACTTATGAGAAGTAATGAATGTACCGTTATACTGCCAACTTATTTCTATGGCATAACCTTGCTTTAAGCCACTTTTGATCTCTCATGTTCTTAATTGCAGCATTCTTCCATTGACATTGTTATCATGAGCTTATGGTTTGACCTTGTTATATTATTGGCCATACTTTATTATTATACTCATAGAAGTAGCTTCATTTATACGTGAAGATGCAATTCGGGTACTGATTGTGTTCAAGGGCTCTATGCTAGTCCCCTCGACTAATTGTCGGAAACATACTATAAATCATGAGGTATGATGCTACTGGCATCGCATTGCACTGGGAGTACTTTCTTTATAAATAAGTGAAATCCATGAGAATCTATGAGGCTATCTCGTGATTGAAGTGCTACATGCTTGTTACATGACATTCTAGTGCGTAACATTTATGGTTATGAAAAGTGAAAAGTGAAAGTGTGTTCTCGTTACATGCTTGTACATTCTTATTCAAGAAAGGCCATATTACCTTCTTGCTTGTTCATGCTCATGCATTCCTTTCTGTATATACACCATGTTCTTATGTTACTTTGGTTTACCGCATGATTTTACCATATTTTCTCATATTATTTCTTAATAGAGCTAAAATATTAATCATTTAAACATTGCCTTCATGTTGATGCGAAGATACCTACTGGGCAAGTGTGCTCTATACCCTACTTTTCCAATCTTTTTAGGTAATACTAGCGGGTTGGATCCATATTTTTCAAGTGATGGATCCGGGAGTGATTGATGGTTCGAGAGAAGCTGCAGTTTGTCTAGTCAAGAGTCAATTATGTAATTTTCACTTTATTGAGTCCATATGATCAGTGAGTCAATAACATGTACTTGATTATTACTATCAATAAAAGTTAGAATTTTGATCAATTATTGTGTCCATTAATCTTATGTGTGAGTGATTGCGCTCTGATTATATTGCTCACTTGAGGCTTCTCTTGTCGACTATTCATGTTCCCAAGATCATCTTCCACTGTATTAAAAGCTCCGGGCGTGACATTGGAAGCCGTGGAGGTGAGTCACCATCGATCGGAGGCAACGATTGGCTGTCGAGCGGTTCTACCCACGCTAGTCACCCTGTGCAGTGAGCTTGCAGGAGGCTTTACGGCTTGATCCACGTCCGATCATGATGCCATTTGTGGGCATGCGTCTAAGACTGGCTGAAGAACGCTCAGTCTGAGCGGCACGATCAGATCTGCTCTGATCTGGGCGTGATAATTCCTGCACGAGTACTCAGGTTCTGCTCGCACGGAACTGCACAGAAAGAATAAATAATTAAGGAAAATTAATGTCAGTGTCAGATCAGATCTTCCCTTGGTGCAGAACATCGACGATGCCTTGGGGAAGATCTGGACTAAAGGGTTCGTTCAGATCTGAGAGGAGGAAGGCTTAGGCTCTCCTACAAGTTGAAGCTGGATCTGGGTCGGATCTGCACAGATCGGCCTGCGCAGTCTCACCAAAATTGACGCCACGCTCAGCATGGATCTCAGATTAGCACAAAATTTACGGTGACGCAAAGAAGATAGAAAAAGGTACAAACGCTCAAGATCTCAGGCCCAAAGGTGCTGAGAGGAGATCTGTAGAATTCTCATATCAGAGAAGTGGAGATCTGGCCTGTAGGATCAGACAGCGTTGCGTGGCTTCACGGTGGGAATGGTTGCCAGATATCTAGAGCACCGATTGAGACGAAACCTGTGACGACCCAGAGCTCGAGATACCGATAATACCGACATACCGATACCAGGAACTGGGGAAGCCTCCCAAGGAGCGGGGGGGGGGGGGGGGGGTAGCGGCCGCGTGGACGTGGGTCCGTCGGCGGGGGTTGGGGGGGTGGACCTTCCTTAAGATTTGAGTTCCTTGCCGAAAGTGGATGGTAAGCTTGGGTTCCTTGATACGAGGAAAGTTGAATGCAATGCAATCATCATTCTGCAATGCAGAAATTCATTCTGAATCTCTGATTCAATACTTGTTTGTACTTATTCTGAAGTTTACATTATCTGAGCAAATAGACTTCCATTCTTCGCCATGCATATACATGTCCTATACCTGTGAAATTCCACCATACATCCAGTCACCTTTGGATGTCATGTTACCTATGCTTTGGCAATTTCTAACCTGACATGCCCCATTCTTTGTTTCGCCCTTTATTTTGAGTGGTTTTCCTTTTATCCTTGAAAAATTTATCTTTTCATTTTAAAGAATGCCCTTAGTGATGTAGGGTCATTGATGTTGCAGGTTGAAGCAATTCGTAACCTGTTTGCGGCCCTTTTCCTTGCTAGTATCGGAATGCTGATACATGTACAATTCTTGTGGAGCCATGTGGATATATTACTTGCATCTGTTATTCTGGTTATCGTAGTTAAGACTGTTGTGACCACTGTGGTAGTCAAGACCTTTGGATATGGTATCCAGACCTCATTTCTTGTGAGTTGTCACAAGCTAAGCCTTGAACTGAATTGCACTCCCTATGTGTTGTAAAGACACCTATTATCTTTACTGTTATGGTGCAGGTTGGATTGTCACTGGCTCAAATTGGTGAATTTGCATTTGTTCTCTTGAGCCGTGCTTCAAATCTTCATCTTGTTGAGGTAATTCCTTGCTTGCCTAATGGCTTATGAATCTGTGCCTTACTAATTTTTTTTATAGGATCATAAATTCATGGATTTGTTGTTACTTTGAATTTTTGATTTAATAATTGCTGTGTAGCATGCAACGTTGTATTGCAATTTGTAAAATTGCCTTTAGGTACCACTAATGCGCTAACAAGCTTGATTTTTCTTACATGAAATCCTTTCCTTGTATACTCATATATTTACTCCACGTGAAGTGGCCTAAACCATCAAGCAGCTCTTATTGCTATTTGAGGGTTATTTCTATGATTCTTCCTGTACCTGTTAAATTGACACACACACACACACACACAAATTGAAGATGTACTTCATTGTGTTGTAGTTTAGTCCCATATCGGAAATCCATGGGAGTCTTCCCTCTATACATGTGGGGGATTCCCTCAACTCAACACCCGAGTTTTGAGTTAGAGTTTGAGCCTCTAACATGGTATCAAAGAACGGTTTACCCGTTGGATCCATTTGTGGACACTTGGCCCTACCTATGATGCACCCCAAAATGGTTCCTCGTGACATCGTCGATTATCATCCTATTGATTTGTTTTACACGCTTGAGCACGTGTCATGATTTAATACCCTTGTTACATTAAGAACATGTTAATCATTTAAAGATTGACTGGTAAAGAGATATAATTCCTACTGAATTTTTGCTCATTCAGTGCTCATTATTATTTTTCAAGAAATTCTGAAGATGAAATCCACTCAGGTGGTGTTGGATGCACTAAAAATCTACTGGTATTATTGTAATACCGAGGTATCATTTATCGATTTGTTAGATTATCATTTTGTCAAGTGCGAGGGCATGTCAGTCACCTAGGTGACAATGTGTTCAGACTTTGAGACTGGAGTGGTCCGAAACCCAGGGTGCGCTCCATCTGACTGACCAGACGATTGTGGGTATCGGGTCGAGACTGGAAACCCACCACGCCATGAAGGTCACGACGTTAATTACATCCCCTCGGAGAGGGATAAATCTCTGATTAATCGCCAAGAAAAGGGGCATCATGGCCCAAACGTCAATTTTAGTGAAAGAGGTAAATAACTTATTCAAAAACATCGAAATTCCAGACTCTGGGGTGTAGAAGGACATTTGGAGTCATTTCGATCATGAGTCGACCATTTAATATTCGGACGAATGTCTGATTTGAATGCATCACAATCGTACCGATAAAGTCGGAACATATGTATGCCGAGGGCATGACAATTTTATTGTTTGAAGAAATAGAGATGTTCGACTAAATCCCGGTCAAATGATTTAAAAAATCTGTGGATTATTGGCCCGGTGCAAAGTCAAGTTACGACCACAATGGGGATGACTCCCAAGGGCCAAGCATGCCCTTGTAAGGGTGCGTCCGATGTTACCCTCATGTGGGGCCAAAGAGGGAGTAAATCCATATAGATGCCACTAGGCCATTTTATTCATGTTTTGTTTGCATATTTCTTTTTTTTATTTTTTTTATTTTTTTATTTTTGAGGTGAATGATTAGATTCAATAGATTCGAGTTTGCATTTTTTGTTGATGCCTTCCTCCTTTTTTTGGGTAAAAAGGGGAGTTCGATCGACCGAATCTCCACGCACGGGGAGCCTTTAATCCTTTCTAGCAGTGGTTCATGTGGATGCAGTAGGTTTTTAGGTATCATTCTAGGAAGAGAATTTATTAACACCGTCCTCTGAGTTAGTACGTTGATTGTCTTGACTCCACTCTTTGCTAGCTACCTAATTCATGTTATTCATTTCGTTCATCATTTCTTTATATATGGGCCATGGATCACTTGATCTGCACAGATTGCAGATTTATTAGATCTAAACTTCAACAGATAAAGCCATCCCTCTTCTCTCGTCTGCCTCTTCTTATTTCCCTTTTATTTCCTTGCCAAAAAGAGTTCCCTGTTGTTGCTTTTTCGTTAAATTACTAGATTTTCTATCATTGCCTTTTGATAGTTCAATTGAACAGGTTTTCACCCTGATCATTTCACCCTTGCAAGTGTTTTGAGGGCATGCAGTGGGGTTCGATCTCAGGTGAAGGTGAATCAGATTCATGGTATTATTATTCAACTGGGATTTGAAGATCATATTATTGTTACTGGATCCTTAATTGATGCTTATGCAAAATGTAGGAGCCTGAGCACTGCAAGGCTCTTGTTTGATTTAATGCCAGAGAAAGACTTGGTCTCATGCACTGCACTGATTACCGGATATTCACACGAAAAAAATTACAGTAAAGATGCGTTGGAAATTTTCTTTATGGTAAACAGGATGGGCATGAAAATTGATGATGTCATTATTTGTTCCATACTTAATGCGTGTGCCAACACTTCGTCATTGACCATGGGAAGACAAATCCACGCATGTATGCTCAAGAAGCTATCTGATTATGATGCGGCAGTTGGCAATGCCCTCATTGATATGTATGCCAAATCCGGAGAGCTTGAGGAGGCTCGTCATATTTTTGATGATATGCCTTCCAGAAATGTGATTACTTGGACTTCTATGACTACTGCATATGGGCGTCATGGTTATGGAGAAGACGCCATTGCCCTGTTTGAAAATATGGAGCACCATGGATTAGAGCCTAATGATATTACATTCTTGTCTATCCTTTCTGCTTGTAGTCATGCAGGTTTGACAAACAAGGGGTGGCAATTGTTTAATTCCATGGTCATGGAATACAATATTCAGCCTAGAGCTGAACATTATGCATGTTATGTTGACTTGCTTGCTCGTGGAGGTCGGTTGGAAGAAGCTTACAATTTTATGTGCAAGATAGATGCTAAACATAATGCATCACTTTGGGGTGCTTTGCTTGGAGCTTGTGCGGTGCATGGTAATGTGTCTCTGGCGGAGGTTGCTGCTGGATGTTTTTCTGCTCTGGAGCCCAGGAGTTCGGTTAGCTATGTTGTTCTTTCAAATATATATGCTTCAGCTGGTTTGTGGGAGGATGCATGGAAGACAAGGAGACAGATGGACAAAAGAAGTATAAAGAAGAACCCTGGTTATAGCTTAATTCACTTCATGAAGAATAGACAACACCTCCTGTTAGAGAGTAATGCGATGTCAAAGTAAAAAAAAAAAGTTTGGTTGTTCCTGTGCATATTGACATTTCATTGCGTCATGAAAATGGTTCTTCAAATGCAAAGACATTGAATATTGGCACACATCTGAGTCAATATAATACGAAGGCAGCATCTGGCTAAATCAAATTTCGATGGTTGCTCTGGGCTATAAAAGCATAGATTATACTATGATTTCAGCGCTCCTAGTCATTCATCTAGCGAAGCAAACATACAAGAATGAACAAGCAGACCACATGGAGAGACAGATTTTTAGGTGGTTCGGTCTCTATCTAGAGACCTATGTCCACCCCTCACTAAACCCAGTGAGGATCCTTGCTGCAAAATAGCTTGAAATGAGGAACAAATCCTCTACAACCGTTGAGCCTTATAGCTTGCTATCGAGAGGTCCTTCCTCTCACACACCACTGACGAAATAGCTTGAGGGCGACCAAGCCCAACACCTGATCCTAGATACAAGCTAGATCGACACCTCCCACTACTACAAGTGGAGGAATAAACTCAGTTCAAATGATCAAACGAAAAGAACGAAACACAAGAATAAAGCTAGAGTTTAGAACAACAAAATAGCCACAGATTTCTTGAAGAATGGAATGTCACAGATCTATGGAGAATGATTTGTAGAGGAGTTCGCAGCCCACTGGACTTCCTCTATCTGGAGCCTTGGCTCAGGAGGACTACACCGTAGCTTCTGGGTGCTTCGTTTTACACAGGCTGAAGATGTGCAGGCGACGTTTTCTTCTTGCTCTGTAGGATGACTCTGCTTGAAGACAATGGAGCTCACCCTACTGCAGCGCGTCTCTTTCTCCCTATTTTTTTTCTCCAAGTTTTAGTTATGCACCACCTTTTATCTTAGCCCTCCTTCTGTCTTTCGTGGGAAATAGAAGATCTCCTGCGTACGCAACCCAGACTTCCGTGCGTGCATACGTGTCACCCCTCACCTACCACTGGAAAAGACGTTCCTTATATTTTTGTGAAAAATCTTTTTCTTTGGAGGGCCCCACTACCTTTTTGTTATCAAGAGATGAAGATTCCTTCACCAGGATGCTCCTAAACCACGCAGACCTCGTACTGATCATTTTTGGGCCAGTGGGCCTAGAATCATGTGTCGTGCATGGATTTTCCATCGGATTTGCTAAAGGCTTTGGAGTGCATCGACCCAATCCAACTACTACGTTGATGCAGTCCACTGGAGTTGCCTTAACACTTTAGCTTCAGTGACTGGGTGCGTCGACGCCACTTTGTGTATGCGTTGACGCAGCCCTTGAACAGCATCAGTTTCCAACAACCTGCCGAAGGCTGCATCGTCACATTTGGAACCCAGCGTCAACACACTGTAACAAGATAGAATTCAATTTCTATCAGTTTTGAACTGATGCGTCGACGCGATAAGCATCCTGCGTCGACGCCATGAACTTCATTGACATAGCAGTTGGTTAACGGCTGAGTACCTGATATACCAAGTCATTACACAAAAGTTTAGAGCTCTTTCCTCCATCAATGAATCATAGTTTGCCATTATCGCCCTGGCTCCCCGGTGCGGGGTCGCCGGCCCCGATGACCGTGATGCCCGCGGCAACGGCCTGCTCGATGGCGGGCTTGGTCGCGTTGGGGTCGGCGGGGTCGACCATGATGACGTCGACCTGCTGGCTGATGAGGTTCTGGATCTGGTCGACCTGCTTGTCGATGTTGCCGTAGCCGCCTGCGGAGAGGATGACGACATCCCATCCGGCGGCCTTCGCCTCCTGCTCGATGCCGTAGAGCATCGAGGTGAAGAACGGGCCCTCGGTCGTGGGGACCGCGACGCCGATCGTGCCCTTGCCGTCACCGGTGCCTCCGCCCGGCGACGGTGCCGCATCGGAGGTGCAACCGGACATGAGGAGCACGGCGGCACTGGCGACAGCCAGGGCGGTGAGACTGCGTGCGTGTTGTGCCATGGTTCTTTCCTTGTCTGTGTGGTGAGGGTGATTCTCGAAAGTGAGACGAGGCGCCTATGCCTCGCCCCGGATACGCCATCTGCGACTGATGTACTGGTCCCACGCGATGGCGACGATCATGGCTGCGCCGATCACCATGAGCTGGGTGTACGACGAGACGCCGAGCAGGTTCAGACCGTTGGTCAGGATGACCACGAACGCGACGCCGAACGCCACGCCGAGCAGGTTGCCGCGCCCACCGAAGAGGGACACCCCGCCCAGCACCACGGCCGCAACCGACTGCAGCGCGAGGTCGGCGCCGAGCGACGGCTGACCGGATGAGACGCGAGCGGTCAGGATGATGCCGCCGAATGCCGCGAGCACGGAGCAGATGACGTAGGCCGACAGGATGGTCGAGCGCGTGCTGATGCCGGAGAGACGCGCGGCTTCCGCGTTGCCACCCGTCGCGTAGATGTTGCGACCGAGACGCGAGCCCCACAGCACGACGTAGGCGATCGCGAAGACCAGGAACGCCACCAGCACGGGGCCGGGGATGCCGAACACGCGGCTGTACGCCAGCGCCGTGAAGCCCTCCGGCAGGCCGACCACCGGCGTTCCGCCGCTCACGTTGAGCGCGAGGCCCGAGGCGATCGACAGCATGGCGAGCGTCGCGATGAACGGTGCAACGCGGAGCCGCGTGATGACGAGACCGTTGACGAGCCCGACCAGAGCACCGACCGCGAGCCCTGCGAAGATGCCCACAGCTATCCCGAAGTTCATCGAGAGCGCCGTGACGACGCTCACGAGGGCGACCGTCGACCCGACCGAGAGGTCGATGCCGGCCGTGAGGATCACGAACGCCTGACCGAAGGCGACACAGGCGAGTGCCGCGGCTTGCAGGCCGACGTTCTGCCAGTTGTTGGCCGTGAAGAACACGTTCGAGGAGATCGAGAAGACGATGATCATGGCGATCCAGAAAAGATGGCATGTGAGGCCGGCGAGAGAAGCCAAAGTAGAGAAAAACGCTATAAGAGGGGATGTGCAGAGAGGAGAGGGGAAAGTTGAGCAAGAGGGGCAGCTAAGGACTGATAGGATGGTGTGGACTGAATTATATAAGAAAGCCTTATTCCGCGGCAAACAGGTACCTTTGGGGGGTGATGAAGGAGAGGGTCTATTTAGGGAATTGGAGAAGGATGAGGAAGATATCAGTTTTTGGGTGGCTGGTGGTTTTTTGTGGGCTCCGGGGTGGGGCGGAGTTGACAGCACAGATTCGTGGTTGGGCTTGAGTGTCTTTTCTTGTGGGGGGGAGTGTCTAGTGGAGAGGTGTTTTGTGTCTTTCTTTTACTTGCTCCCGGGGCAGAGAGTTGTCTGCCGACTTTTGAACTTGAGAGTTTTGTGGGAGCACTCCCTCCATACTTGTATTTTCTTATCTTTTCTTTTATATAATTGGTGGTACTATCCACTTTCAAAAAAAATGTCTATACACTAGTAAAATTGACCCAAGCAAATGCAGGATTCTGTTGCCACCCTCAGATGCAGCAAGCACTCAACAAAGTAGCTCTTGAAAGGTCTCTGAATCCAAGGGATGAGCTGATGACCTGCAGCAGGAAGCTTGTTGTTGAATTAGATGTGACAATTGCACTGTAAAAATTAAGCCAGATCTGTGCGTTCAATGGCTATCATAAATTGTATTCCATCTTGTATTAATGATGGAAGTCTAATTAGATTCAGGACTTTGTTTCAAGGTAAATTGGTCAGTTAGAAAGACAAAGGGCAAGGGATCTTGATATGGTGTACTTGACACGACAGAATAAAAATTGCTTTTTCCAAATTGGAGTTACATAGAGGGGATATTAGTGTCTTTGTATAACAATCAATAAGATAGACATCTCTTAGTCTAATGTTTAAACCTATTACGCATACACTAGTGGGTGTTGCAGATGAAATGGGAATATAAGATTAACTTTAGCCAACAATTATACAAGTCTAAAAATACATGATAGTTAAGAAGCATCTTGACAATAAAGGACCTTTCTCCCCTATTTAATCAGTTACAGATGAAGGGGAGAAATCTTGGTTAGCATTGTGGTTCCAACCTGAGTACCGAACTTGGAAACATCTTGAACCTTGATCTGGAAATTGAGTTTGCAATCAACAAATTTTTTTCTGGAAAGTAGAGTCTAATCTACATATTTTGCTTGAATCAGAGAAGGGAAAAAGTTCAAAATAAATTCTGAAAACATAAAAGAATATTTTCAACAGCTCAAAGAAGGTGACAGGCGACTTTTGAAGCAGGGAAGCTTGTGGAAGAAAATCTTCAAACTGAAAATCTCGATTCGTGGGCGACAGAAGAAACCGGCCTAAAGCAATGGCAGCTCCGCAAAGCACTGCGAGCGCTGTACGCCTGCGGCTATACGAGGGCGACGATTCAGGTTACTGCCGAGACACACGCCCGGCCCGCAAAGCGATGGTCACGGCCCTGGATGCCAGGCGATTTGCCTAAGAGCGTGCGACGGAAATTAGCGGAACAGTACACCCAATAGCGAGACTCACTGATGCACATGAATAGCGAGGAATGGCTCCGCAGGGACCATGCACGTAGCGACTACGACGATATGCCCATCGGCAAGCAGTTCGACTTGCTCGCGGCGCAGACGGACGCGCTCGCGAAAGAGGCGATGGACAAGGCCGGGATTGATCCGGCGCAAGGCAAGGGGCTGAGCGACGACGGGAGAGGGGAGGTGTCTGATGATTGCCACAACTGAATTTAAGCCGCAAATCGTCGATATTCCAGCGGCAGACTATCACGCCGACACAAACGCCGTCAGCAAGTCGATGCTGAACGACTTTTGCGAGCGGCCGGCGATTTTCAAAGCGCGTTACATGGATAAGACGCTGCCTCGGAAGACGCCGACCGCCGACATGATTACCGGCTCGGCAGTTCACCTGGCGGTACTTGAGCCTGAGCGGTTCGCCGAGGAAGTGCTGCTGTTTCCGCCCGAACTATTGAGCGGCGACAACCAGAGCGTCAGCAGCAAGGCCGCGAAGGCTTTCCGCGACGACAACACTGCAGCCGGAAAGCTCGTGCTGAAGCAGGGCGACTACAGCCACGTTCTGCGGCTGGCAGATGCCGTCAAACGGGTTTGTGGGCAATGGCTGAGTCAGCCGGCAAAGTTCGAGCAGTCCGTATTCTGGCAGCACAAGGAAACCGACATTCGCTGCAAGCTGCGAGCGGACTGGATTATCGAGAAGCCTGATTGCCTGTTCGTGCCCGACCTGAAGACGACGAGCTGCGCTGCCCCTCACGACTTCCGCAAAACGTCGGAGAACTTCCGCTACTGGCTGCAGCACGCCACCTACTGCGAGGGGCTAGAGGCCGCTTACGGCAAGCCGGTGCATTTCTTCTTTGTGGTGGTCGAGACGGAATTCCCCTACGCCTGCGCTCTATACCGCCTGGACGACGAATCGGCAGCGAAGGCGAAGGAGGCACGCGCCGCGATTATGCAGCGGCTGGCAGACTGCATCGACACCGATTGCTGGGAAGAGCCCTGGCAGAGCGAGATTACCCCGCTGGCAATTCGCCCGTGGGCTTTTGAGTGAATCCTGAAATTCAACCACTTGGAGTATTGAAATGAGCACCGCAGTAGCAACCAAACCCGCTGCCGGCCAAATGTCGATCAAGCAGCACTTGCAATCGTAGGCTTCCTGGGCCAGCACAAGCGTATCGGCCGTTACGGCCAGCTTTGGTGTGGCGGTTACGGTACCATGCGGCAGGTTCATTTCCTTCTTACAGGATGGAAATGCCAGGCACAATACCAATAATCCCCATATGCCGCCCATCAGCAGCCATGGTTTTCTTAGTGTTAAGTTGATGTTGTTCATCTCTATTTCTTTTTAAATATTGTGGGAATATCTATTCCACTTTGTAGGACAAAGAAATGGAGTCTATTGGACAAAAACCAGTAAACCCTATTTGGTGATCAAAATAGTAATTTACATCTCAAATGCTTAATTAATCGCACAATAGATAGGGGTACCATGAGATCGCATTACGGGACCCACCTAAATAACTCAATTCACCATGCCCCCAACAACTTGTTGCAGACGTAATTAAGTGATTGAGATGGATTATTATTTTAGTTACTAAAAAAATTTGTTGATGGCTGTTCGATGATGGCCATTTTTTTTTAACTGTGGGTGTGGACGGCCTGAACGAGCCAATTAAGAATCTTGGTCATTAACAAGACACGACGGCCTGTCACCTATTCGAATCAACCAGGACGGCATTTATTAATGATGCGAGAGTGCCTCTCACATTAGTTCTATGAGCGCTAGATGATATGTGATCTGATATAAGAGTTTTTTTCAACCAATCTTATTGTATTTTGCTAATTACTTTACTTAAATATTGAGATGTTAAGAAAAACTTTGCACGATATGCGTGGAATGATTGAATTAAAGGTAGAGGTGAGAAATGAGCTAATTTTGTCCATTTAAATTACACATGGTGAAGCAGATGGTCAAATCAGTGAGATCACTAGAGACAAATATCGTTTAAGGATCACTTTGACAACAGATTAAGATAACCCGATAGATGAGAGAGAGTGATGAGGCCCGACCCCACTCTCACCTCACACACAGTCGGGCTAACCGCAACCGGTTAGGAAAGTCACACTACGTATTTAATAATAAGTTGGATGATACAACGGCTCCTAGTCCTTTCATTGGCTCAAACTTTTTTCTTAACATCAAACTAAGCTGTCATTGACTCCAGAGGGAGGATCAACTGATGAAGTGTGAATTCTCGTAAATAAATCATATTTTAAATCCTCAAGATGCATGACATTTGCATGTTTTTACTTAAGAAGTGAGTCACTACTAAGTTATTTGAATCCAAAAGAGAATTTATCCCAGGAATCTAGATGTACTAATGTTCTCAAATGTAGCCTGAGTAGGATTGTCAATGGACAGAGTTCAAGTCGGGTTTAGGTCGGCTCGATTTGGACTCGATTAATCAATTTTAAAACTCAGGCCCAGACTATGTCTAGTCAGGTTGGGTGAGACACCCTTTCGAGTTTTCACTTCAGCCAGGTTTAAGACCTTTTTAGCATTAGTGATCCCATGGCAGGAACAACTGAGTCTGCCGGGACACCTCTATTTTAAGCTTCCCCTTTTTTATCATATCTCGTCGGGAAAAAACATATCCCGAGTTGACCGTTGTACAAACTCATGCTCTGATGCAGGATACGGTTTCATGTGTTTGCTATTGAGAGGAGGGAATTGATTGTTTCTTGTATGATTAACAACCATATATGCACCTCCCTCGTAGACACTTTGAACGATGTAGGGATCTCGCCAATTAGAATAGAGTTTGCCACTAGACCTTTCTACCATGACTTCTTTTTCTTTAATCATAACGAGATCGTCTGTTTCGAATGTTTTTTGTTTTACAAGATTGGCATAAGCTCATGTCATCCGGGCTTGATACACCTGCAGGTGTCTGTAAGCCTCGAGTCTTTTACTTTCCAAACTCGTGAATTCTTCTAGCTTTCTTTCAATTTCATCTTGTTCTTGCCCCAACAATCCAGTATGTATCGCCACGCGGTAGGATGCAAGCCTAATTTCCATTGGAAGCATTGCCTTAGCCCCGTAGGCCAAGGAGAGTGGGAAACATCCCCTGGGTGTTTTATAGACGGTTCTATACGCCCACAATGCTTCATGTATCTTTTCTCCCCAATCTCGTTTGCAGTTGCCGACTATCTTGGCTAAGAGCTTACATAAAGTTTTGTTGAAGGTCTTTGCCAGGCCATTGGCTTGAAAATTGTAAACTGACAATGTCCTCCAATCAATATAGAACTTAGCCACCAATTGGTATATTGCCTTGTTTTTTAATGGCGCGTCGTTGTCCGACATGATCTGACTGGGAGTGTTGAATCTGTAAATTATATGATGTCTAACAAAACAAGCGACGCCTTCACCTGTTACTTCTCGCAAAGGAATAGTTTCATCCCACCGGGAGTAGTCTGTGACACCAATATGAATCTATGACCCTGAGATGATGGCAGGAATGGTCCCACAATGTCCATATCTCATTCTATAAATGGCCATATAGGGGCCGTCGGATGTAATGGATTAAGAGGTCTTCTAGGCACAGGCCCGAAGGCTTGGCACTGATGACACATTCGAGCGAACTTGAGGGCAGTCGGAATACAAGATCGGCCAATAACAATCTTAAATTTGATGTTCTTCATTTTAACTCCCACCTGGTGAGCTCCGCATAGCCCTAAATGGACCTCGCGCACTATGATTTTGGCTTGTGCCAATGAGACACATCTTAGGAGGACAGATCTATCCTTTTCATGGTCGAGCCTGAAGAGGGAGTCTACGATTAATTCATATGATGCTGCCCTATGTAGTACCTGGCGTGGAATTTAAATAAAAATTAAATTCTTTGGTCTATTATCCACCTAATTATCCTTTTAATGTGTATTTATCTCTCAAATTCGTGGATAAGTTAAATAACCTTCTAGAATATGGGCTAAACTTATTGGGTTTAGTTTTTAATTCATATGGGCTTTATTTATTAAGACTAGGGTATTTATTTAACCTATTTGGTCCTCATAAATTCCAATATTAACTTATTAATTCATTTTAAGCCTTATAACTGCCAAATAAATTTTAGAAAATACCTAAATAAATCTAAAAATAAATTATAAAAATTCTGGGTCACTACACACGACATCTCTGGTACAGGGGACCTCGGATGCCGGGAGGAGGGCCCGTCCTCTCCGGAGCGGCCGGAATGGGGGCTCCCCCTCCGAGCGATCCCCCCTCGGGAGCCCCGTCGGTTGGCTCGGACTAGGCCGCCCCGTCCCATGTCTCTCCTGCCTTGGCCGGCTGGGACTGAGTCACGTCTCCTCGCGACCCTCCGGCCCCGACCGGCTCGGCCCCGATGCCTCCACCTTGCGCTCCTCCGGTTTCGCCCGACGCTCCAGCATCTGCCACCACAGCCCGAGAGTCGCCCGCCTCTGCTACGACCTCATCGGCCCCCTCTCGCTCGGCGGAAGGGAGAGCCGGCCAAATAGGCTCAGCCCCTTCTATCTCGGGGGAGGGTAGAGCTTAGCAAACACCATCTTCGACCGAGCGGGCGGCCTCGGCCCTCTTTGCCCACTTCTTCTCAGCAAACTGAGCTTTCATAGAAACCCGCAGCATCTTCTCCATGGGATCGCGCTTGGTCCCCCACCACTCAGAAGCCCCTTCCCGAGCTACCCGCTTGCCTTTGTCTCAGGTTCGGGAAGCACCCTCGGGAGCACGCGACTCGGCGGCGGCTGGCACGTCGTCCGCATCGATCACCTCCAACTCGATCGATGGCGCCTCCTCCTCAACCGGCCGCCTCGCATCTAAACAAAAGAGGACAGGGTGATGAAAAGAAGAGCATTTTCTCAAATGGAGGGAGGAGCTAATTTCTGAGGCCCTTTCCCATCACCAGCAGCTGCTCGAAAAGGCATCGTTCGATGTTGGCTAGGGTCACCAGCTCGCCCGTCGGTCGGCGATTCTCCAAGAGAACCGCAACCTTTGGCTCCACCTCTGGGGATACCTCGGCTGGCTTCGCAGGAATGTTTGGGTGGAAGTTGGGCACTGTTTGAAAATTCCAAGACGTATCCACCGAAGATGTACCTACCCAAAAATATTGAGTCTTCCACCCCTTGTGGGAAGAGTCCTTCTGGGACAGAGACACGCAACTCCTATTTCATCGTGCCTAGAGAAAAAAAATCCCCTTGCCTGCCTGTGGATGCTCCTTCAACTCGAAGAAGTAATGAAAAAGATCCAGCAAAGGAATGATCCCACACTGGCGGAAGAGGAAGTGGAAAGAATAGGCAAAGAGATAAGAGTTGGCGACCAGTAGGATAGGAGCCAGCCAGAAGAAGCAAAGGAGTTCAACAATGAAGGGATGGAGGGGGAGGCGAAACCCACTCTTCCATGACAGAAGAAAGGAACAGAAGTATCCAGAGCGAGAGTCCAAGCTCATTTCATGGGAGGCAGAAGCAGAAAAATGATACTTCCAAGGGAGGCCGTAATGGTGCTCCAGTTGCTTTACATCTGCATCATCCAACACACCATGATTCGGAGCTGGCAGCACCAGCGATGTCTTCGAGGCCCGCCCACTCCCTTGCTCCTCAGTATTCGGATGCTGGTCCGCCGTGGAAAGGGTAGGAGAGCTAGAGTAAGACGATTCTGTCGACTCCAGAGGAAGAGGAAGTTGCTGAATCACCGCCATAGTAATCTCTGCCTGCTCCGCGAAGCCTGCCGCAATTCTCTGCTCCTCCGAGTTACCCTTGCGGCCCATGAGAGAACCCCAAAGGTAGAAGCGATGGAGAGTAAAACCCTAAGCCATGGGAGTATAGAATGCAAATAGCGCACAACGCTTATAACCCCAGCGGGAGGCGGCGTGACATTCCGATCTCTAAGAAGAGGGTCCTCCTCGCCTTAATCCGTCAGCATAGCCGCTTCTAGGACAGCCGCTTCACGTGGCCCCTATTAAAGTTGGATCTCCACACACCTGAGCCACAAAAGTCCAGCCCAAACAGCCACTCGACCTAGCCTAATTTGGCTCAGGAGTAGGAGGGGGACAAGTGGAGAGGGGTATTTCCACACAGCCCATATACGGGCGGCCAAACAAGGTCCTGCCAGACCGAACGAGGCCCAGCTCCCTCAAGTGATAGCCCTATCAGGCCCACTTGCCATGAGATAAGCCCAATAAAGTCACTCGGAACCAAGAATTTCCTAGGCGGCCTCTTGGCTCGGAAGCCCAAGTGTCGGTCCAAACGGGGAAGGTCGCCCACCGCTATCTCATACCCCCTTACCCGAGCTACGCTCCCATCACTCTGTCAAGAGCTAGCGCCCCATGCTCGGGCCGACCGACGGATGCTTATCCCCATTGCGATTGAGAGTTCTTTGATAGCCAGGAGTTTACAAGGATAAGGAGACGAAGAGTCCTCAGGCTATAAAGAGCTCGAGGATGTAACCCGCTCCTGAAACTCCTCCGCTCGTAGGACTCATGCAGCTGGCGCACTATTTAAACCTGGGAAACCCTCCGGTGAAAGGTAAGGCCACTGTAAGCCTAAACTCCCTAAGTAGGAATAACTTCGCCACTTGGTGGAGAGGAATCTTGTGCCCTCACCTACTTCCTCTTACTCCTCGCATCAAGGCTCTACTGACTTAGGCATCGGAGGGTTTTTCCCCGAGGAACCGTCCCTGGGCCCCTTGATCCATTTCCCTTCCTGTAGTTCGTAACTTCGTGGTCATCATCTCTGGCTTAGGACTAGTGCGAGATCACCCCTCTTCCTTTGGCGCTATCTGTGGGAAACGAGCAAATATCTGACATGACGCGAAGGAGCTCCAGCAGGACGACCGCTGGCGACAGAGGGAAAGCTCCGGGAATGGAGGAGGGTGCACCATCCCACCATATGGGGAACACCCCCTCTTACGCCAGTGACCCAACCGGCGACCTACCCCCGCCCATGGTGGAGGGGCAACCCCCTGTCGGGAGCACAGACCTTGTCCAAACCCTCAATGCAAAATTGGATAGCCTCATTGATCTAATGAGGACCCAGGTGGCCAATGAGGAGCGTTTGCGAATTCCCTGGGAGAGCCCTCACCATGGGGATGCTTCCTTGCAAACTGCAGGGGGCCGCTTCATCCTCCGAGTACGGCAGATAATTCGCAACTGGTCAGGTGGACCATCACAAGCCCCTCCCCCGGAACAAGAAGCCTCCTCTACTCTAAGGAGAGAGAAGTCTAGAGCGTGCTGGCCACCTCCGGGGATAGAAGCTCTCAAAGGGCGTCGATGATGTGGCACAGCCCTAAGATGATGTTGGATGCAATGACGAACCAAGGACCTAGACCAGTAAGCATATAAGGAAGACCACGGACTCACGCGTTCGGCTTGCTCTCACGGTGCACACGATCCCCGAAGGTGACCGGGCGATGATGACGAGGGTCCAAGGCGGAACCCAATCGTTCTAAGGGTCAAGGCTAGCTTAGGCTGACCCCTAAGGGTCTGGGATTCCCAACTAGAGTGGGGGCCGGCACGCCGGGGGCGTGGGTCTAGTGCGAGTTGAAATTTTTAATATTGATACGCGTGTTTTAAACGACGAACTTTCGCGTTATCACCTAATATGTATGTCATGGTGAATGATCTATATG
Organism: Amorphophallus titanum; assembly: GCA_024336825.1. Lineage (NCBI taxonomy): Eukaryota > Viridiplantae > Streptophyta > Magnoliopsida > Alismatales > Araceae > Amorphophallus > Amorphophallus titanum. The sequence goes on along the minus strand of JANBPO010004741.1, from coordinate 6,070,095 downwards.
AACCGCAGTTCCATAAGGCACTACGTTTGAGTAGAGATGAGGTAACACATCGAGAGGAGATGAGACTTCGAAGCCGTGAGACAATAAGGGACCGAAGCATCAGCCAATGGTGGTTCATCTACTACTCGACAACCATGGGACATCTGGAATTTTTTCATTAGTGACTTGAGTTTACAAAGAAAAAGGACACAATCGATCAACATTAAAGATGTGGAGTCTGATACACTATCCCAAGAGCATGGCAAACAAACGAGAATAGATGATGCATATGCCTAGAAGGGGCCAAAATAGAAGCTCGGATAGGCCTTTGCAAAATGGTGGCACCACGAGGGATTGCCTTTTAATGCGGCCAACAGCACTTACTACAAGCCAATGTTCTAAGAAGCACAAATTCTTGAGTTACACGTGCAACCACCTACATCAAGAGAGTTGACTGGCATATATCTTGATGAACAAGTTGATGAGATCAAGAGTTATATGGACTCCTTCAAACAGAAATGGTCAAAATACGGAGTCACACTAATGTGTGATGGATGGTCCGATACCACTAAAGTAGCCTGATCAACTTCCTTGTTTATTGTGACAGACATGTATTCTTTCACAGGTCGATGGATGCATCAGGTCAAGTCCACAGTTACTAATATATTTTGTCATTGATGGAACAAGTGGTGAACTAGATCGGGAAGAAGTATATTGTTCAAGTGATGACAGACAATGGCTCAAACTAAAAGAAGGCTGGGGAGGAGCTGATGAGAACCAGACGACACCTTTTCTAGACCCCTTGCATAGCACACTATGTAGACCTGATACTGAAAGATATTGGTCAACTTCATGTAGTCAAGTTTGCAGTCGAGGTGGCATAGAAGGTCACGAAATGTATCTATAACCACACACTTGTATTGGCATGGATGTGAGAATATTATGGTGGCCAACTGTTGATGCCTAACATCACACGATTTGCCACTAACCACATCACATTACAGAGCCTTCTGAAGCACAAGGATGGGTCGAAGTAAATATTTAGGGTGAGCCTTAGTTGAGTTCCTCTTTTGCCACTTTACGTGAAGGAGGGGAAGTCGAGGGGATGATCAACACCAGAAACTTTTGAGATTGAGTCAAGATATTAGTTTCATTGATAGAGCCACTGTATGAGGTATTGGGGTGTGTAGACATGGATAGAGTACCAACCATGGGGTTGGTGTACAACAAAATTGAAGTTGTAAAGTGGAAGATTCTTGCAACATCCAATAAATATGGACCCACCAAATATTGAATTTAAGTTTAAGACCAACCTCAATTTAATAGTCTGATTTTATGATTCGCCGACTAAAATAAGAGTGATAAATAAGATAAAAAAATGAATGATTTCACGGGTAATGATTGATGTAACCCCTCCCCTAATCACATCTCGATGTGCAGTAATCATTTTTTTTTTAAATTTTGAGACTTGGGTCTCGCCCTCTTTAACTTGCCCTACACGACACCCCTATTTAAAGTCTCGAAAAACTAAAAAAAAAGTAATGAGTGTGTAAATAGTAATAATTCACACACCACTTTAGTTTTTCTTTTTGAATTTTTTGGGTTGTTTGATATCTGATATTCGCTAGTGTTAGATGTCTTGAAAGCCGATCAACAGTTAGTGATGGGACTTATTACATGTAACTTTTATTAGTCTTATGGCACTTAATTCATTGTATTCATTATTATCTTGTTCACTTGATGCACGATGAAGTCTACGAATTTGTGCAGATGAGGATCGGATCATGATGAGATTATGATTGTGAGATCGATCCTCTATAAACATAAGTTCACAATGTTTTTCGTCATATGACACTTAAAGAGGGACATCAAGTGGGGCAGATAGACTAGTGCATGTGTACCTGTTCATGTGATGGAGGTGGTTGATCTTACAGTTGCTTGTGTGACAACACTAAGGATATCATGCATGTGCTGATAAGAGAATTAGTTTACTGATCTGATCCGTTGTTGAGAATCATGAGTGATAATAGATACTTGATTGTCGATCAGGATTCTCTTGGTCACAGTGATGTGATTGATCATTAGACATGAGATATCAAAGATGTCTTGTGTGACGATCTCTATGCTTTGACATCGGGTTTATAGGTTCGCACTTCACGGGTCGAGTACAGTCCGACATTTGGGTATAGAGTAAGTCGTGCGAAGGCAATTGAGTTGGTCAATATGGAATCATTCACTTTCGGTATCCTGAGAGAGAATGTCCTACAGAGTCATACTCGAGAAAATCTCTGGCCATGGCTAATCGGTTTAGCAAAAATGAGTTTCTGGCAAAATCTGAATCGAAGTAGGACACGGATCTGACAACGTGATGGGTTTGACAGTATACCATGCCTGCTTGCGGAGTTCGAGACATTACGTGAATGAATGTTTATAGCCGCACGGTAACTGTGGACTTGCAAGTTCCAATGGATTAGGAATCCTTTGTATCATCCGGTGGTCATGACATGTTGGTTAGTGTGATCCATGATCGATGGACTAAAGTAAATTAATTATGTGAATAATTAATTCACTAAATCGGAAGGTATTCCGAGGTTAGTCAGTTCATGGGCAGCTTGATATTGGGCCTAGCTGGTCACACACATAAGAGTGTCAAACCACCTCATAAAAATCCACAAAAAATATCCCCGTGTTCCTTACTTTCCCCTCCATCTCCCATAAAAATCTCAGCTCCCAGATCCATTGTTGTGGGTCAAGTTGTGGGTCGAAAATGAATGTCTACACCATTGTCGACGACAAAATCTCCAAACCATCCAACGGCCCGAAGAAGTAGCGAGATCTCGACCTCCACATGCTACTATCTTAATTAGAGTTCTATTATTCTAATGTTCCAACCTAGACATTAATTCTAATAGTGAAGTAATTAAGTAAGGGCTTTATGGTTGGATAGAAAATAGCTAGTACACAATCACAAAGAGGAAGATGAGATCACATGAGGACCCCAAGTGACTCGGTGGGAAAGGTCCTCCTTTTCATAAGATGGACCCAAGATCGAGTCCCAGGGGGACTTACCTGGCTCACATTTAATCCTCGAGGGATGTGAGCCCGGGGTTTTATGACGACGGTACAAAAAAGGGGTTGCAAGATGCATAGGATAAGACTCGAACTCGGGTCGCCCAGTAATCACTCAGCTCTCCGTACCACTCTGCTAGATCCCTCGTTACCAAAAAAAAAAAGATGAGATCACATAAGGATGCCCTAGGTTTTTCCTAAGGGTAATATAACGTACTATGGCTAATCTCAGTGCATTCTTACTAAGATAGTGGGTAGTTCTTCTTTGGATGAGTGATGTAGCTAATAGGTAGGCCGATTATGGAAGCAAGAAACATAACCTATAAAGGTCAGCCATTTGTAGCTTAAGTTTAATTTGTAGGGAATCAAGTTGTAAGTGTAATGGGAATATATTTTAGTATGTTAGATACTTATCTAGTATATGAATCTTCTTATCATAGCCTCCATATGTTTTATGAATATGTAAATAATATTTTGCTAGGTGCACGCCAAGAAAAGAAATGGATTGGAGCAAAAGAAGCAGAATGATCCGGTCTTTATGCCACATAATCAACATCTTTGAGATCGCTGTGGGTTTTCAATAAATTGACGTTGATCCTATATGTTTAGATGGCATTGACGATTGCAATCAGTGGATAACCCAACCCCCTAATTACTTCTTAAGATGAGGACCTTACATTGCTATGGGTTGAAATCTATACAGGAATCATGATTGGACGAAGAAAAAGGCCCAAACACAAAGTTGGCAACAAAATAGCATAGTGTAGCAAAAGGGACGAGGGATTTCAACAAGTCCTCAGTTTCTATGGATGAAGCTTATATGACATTGGACAAGACAACGGACGGTGAACATCCAATTTACAAAGATTGTTATTCTAAGGGTAATAATCAGTGATGATGCTTGAGACAGGGAATTACGTGTGGTTGAGATGTAATGTAATAAATAAGCTCTCATACAAAGGAAAAATTGCAATAATGTTCTTACCCTAAGGCAAGGGAGTTTTTTCCCAAGGAAAAAATCTTCATTATAGCCAATACTGTAAGGGTAAAGAGGATCTTAGGTAGTTAATCAAAGATATTCGGACTTAATCCGATGTAAATAAACACCAAACCCGGTCGGTGGGGAAAAGTCCCATACATGAACCTTAAATTGTCTGATAAATCACGCGTGCGAAAATTATAATATGCATCCTAATTAGCCTAAATATACGCATATTCATCCAACAAAATGGATACAAACAAACACAAACATTTTTAATTCCACGTACGCGTTAAAACAGTGGTGCTATGGAGTTACCGATGCTTTTGATTCACAAGTAGCAGTCAATCAGAGACCGAGGAATGAGGAAAGGGTTACATGGGGCCCAAGATGTGGTGTTTCCATTAGATTACTGTACAACCTGATTAGACGGACCAGAAATAAATGTGACCAGTACAATGAGATTTGGAGGATTAGATCTCCAACTAGAGCGAGGATTTTTTCTTGCTCATGATAAAATGGAATAGTTACAAGATTTTCTGAAGTAAATGGTCACCTGATCTGGATACATCTGCTTCTTTTGTGGAAAGGAGGATGAAAATGTAGACTGTCTGATGATCACATGTTGCTTAGCCATACAGGAAAAATGATGAAAGCAATTGCTCATTTTGAGCCTTCCTTTTCTTCATTTTAGATGTGCAATTAATCCAAAATGATGAAGTGGAGACCGGAAGATACAAGAAGAGCCATGTAGGAAAATGCTACAGCTATGTCCTCATGCCATTTGATGGTGTATTTGGCAACAGAGGAACTGAGCCTATTTTTTTTATTTTTTATGTGTGATGTCTATCTTGAGAACATCTGCTCAAGTATCAATAGTGTGGTTTCTATTCAGAGAGGTGTTGGTAAAATGCTCCTGCTGTTCGAGAAGATACCATGGGAAACAATGTGGCTACTAGAGGATGGGGGATGACTGGGGAAGCGAAAGGGGAAGAGGAAAGAGGGAGAGAAGGGAGCCGTATGGAAGCAGAAGAGAAGAGAGGCAGACGAACATGAGGCAGTGCGAGTCTTGATTCATTTTCTCAAAAGAGAAAATGGAGCTGAGCTACTTTATTCTTTGGGAGTTTGAAAGGCTTTTTTAAGTTTCCCAAGCTCCACCCAACACCCCAGGCAGCCTTCATCAGGGTCGGCTACCTCTATTAAATTTAGAACAGCTCATGCCAAACATGATTTGTAGCCATTTTAAATCTGTATTGGGAGAGAAAATGTTCAAAAAGTGCTTGCAAGTACTGGATAATATCACACGTCCCAACTCTATTGTCTTACCACAAGGCACAATATAATTGGAGAAAATATAATTTCATTTCAAATATAAGTTCATTACAACTTAAACTCCAACTAAAGACTCAATAATGAAAATTACAATGGACTCATGACTAACTAAGACTCAATAAAGTAAAATTACAAGAAACTCTCCATTATCTAGACTAGACATGAGACATAGGACATAAAGGCTTGTCTAAGTTGTAGAAGCTCTCTTCACTCTTGCCCTTGCCCATCTTGGTCGCTCTCATTCTCATTATTATTTGAAAAATATGAGAAAACACTAGGTGAGCGAACACTCAGTAGGTCTTATATCTCTTGCTCCAAGCTAGTTTTAAGTAATTAATAGTTTAACATGAATATGCAGATCATGCAAGATACGATAATCAAGAGCTATAATGGCACAAGATAGATCAATAATGTGGAGAAAATTTCAAGAACAATAGAGGCATTCGACTGGGCAATAAATTTAAGAACAATCATGAGGAGACATTAGCAGTTATTTCAATAAGGTGCTCACTTTCACAAGAGCATAACATGAGACTATCATTTGTAAGATTGGCTATATGTACAATATGAATTCAAGCATTTCGAGTTACGAACATGTCAACCTTTTGTGGAATGTCATAGATCAATCTTGCTTTTCATTGGTGCAATGCCACACCCGATCAATCATGATACTGGCAAACGTTTGGACTTTGCCTCGTCCATGGGATCAGATCCGGACCCCGTAACTTTTCATTCCAGCATTGAGCATTAATCTTGTTTGACCCATAGCCCCTTTTAAGTTCTATACAAATTCCACGTCAAATAATGGCCAAAGAGTTCTAAGGATCAAGTCATGTAGGAACATTAAGGTACATAGATTCACTGAATTCAAGGATAGAACTTTAGACAAGAAGACATTGGCGATAAATCTCACATAAAACAAGATATTCATGAAATCTGGGACAATTGGCGTCCACTTAGATCACCACTAATTATAGAAATAGCATCTATAGCATGGTCACCAATTCTATGGACAGAATCAGGCACGAAGAAATGACATCACTTAGGGGGTCCCACATTTCAATTAGCGTCCACTATCTGGTCGCTAATTCTAGACATAGATAGAACTCTCATAGAACACTATAAACAATGCTTTATGATGGCTAGGATGTCATATTTCTTCAGAGTGACATGACAATAAGGGTTCTAAGGTTTTGATGGTATAACATGCTCAGTTGTCTTGAGGGAATCGAAGGCTAGCGTAGACTTACAGAGCCCTTAGATAAAGAATTTCCAGTCTGGCGGAAGGAATATCTAGTGGATGGTCATTCAATCTTCAAGAATTGAGGTGTAAATATGAAACAACGTGAAACAAGGAGTGCATGGTTTGCACGGGGTTGCAATTGCACGGGGTTGAAGCCATGAGGGGATGAGTGCACCGGGGAAGGCTGTGAATGTGCCGTTGAAGGACTAGAAGGGCATGTCGATGAAGAAGGTGTATCGGCGAGGGAGGTATACCGGCGGAGGGTGAGCTAGCAAGTGTGCCAGTGAAGGAGAGGGCAGCCTGTACCGGTGAAGGGCCTAGCGACAGCAAAAGGGGAGGGGTGCACTGCTCAAGGAGTGTGCCGGTGAAGGGCAAGGAAGAGTGTACCGGTGATGGGTGGGCTAAGGGCCAAAGGAACCAAACAGTCTCACACTCCACTTGCCAAAAATGCAGGTTGAACTGATGATGATTTTGAGTTCACCCTTACCCCACCTATTCCATGATCTTCTAAAATAGCATTTAAAAATGACCTAGGGGCCCTGTCGTAAACAGATAGGCTAATCTGGATAAGTTATACTTACCTAGAATATAGCAGAATAAGTGCCTTGTTGATTTGGCAACCATAATTTTATTCTACTAGGAATCAAAAGAATAAGCTAATATTATTCTAGTGGGTTCCGTAAAAGAGTAGAATAAAAGATAGAGCAGGTAAAACGAAAAATTTAACCATTTAGCCAGAATTAGTTGACCTGGGTTGTTCTGACGCAACCCATTCTTATACAAATAATGCATTCCGCTTACCAAAGTTGCCCAAGCCCAAGGAACTGGGGTAACTTAGACCATTACAGCTTATTTAATTATCAAAAGGGGGCCTACTGTTTATAATTGAAGGTCGAGGATGAGCAAAGCATAAATTCATGAATTCACGTTATTGTTTTAACCTTCTGGAGGACTTTTTCACCTACTATCATCACCAGATCAATCTAAGCCGCCCTCTATTGATGCACACGCTCCAAATCCAAACTCATTCCAAGACAAAAGAGGCAAATAAAAATTCATGCAACACAGGGTTCCCTTAGCCACCTTCTGAGTCCTTTTTGTCGCTCACAGCCACCATTCAATCAACTAGAGCTACCATCCCAAGCTATTGAAATGCTCCAAATGTGTATAACACCTAATCCAAGAAAGACTCGAGACACTGCACATATATCCCTATTAAAAACAAAATTGCATATAAATGCATCCTAGATTTGCTCATGTACATACCTCATCATGCAAAATAAGTGTCACATCACCTCCACCCATGTTGGAACATTCCATTAGCACACTGTTAGAAACTCTTAGTTAACCTTAGTTAATAGTTAACTGGTAGCCGAAGTTAGGAAGTTCCCAAAATGCCCATATATTAAGGATGGGGAGGGTTTACCGTGCCGTCTCCCACGACTATGGCACTAGAATCATAGGTATCAAGTGCTACAAGGTGCAGGACTGGCGCTACGGCGCCAAGGAAGCCGCGCGCCTGGAGGCAGCCGCCAAGGAGCAAGCGCGCCGCGCCGATCGCGTCGACACCGCGGCCACGGGCCACGAGAGCGACAAGACCGCCATCCGCACCGAGTTCATCACGATCACCGAGGAGGTGGAGCGTGTCGTCGAAAAGCCTGTGTATCGCGACGTGTGCCTTGATGCTGACGGCCTGCGCGTCCTCTCCGACGCCATCGGCGGCGCCGATCCTGCAGGCGAGTCTGCGGCAGCCGTGCCCCGACCTGCAGCCGCCCAAGGACGGTAGCCGCGCCTCCGCGCTGCGCTGGATGATCACCACCGCGCGCATGTACCGCGAGTGCCAGTCCCGGCACCGCCGCACCGTCGAAGCCTTCCCCAAGGAGTGACCATGCGCAAGTTCGCCCTGATCCTGCTGCTCGCCGCAATTCCCGCCTTGGCCGGCGACCTGGTGTACCGCTCGCCCAACGGCGGCCTGCGCCTGACGGACAAGCCCTGCACCGACCAGCGCATCCTCGAGCAGGTGAAGGAGGAGTTCCGGCCGCAGTTCAAGGCCGCCATCGGCACGCTGCGTGGACGCACTTTCTCGGCCTGCTGGATGAAGCGCGACGGCCTCGCGCTGGTGCTGGCCGAAGACGGCAGCGACGCGGTGATGGACCTGTCGCACTTCAGCGATCCGAGCGTCTGAGCCCTAGCGCGTACACGCGAAAGCGCGCCCGGCCTAGAGACTGGCGGGTATGACCGTTCCCAGCACACCCCGCGCCGCCGGGCCTTTCAACGGCAACGGCGTCACCACGTCTTTCCCGTTCGAGTTCAAGGTTTTCAGCGACGAGGACGTGCAGGTCGTCCACACCGACGCCGACGGCAACCAGGCCACCCTGGTACTCGATTCGGACTACTCGGTCAGCCTCAACCCCGACCAGGGCGCGAACCCGGGCGGCAGCGTCACGTACCCCCTGAGCGGCGATCCGTTGCCCAGCGGTGAATCGCTCGCCGTCGTGGGCAACATGGAGTACGAGCAGTCCACCGCCATCGCGAGCCTGGGCACGTTCTCGCTGGCGGTGATCGAGGCGACCTTCGACAAGGTGGTGATCCTGATCCAGCAGCTGCGAGAGAGGCTGCTGCGCACCATCGCCGCTCCCGTGGGCGAGTCGGCGGATCTGACCCTGCCGGCCGCAGGCTTGCGCGCGGGCAAGGCGCTGGTGTTCGACGTTGACGGCAACGTCACCGTGGGCATTCGCGAGGAGCTGGCCGACATCGAGCTCTCCGTAGCGGCCGCCAACGCCAGCGCCAACGCGGCGGCGCAGAGCGCGCAGGATGCCGACGAGGACGCCCAAGCCACCCTTCTGCATAACAGGTTGGATGTGCAGATATAAACATGAAACCAGATGCTCATTTATTTTTTGCAGTGAGTTACTACGAATTACAAAAGATTGGGGATCACTGCTTCTAATGAATTTAAGGACATAAATAAAGCACCAGTAGGCCAAAATTCAATATCCATGCAAGCAAGGTGTGTATGCAATTTCACATCCCTCAAAATGTTGATCTCATATAAAAACATAGCTAGCTAGGTGGTTGTTGGCCTGCCCTTGCTAACCACCCCAATTTAATGGAAGCCCCTATCAAAGTTAAGCCAAATATGTCCATTATTAGTGTAAAGACTTGCTTAACAAATAGCAAAAAAAATCAGAAATAATTAATAACAAATAGGTTCAACCAGAACTTAAATCAAACACTTGGCAGAAATAAGGATAAAGCTGTTAAGAGTCGAGACTCATTCAGATGTACAATCAGTAATCATAATATTCAGACTGTCATTCACATAAGTTGGTAACAGGCAGAGATTTGAGTCCAAGGATTCTCCTCACTCAACGTGTGCTGCTGTAAACCTTTTGATATACCAGTGGTGATTTAACGGAACTAAGATTAACATAAAACTAGTGAAGATGATAACAATAAATCAATGAAATCTGTAATGCGCTCAGCCCACAAATCAATCTGTGAAAGAGGTAAAAGATAAGGGATAGTCGCACAAAGTAAACCACTAAACTTCAGAAATCAAATCTGAATTGTACTGAACTTCATGACTGATATATATCTATCCATGTGCAAACTTGGTCATGTTGAAATTATTGGGCCCCTTAATCTTATAAGAGAAGTTACACAGACTAATAGGCCAAAAGTCAGCACAACAAAGAGGATCAACCCTCCTTTAGCCATTTAATTTTAGCCTTCTGCCTCCAAAAAATTTCTTCCTACAAATATACTATCTGAAATATCTATATGTTGCACTACATATCCTTAACCTTACATGTGGACCCATGGTGCCTTAAAACAAAAAATGAGACATGTAAGGATAAATGCATACTAGAGCATAAACATTAAAAGACAAGGACAACCTGGTTGAACATAAAGTGAAAAGAATGCAGGCCTTTCTGTTGTAAAACTAAAAAGCAGGACTTGTATCCAAGTCGTTCCTCTCCCTAAGCACTTCTATCTGGTATCAAATGTGCATATCTTTCACACAAGAGTCTGCATATTAATAACATGTAGGATAGGGTATCTTGAAAGCAAAGGAGGAACATATGATCTCAATAACTGAAAAGCCAACCATTTTTTTTGGAAAGTGAACTGAAAAACCAATCCTAAAAGATGGAAATAAAAATGTCACACTTACCTGCAAATTAAAAAGGCAAAATCTGTAGGCTCATCCATAAATTGATCATGGGGGGTATTCAAAGAAACTTTATACGAGACTAGATCTTCAACATTAAATGTGGGACTGAAGCTAAAGTCAGGTGGCAGTTTCACCACATAAGCATTGGGATTAATGTTCTTTAAGATTTGAAAGGGCCCAGTGCTGAATGTATGCAATTTCTTCACGGCTCCCAGGGGAAACTGCTCAGGTTGCAGACGGACCATGAAATACTCCCCAACATTGAACTCTCGACATCGTCTGTGAATGTTTGCAAATTCTTTGTACTTAGCATTGTTTCTCCTGATTTTCTCTCTAATCTCTTCATGCAATGTATCAAAGTGATGCAAATGCAGATGCAGAATCCGGCACTCTAGATGCATGTGTAGACATGGGTAAGAGATCTATAGGTGCTCTAGGTTTAAATCCATGTAAGACCTCGAATGGATTGAGACCAGTGGTCCTGTTGACAAATGAGTTGTATGTAAATTTGACTGTGGGCAGGATTAGATCCCAATTTCGGAAGTTCTCCGCAGCAAGACACCCAAGCAAATTCCCCAAATGCCGGTTAACCACCTTAGTCTGCCCATCTCTTTGTCGGTGAAAGGCAATAGAGATTTGAAGTCTTGTCCCCAACTTGTGCTAGACGGTCTTCCAAAAGTAACTCGTGAATTTCACATTCCTGTAGGTTACCATTGTCTTGGGCAACCCATGGAGCTTGACCACATTGTCAAAGTAGAGCGTGGCCACTCTAGACACATTAGAGGTTTTGGAACAAGGAATGAAATGCGCTTTCTTCGAGAATTTGTCTACAACCACTAGAATCGAGTCATCCCTCTTCATGGTTTTAGGCAAGCCCAAGATCAATTCTAGACTGATGTCTTGCCATGGGCAGCTAGGAACTTGAAGCGGCATGTAAGGACATGAGATTTGCTTCCCTTGTTTGGCTACCTGACAGGTGTGAACATTGCCCAGTAGTCTTGGCAACATCCCTTTTCAAACTGGGCCTATAAAATCGGTGCTCAACAGCTTCAATGGTTTTCGTTTGGCCAAAGTGGCCACCCAAGCCTCCAGTGTACAACTCGTAAATGATGAATTCTCTCACAGATGTGCAGGGAATGCACAATTTGTTGCACCTAAACAAAAATCTATCCTGGATGAGGAATCCCTCAATTTCGCGCTCGTGTCCATCCCTAAGCTTGACAAAAATTTCCCCAAAGTCGGGACACACCTCATAATCTTTCTTCATCCAGTCAAAGTCGGTCACTTCTGTTCTCATATTCGTGAGGATGTTCATCCTTTGGCTGAGCGCATCAGCTGCCTTATTTTCAACACTCACTTTGTGCTTGAGGACATATGTGTATTCTTGGAGGAACTCAACTCATCGGGAATGTCGTCAGTTTAGTTTCTTTTGTGAGTTTATGTACCTGAAGGCCTCATGATCCGAATGGATGATAATTCTTGAGGCAATAGGTAGTGTCGCGATGACAACATAGAACTCTTTGTCATAAGTGGAGTAGTGTTGGCGGATGTCGTTTAGCTTCTCGCTGAAGTAGGCAATCAGGTGACTTTCCTGACTAAGAACATCACTAATGGCAAGTCTCGAAACGTCACAAGCCACTTCAAAGACTTTAGAGAAATCTGGTAAGCTCATGACATGGGCCTTAATCATCTTAGCCTTGATCTCCTCAATGGCCCTAGTTGTTGCATCGGTCCATTTAACCTCTCCCTTCTTCATGCAGTCGGTTATTAGAGCCATGATCTCGCTGAATCCCTTAATGAACTGGCGGTAGAAAGTGGCTAATCCATGAAAACTGTGGACATCCTTGACATTGCGTGGTAATGGCCACTCTTTGATCGCTCTCACCTTCTCAGGATCCGTTGAGACTCCATCAGTAGAGACTACGAATGCGAGGAAACTGACATGGTCAGTGGAAAAGACACACTTCTTTAGATTGGCATAGAACTTTCAATCTGAAGTGTGGTATAGACTTGACAGTGGTGGTCTAGGTGTAGCCCTTGTTTCCGACTGTAGATCAAGATGTCAACAAAATAGACGACTAGGAATTTACCCATGAAAAGCCGAAACACCTAAGTCATGACCCTCATGAAGGTGCTTGGGCCATTGGACAGACCAAAAGATATGACCACCTACGCATAAAGACCATTCTTGGTCTTAAAGGATGTCTTCTATTCGTTCTCGGATCGAATCCTAATCTGGTGGCACCCACTTGTCAGATCGATCTTGGAAAAGATGGTGGCACCAGCTGTAAGGTCTAGCATATCATCCAATCAAGGGATAGGAAAATAATACTTGATTGTGATCTTGTTAATAGCACGGTTCTCAACACACATATGCCATGTGCCATCTTTCTTTGGCGTCAATAGTGTTAGAACCACGCAGGGACTCATGCTCCCTCTTACGGATCCTCTCAACAACAACTTATCAACCTACCTTTTTAGTTCTGCATGGCATTTAAAACCAAGAGGGATTCAAAAGGTAATGTGGAGAGATATAAGGCTCGTCTTGTCGCTAAGGGCTTTACTCAGAAGGAAGGCATCGATTATAAAGAGACTTTCTCTCCGGTTTCATCTAAAGACTCTTTTAGAGTAATAATGGCATTAGTGGCACATTTTGACCTTGAGTTACATCAGATGGATGTAAAGACTGCGTTTCTCAATGGTGACATTGATGAGACAATTTATATGGTGCAACCAGAAAATTTTGTGTCGGGAGACCCAAAGAACATGGTTTGCAAATTAAAGAAATCCATCTATGGACTTAAGCAAGCTTCTCGTCAATGGTATTACAAATTTCATCAAATTATCATCTCATTTGATTTTGAGATGAATATAGTGGATGATTGTATATACCATAAGTTCAGTGGGAGTAAACATATTTTTCTGGTTTTATATGTCGATGACATACTGCTTGCCAGTAATGATATAGGCTTATTATGTGAAACTAAGAAGTTTCTGTCAAGAAATTTTGAGATGAAAGATCTTGGGGATGCCTCTTTTGTATTAGGCATACAGATATATCGAGATCGCTCTCAAAATATCCTTGGGTTATCACAAAAGGGCTATATCGAAAAGGTTCTTAAAAGATTTGGCATGCAGAACTGTAAGCCAGGTGACACCCCTGTTGCTAAAGGTGACAAGTTTAGCCTTAATCAATGCCCCAAGAATGACTTTGAAGCCAAAGAGATGCAGAAGATTCCTTATGCATCAGCTATAGGAAGTCTTATGTATGCTCAAATTTGTACGCGTCCGGATATTGCGTACATTGTTGGAATGTTGGGCAGATACTTAAGTAATCCAGGAGTGGATCATTGGAAAGCAACAAAAAGGGTCATGCGGTACTTACAAAGAACAAAGGACTACATGCTCACATATAGAAAATCAGATCAACTAGAGATCATTGGATATTCTGATTCTGACTTTGCTGGATGCCAAGATAGTAAGAGATCCACATCAGGCTACATTTACCTATTGGCTGGAGGAGCTATTTCATGGAAGAGTGTTAAGCAAACACTTGTAGCTTCTTCCACCATGGCTGCAGAATTTATATCATGTTATGAGGCATCAAATCATGGGATATGGCTGCGAAATTTTGTCACCGGGTTGCGAATTGTGGATGGAATTGAAAGACCACTTAAGATATTTTGTGACAATAAGTCAGCAGTGTTATATGAAGAGTGTCAACTTTGGCCCGGCAATCATTGCTGGTCATGCTGAGCACGGGTACCTGGCAGTGCCCACTATCTTCGGGACTTTCCCAGCCGCTGTCGGCTTCCCCAACTTCTTGGGGTTGGCCCTCGTCGATGTGCTGGAGGTAGAATCTCGGAGCCTGCCAAGGAAGCTGTGAAGAAGATCGAGTTTCTAAAGGCTCGATGCTGCCTGGACTCGCCTAAGAGTCTGGCCGTGGTCGCCAGCTACCTGGTGCACCACCCTGTCCCCGGGGCTCGCCCCGCTCTCGTCAACAAGACCTCTGGAGGATGCCAATGCAAGGGCTTCCAAAAAAACTCCGCTATGGTTACCGGATGTCTCTCTCAATTCGGAAAGTCCGTGCTGATCGGCAGAGTCCGTGTCTTCCTCGATGGACGTGACGCCCAAGTGGTCCCGGACCGGGTCATCCCTGCCGTCCCCGTCCGTAACTCCTATCAGGCTCTTGCTGGGAGGAGGGCTGAAAGAGAAGAAGCCAGCCGTCATGGCCAAGAGAAGTTGGCCCCTACGCCAAAGAAGTTTAAGCAAGTGTGGGTCCCTAGGTGGGTCCAACCCGCACAACAAGCTACACCAGTCCGCTGCTGCCCTGCACACGATGGAGCAGAAGGAAGGAGGGAAAGGGGCCTGCCCCCGAAGGAAGAAGAGGCAGTTACGGACCCTTCGCGCCGCGAAAGCTTTAGGGTCTGTGCTCGTCAAGCCAACATCCCTACTGTGGGATGCAGATTTCAACAAGCTGCCAGTAGAACCCAGCTTGCTTACATCCCTCCCGGGGGAGGTCGACAATTGTCCCCCATCCTACATCAAGAGCAGGGTCAAGAAGAGATGACCACTATGGTCAAGAATTATTTTCGAGGGCTAGCAACCCCTCGCTTGGATAGCAGCGGTTGATGCAAGTAGCCGCAGCCAATGAAGACTACTGCCTACCAATGGCAGTTGAAGAAGAAAGAAGAATGGTGTCGTCAGTCGACGACAATGATTATGGAGGCGGCTTCCATGTCGAAGCAGATGAAACCGCCCCTCGGTGGAAAGAAAAGAGAAGAATTTCTATCTTTGAGAGGTTGACCTTTCTGGAACAAGCTAGAAGGAAGGTCCACTGACAGAAGAGAAGGATGCAGGTCTTCACCTGCAATATGGCCGGTGTATTCGGCTGATATGGAGGGCTTCCTGAAGACCCTCATGAGTTGGCTCAGTTGGCCACGAGGCCGGGGCCGAATACTCGGAGGACCGAGGCCGCAAAAGATCTACTGGAGGCAGCCAAAGGGAAGCAACCCCTGGTTTACCATCAGCACGATGATGAATTAAATGTTCTGACCGCCAATGTCGTGATAGCGTAAAAAGAACTTTGAACTTCAATTCATTGAAACTGAGAAGAAAATTATAAACATTTTTACTAAACCTCTGAGTAATGATAGATTTTCTACATTAAGAAGAGAACTGGGTCTATGCAGACCTCCCACTTGATGGTTCTGGCTTGGATAAGTTCATTCTAGCATGAGAGACCTTTGTTTGATTTTGATAGGGGGAGTCCATTCTGCATGTCTAATTAGCTGCATATCCTTAATTGCATATTAGTGTCCATGGGTTGAGGGGGAGCTGGCATTTCATTCTGAGTCATGCTCTTTATCTATGTTGATGCATCTTCAGCTTTCCTTTTGTTGTCTAGGTCAAGAGTGTCGAGACATCAATCCATGCGTGTCGACCTCTCTGATCACACACATCACCTTTCACCCTTCTGTGAAACCAGTATGCTTCGACCTTCTAACAAGATTTGGTCGACCTCTCATTCTCTTGTGCTCATTGGAGCTACCTCACTCTTTAGCTTCTTATGGAATACTTCAAGGGGAGATTTCCTTCTAAGACTGCTATTATTGACTGACCTCTCCAATAGCACTCTTCTGCATGTCATCTTATCATGGTTGTTTGTATATAATGAGGCTTAAGGTCAACAACTCTCTGATCTGAAAACTAGCAACTTGAAGGAGAGACTCCATGGGCTTACCACTGATGATGCCCTCTCATGTTGTAAGTTCTAATGCTCCTTGGTCTGCTTATGTATCTTCAGTGATTACTTTGGTTGATATACTTCTATTGAGTATTGTGATCAAACGACCATACCTAGTGAGGCTCATTCAAAGCACTCATTGCAGAGCAATGGTCAGGATTCGCTAAGCAACTGGATGCATTTCACCTGAGACGTGAGGTGATTCGCGTCAAAAGGTAATATCTTGACTAACTCTGATCTGATAGTGTTTACACTTTAAAAAAAATTAAGGTGGACACCATGGTCAAAAGGGGGCTAGAAGAGCTTAACAGAGCAATGTCTTGTGCTCACTGAGAAACTGTCACCCTTCACCAATGAAGTGGTAGTGGGATAGGCATGAAGTGACAATCTATCTCTGATCAAAATAAGGCATGATAGATAATTGCACTGAGTAACTAGGGCATTTGCATCTAACAAATGTGATTCCTCATGTAAAAAGGTGTATACTTATCTTGACTGTCAGCTCGGCCAATGTTAAAATCAGAGGTCCAAGTTCAAAAAAGGTCTCACTACTCCAGCGTGTTTGACTTCAATACTCATGGTAGTTTATCCTGAAAGGTCACTAGGTCTCATAAGATAAACTAAATGGGGAACATCCGGACTTCAATTCTACTGTGTGCATCAACTTTACTAATTTTATTTTGAGTACTCCCGGATGAGGAGAAGGTCCTACTCGCTACCTTTCAACTAGAAAGTGATGCCCGTGCTTGGTGGGAGTCGGTCGAAGTAACTCTACCACATGACCAGGTGTTGTGAGATGAGTTTGTAGAACACTTCAATAACAAGTACTTCTCCGACCGAATTCAAGAGAGGAAGGCTACCAAATTTTCTTCCTTGAAGCAAAGGATTTGACGGTAGCGGAGTACGAAGCCCAATTTGAAAGATTATCCTGGTACGCATCACACCTTGTGAGTACCGAGAAAATGAAGGCAAGGAGATTTTTAAATGGCTTAAAGCCTAAATATATTACTCAACTCGTCCTGATGGATATCCAAGTATATGCCGATGCGGTGAGGAGAGCCCAACTCTTGGAAGATGCAATAGAGATGTCCGATCACAATCGGGGAAGAGAGGCCAAGAAGGAGCAAGTTACTGGAGTTGGTAACTTCAAGACTTCCTTTGAGAAGAAGAGGCCCAATTTCGATGGGCGTAATTTCCATAAAGATGGGTGTAACTTTCACAAGGATAAAAAACCAAGGTCGTACGACAAACAATTTGTCCTGGTCATTACCCCATCAAAGGAGCTATGCAAGCATTGTGGAAAGTCCAGACACAAGGCAAAAGAGTGCTGGAGAAGACTCGGTACTTATCTTTGTTGTGGGAGTCAGGATCATAGAATCTCGAATAGTCCACTTCTTAACGAGAAAGCCCCATCGAAAAAACTTCCAGTGGCTATCAAGAAGCAAGGAAGACTCCAAGCCCTTATGAATGTGAAATTTACCAAAGATGGAGGCATTATGGAAGGTACTATTTTTATTTGCTCAAAGCCCGCCTCTGTTTTATTTGTCACTAGAGCTACGCATTCATTCATATCTAAGAGCTTTACTGATGCTTTATCTATGAGGCTTGTTCTGTTAGAATCTAAACTTGTTATTACTACTCCTATTGGAGCAGGATCAAAGATTAAATATTTCTACCCTGCTAGCGAAGTTCTAGTCAGCGGTTGCAACCTACCTGCTGACTTAGTATGCATGGAGATGAAATCATATGATATTATTTTGGGAGCTGACTGGTTATCTACACACGATGCCAGTGTTAGCTGTAAGTTGGGCACGATGACATTTAGTGGGTACACCAACCTCTTATTTTCTGGTATCAGGCATTCTCGACACGTATCTCTTATTTCGCCCCTTAAAGTCGATAAATTATTAAAGAGGGGATGTGCAGCATTCTTAGCCTCTATTACTATGGCCGAGCATAAGGAACCTAATCTGGAGGATATTCCTATTGTTCGGGATTATTCTGATGTATTCCCAGACGACTTACTTGGTATTCCTACGGAGAGAGAAGTGATCCCTTGTGTGGATGTAGTCCGACTCACTTCGGAGGAGACCCAGCACTTTAGGAAGCTGTTAATAAAAGCTCAAAAGCCAACATACTTCGGGTTTCCCGAGCTGTCCCCGACCATAAGGCCATTGCCTCGTGGTGATTCGCAAAAACAAACCAGGTCCCTGGTGAGGGAGGTGGTCAGCAAGGCCAAAGAGGCGGTCACTCAGGTGACACGAGCTCACCGAAGGAAGGATGCGGAGTAGGATCCAGTGATTGTTCCTCTACCGGTAGTTTTATTTGAGGAATTTGAGACTTCCCATGTATAGAGGCCTGTGATAGAAGGTACATTCTTCCTTCTTCCGTGACCCATTCCTACCCTGGCTGCACTGGCTAATGATTGTTCTTTGTAGCTGCCGCCATTCCTGCTGTAGTGGTTGCATAGGAGTCTGTCACCCCTACGACGGCTGAAGATAGAGGAGAGGGAGTGTCTATAGCTCCCGTCGAGGGGGATCTACCTTCCCCAATACCCAACCATGAGATAGAAGGTAATCTATGGTTCATTTAGAGACTTCTCACAGCCTATTATATCTTTGAATTACGTGAACGCTCTTTTTGTGCTTCAATTGATGTCTGAATGCCTTTGCCACCTATTGTCAGGGTTGCTGAAGAAGCCTTCGCTATGGACAAGACTGTTCCAAGGAGCGAGCTACTCTCAGGATTCATTCAACTGGCGTTCCTATCACGAAAATGGCTGAGCAAGTTCCTGTCAAGGGAGATGTCCCTATGGCAGGTCCTAAGACTGGGGAAGCACCCACTCCGAGGGAGGAGTGTGTGGCACTGTTAGAGAGCTCTTCTTCATCAGAGTAGGTAGACTACGGTGGTGACTCCACTGATGAGGAGTTTCCCCCCGTGGAGATGAAGACTGAAGATGCTGGAGTGTCTTCAGCTTATGAGAGCAACTATACTACCTTCAGCCCACCCAGGCTGGCATGGAGTAGCTTTGGGCTACCTGGTCCCTCTATAGGGGAAGGAGTCGCGTTGTCAGAGACGATAGCCTCCGCTGCTGGGGCTTTGAGTTTGGTGCCGGCAGAGAAGAGATCCCTTGTCAGCTTTGCCTCATGGCTTCTCCCATTGGTCCTTACATCAGATGCCTGAAGCATGTTGTACTTCTTGTTTTATTTGTAGGCTTCCATCGTGCAGGTTGAGGTGATCCTGCCGACTATAACCGTGAAGATACCTCTCCCACCTTTGGGTACAGACCAACCAACATTCCCACCAATTTCGCAGCCTATAGCTCTATGATATCCCAAGGACTATGTTGCAGTAGCGAGCTTGGAAGCTCCATGGGCAATTGTAGGAGCTGTTGAGCCGACTGAAGCTTCGGAACCCAATCTTGATGGCCCTACACGGATGATATCTCGACCCCCACTTGCATGCTCTCTGAACATGTTCAAGATCCTAGGATGACCATAAATATACTGAGTGATATGATGTGCCATCTCAATTGTCTTCTTCACATTTTTGTCCTTCCCAATGTCTTCAAGTATCAAGTCCAAACAATGTGCTGCACATAGGAGCCAATGTAAATACTTGTGCTTCTGCATCAACTTCCTCCTTGCAGCCTTGTATTTGGCTTCATTATCGGTGACTATTTGCATAACATGTTTCTCTCTAATTTGTTCTACCATCTCATCCATCAAATGAAATAAATAATTTATATTCTTTTCATAATTTGATGTATCAACTGATTTCACAAAGACTGTACCTTCGATGCAATAAACTAGAAAGGTGACCATGGATTTCTTCATGGTACCAGTCCCGTCATCACACATAATGGTGCATCATCTCTTCATCCAGATATGCTTGAAGTTTTCAACCTACTGATGAAACTCCTCAACCTCTCCCTCTCCCTCTCCCTCAAGACCACGCCCGTATATCTCTCAACGTGACGATGCCTTGAAGTCAGGGCCAGCATCTGCTATGACATCAAGCATAGGCTGCCAGTATTCTGATTCAGCTACATGTGCAGGCACACCTGCATGGAAAAATCATTTGCAAATATTTATAAATGTATCCCATGCAACTTCAACTGATTTTTTGACCCCTCTCAATGCCTGCTTGATTTTTGGTTGTGTAGCACTTTACATTTTGTGCACATAGCTATCCATGGGGTCTACTCTCTACGGGACTGCTCCAGTGTCAGGACGTCGTGCTACACCAGCTGTACTGGAGTAGGTCCCTCATCCTATCGGTACTTTTCCCTTCCTTCAAGCCGTACGCTCACGCTCTATTGCTTCGGTCAGTTTTGGATCTGAATCCTTAGTGCCTTCCTCATCATCATCATCTCTCCTTCCACTTCTACTTACTCTGCCTAAAATCTCCTTACAAATTTCAGCATGATCTTCAACCCCTCGTTGCATCCTGTCTTTTTTGCCCAAAAGACGCCGACGCATTTCCTCTGCCACTCGTCGGGAACACACGTCCCATTGCTTGACCTCTCCTCTTATCTATGCCAAATATTACTTTTCTCTAGTAATTCCGCCATGTCTCTCCTTACTACAATAATTACAATTGACTTTCTTCTTCCAACATCAACTAAGATGAGGTGGGCCCATCTCGGATCGCCCTGCCCTTGTTGCTCATGATCTTGTTCACGTCTACTCATGATGTTGTATTAAGACAGTCAAAGACAAATGATTGTAAGTAAAATGAAAAAATACAATAAAGCATAATTGAGCTTCAAATTATGTTGACTGAATGCAAACTCCTCCTATTGGACTCACACTCTCTCTCCCCCTTTGACACCATAAAAAATGGAGGAGTGAATATTGGGATGAGGGATTAAGATATCAGAGGAGAAGTTTAGAACTAAGACACACAGTGGTGAACCTGGACCATCAAATTGAAGGATTTCCCAGTAGGCTAGCATGGTTGGACAAAAGGGAACTGAGGGATTAAAATCAAAAACACATGCAAGCACGGTTGAAACCAAGGAACGAGCCAGGGTATGCTCATAGAGACTACTAAGGCTGACATACCATGAGGAAAATAAGAAATATGATGTTCCCCGTTTAGTCTATCTCAAGAGATCGAGTGACATGAAGGGAACAACATCCATCAGTAGTGAAATCAAACAAGATATCATGAAGAGACCGCATCATAAAGATGAACAAGGAGATGACCCAACTCATTGGTTATAAAATGGGTGTCAACAGATGCCCTCCTTAATGTCCTCTTTACAGGGGAATGAGCGGAGGTGAAGCAGAAGCGAAATGGAACATAGAGATGAAGCGAAAATGGCACGGAGTGGACTGAAAAGAGGGCATTAAGGCAAACGACACCCGTCCTTAACCAATGAGCGACAAGAATCTTATGAAAAACTTTGAACCAATCACAAGGAACGAAAAACCTGAATGACACATGTCTGGAGGAACGAACAACTAAGGAAAGGAAAACATGACCAACCTCCTCACTGGAACACACAGCTGATAGGTGGCCGGAACAAACAGAAAGGAAAGAGATGATTAACTAAACTCCAGACAGGAATCTTCAGCTAACCAGCCCAAGCAAAAGACCGAAGGAAACCTTTCAATTCAAAGAGAAATGAATCTCCTTACTTGAGACCATGGACACATAGCTATCCACCATTACCGAGACACCTTGGATGTATGAGGGCTCATGAATGCTCAAAGATGCGCATGATGCATGCTGGGATAAAGGAAAAAGCAATAATCAAAATGAATGCAAAGAAAGATAAAATAGCAAGATACTCGAGAATAGTATTACTAGACCAGACAAACCGGGGTCAGGACACCATCTGCAACCACGGCGTACGAGACAGAACCATCACCCCCAGCCTTTTCAACCTAACGGCCTATCCAACAATTAAACATGTGCACTTAGATCATCATCATTTTTGGTAAAGGGGAACATCAGATCCCGGAACACACGAATGACCAGCCGGTTCTCGAGATAATATATCATAGATACCATATAGTAATGCATTAAGGGATTGGAGATCGAGATACCTACCTGCCTTACCTGCCTGGCGAATGGATGGAAGAATGCGATGGCATTTGTGATGAATTTCATGATTTTTGCTCAACAAAAAGGTTTCGACAAAACATGCCAGTAAAGATAGGCAACTCATGAGGAATTTAGAGAAATAATAATGAAGTACCTTGGCCTTCGTGGCTGGGGGTGGGTGAAGGCAAGTCTCCCTCTGTCGGGAGGGCAGTGGCTGTACCACCTTCTCCCTCTTGAGCTCCACCAATGATGGTGAGCTCCTCCATGGTTGGAGTTGATTGGGTCACAGAAACTAAGATGAAATGGTGAAGATTAGCCTATGGCTCAAATAAGACGACAAAACAGAGGACTATACCTGTAACGGGACGTTCTTGCGCCCGCGAAGGCTCAAACTCCTCGAATGCTAGTATCGTCGGCAGTTGCACTATAGGTTCTACTGTTGTGGCTTTCTTCTCCTTTATGGCCTCTATCCGAGCCTTTTTAGCTCGAGTCACAGCCTCTTTAATTCGAAGCCTTTCTCACTTCTTCGAGCCATCGGTCGGTAAAGGGGTGGTCGTTGGTTCGACTATCAGAATTTCATAATTGGTTTTTGGGCTTTCAAAATCAGCTACCTATATTCCCCAGAATTCTTCGAGTCGGGCCGATCTGCGTACGGCGCACATACCAGTGAATTGTAGGCCTAGGAATCGAACATGCTGGAGAAGGGTGATTGCGAAGGAATAAGTAAAAGAAACATACCTACTGGCCCTGAGTATAAGGGAGAAAGAGGCCAAAAAAATAGCAAGGGCTCCTTGTCCCGGGAGGCTACTTCGCAGACAAGCCAGCAGACACCCCCAACCTTCTCACACCGCTCCACCAAGAGTGCCAAGTCGGAGTGGTTATGGGATGTTAAGCAATAATACAAGCCGAGGTGGTCCATGCCCCATCCATCGGCATACTTAAAAGCGATGAACAATGGATGGTTCAATATCACTTCGGCCTGACTATCCATGGAAAGGGCGCGGAGGCGCAATAACACAAGCAACCATGAAGTCTGGTTGTAAAAAGTGGACCACCGGTCTTCTTTCCTTGGGAACGTCCTGTAAGGACAATGCCTATCAACCTCTAGACACCAGGGGGTAGTAGATGGAGAGGGCTCTTCTACTGGCAGAGGAAATTGCTGGAGCGCAAGTCTCTCACTCCCTATCCGACATAAGTCCTTGAGGGTCTTCAGAAATTCATCTTTGTTAATAGTCAGTAGCGCCAGTTGAGGTCTTGTTGAGCTATGTTTAATGGCCTACCTGGCTTCCAAATAGGCCTGCACCTCCATGTCTTTCTAGAATTTCAGCCTCTTCAGGTGTGCTTGATCGATTTTGAGCACTGGGGATGATTAGGTGTTCAAGAACTTGCGTTCTTGTGTATCCCAGTAATCATTCTTGGAGGTTTGGAAGAAACCTATCCTCGAATTCCACCGTGAAGTTAAAACCGGGGGTGGAGAGATGGTGAAAATGGCCAGTGAGACATTGAGAGAAAGGGAAAGGAACGATGTGTCTATGCACTGTGACCATGAGAAAAAGGTAGAAAAGTGGGAAGAGGAAGAGAGAGCGCGAGTCTCGCAAATGGCGAACGCAGCTATCGTGGAAAAACAGTAACTAGCACCGAAGGAAGTCACCCTCAGCCTTGGTCTTGGAGTGTGGGCACCACCCGAAGGTGACTCTAGTAGCTGCCCTCCAACTCCGCGAGTCAGAGACTTAATAAAAATATATTTCTGTTATGCTGAATAGGTATGTCCTTATGTATAAAGTCATGTTCATTTTTGTTTATTATATACCGGGGCCACCCGACACTAAGATTGCATGTGGGCTTGGAACAGGTCACATCGACTTATAAACACGACGCAAAGTGTTGCTATCTCTTGCCAGACAGCTAGTAGTTAATCCTTTCACGGGATACAAAGGGGCCAGTTCGAACATTCACCTTTCAGAGAAAACCTTGCTATATATCGAACAAAATTATCTTAATTAGTTTTCTCTCTTAAGTAGTATATACGTACTGTTATCCTTCTAGTCCTACCAACATCCCCAAATATACTTATTCTTGCATGGGTCTAATCACGTTGAATCGTTCTCGTTATACGCAATGATATAAGAACCTAAATTCTGATCAACGGATAGCTAGCCTAAAATACATAGCATATAAACATTAGAACATACTACATGCTCGAATATATATATACGCAAGAAGGATTTGAAACACATCACACAATCCATTTATTAATTAAGACATATTGTCGATGTAAACACAACCCGGTGACTACATACGAAAGAAACTACTTGGGCTCACATACAACTGCTCTTCAGGGCGATGCGATCGATCTTTAGATAAGACGATTAGGAAGCTTCCTTCTTCATTAGGGTGATGCTTTGGCGGCTGGTTTGGCGTCCGGTTTGGCTGTCGCTTTACCATATCCACCACCGGTGCCACCTTCATATCCTCTGCCACCGCCGTAGATAGCACCTCCTCCGCACCCTCCACCGGCACCCTCTCCATATCTAGCACCTCCTCCGTAGCCACTGCCAGCACCACTTCCATACCCACCACCGAAGCCTCCTCCATATCCAGCACCTCCTCCGTAGCCACCGCCAACACCTCCTCCACTGGCACCCCCTCTGTAAATATTTGATTGGTCAAATGTAAAATTTTGACTGGTAAATATTTGACTAGTCAACATTTGACTGGTCAAATGGACACATATTTTTGACCGGTCAATCGACACATATTTTGACCGATCATCACCTACCGTCCACATAATGGTTATTTAGAGGAGGCGCTACCTAAAGTGATGCCTGCACGTCCCGTGTAGTGCTGCGCGTCCGGTATCGTCTCTCAGCTGTGTCCCGCTGGTCTCGAGCCTTGGTGTCCTCACCAGTGGCTCCCTTTAATATTCCCCGAGTGAAGTCAACAGAGATCATGTTCCAGTCAATTGTGAATCCCCGTGATCCAGTAGGGTGGTTGAAAAAAATCTTGGAGAGTACGATGTGCTACTAGAAAACAACCTCATAAGATAATTCCGATAGCACCTCCCCTTGCCTCGGAATATGCCATGAGATGTATAGGAAACTTGTCCACGGAGAGCCAAGATTGGGTCCATAACAAATGGGCATATCGAAGCCTGAGGACCGAGAGGGCTGAGGAATAACGAAACAATATTCGCCATAAGGTAGTGCTTTTGATGTTCCCCTAATGAAGTCACCAAAGATCATGCTGTAGTAGACAGTAGATCCCCGTGACTTGATGGGGTAATCAGGAATCTGGAAAACATATGAAAGAAAAAATTGTGATGTTGGGGGAATAACCCCTCATTACTATAGCAACAGAGAATAACCCAGTGTTGGTATCATGCCCGGCTTGGTGGCCACATGGATGGCATGGAGAGTGACACAAAGGTCAGCCAAAGAAGGGGGTAAACTAGTGGCCTGGGAATCTACCTAATCCAATGGCTAAATATTGGAGGACAATGCTAGTATGGCGGCTATGATAATGCATAAGTAGCGACATGGAGGCTAGCCTATATTAGATGATAAGATGAGCAAGGGATAATCAAATTTGTGGACCCGGTGGCCATGCATAATGGGGTAAGATGGCGGCCATGGGCTAAGGGGAGTCGATCCGGTGGCTAGGATTGTTATGACTGCCAATTGGGCACTAGCCCAATTGAGTATAATTTGGGCCCATGAACTCAACAAGCTAGAAATCTAGATAGATTATTGAAGGATCATTAGGAAATTCGTAACTTAATATGTGAAACTAAAGCCTCACAATGACCATTGGGTAAGAAAAAACTTTGATGAAGAGTACAACTTCTGAAAAATAGGTCTAATAGGGCGTAAGAAGGAGTTGGTGATAATGGGTCGAAATAGTTACAGAAAAATAGTTACCCATTGAAATAGGGATATCTTGACCCACAATCAACCAAATGAGATGAAACTTGGCCCATTAGAAAGATTGGGCCCTCGACCCAAACTCTTCTGTTGATGCGGAAACCCAATTTACATCAGAACCCAAGTTTCTGAGCCTTTTTTTGCCAGCTGTCACGAAGAGGTGTGCCTGTTGGGTGAATTCACATGTAATTAATAGGAAATTTATAACTTTGTCTGTGGTTAATAAAATTACCTGAAACCAAGGCCATAATTTCGAATTATATAATAGAATAGAATAAAATAGAAAAGTATACTATATATATATAATATATTATTAAATTAATAAGACGACCCGATGACAACCCACGACCCGGTCGTCTCGCAAACGACCTGGGTCGGGACGGGTCGTGCGGGTCGGGGTGACCCACACCGGGTCTACAAACCATGATTTAAGATTTATAGTTTTATACATCCGCCGGGAGTTTCAAGTGTCGGAGTAACTTGACTGTGGCCACTGGTTGGCCTACCTGGTAAACAACAACCAATTAGCTGGCCCACAATCATGCTACAAAATGACCTTTCCCGTTTTTCTCTCAATTCTATCAGCTAGGATTAGCAAGAGGGAGTGAGAGAATGTAAGTGCCAAGAGGCACCCATTCCTCAGCAAGCTGCAGGCTAGACAAATTTAACAAGACTCTCAAGATCTGCTTGTTTGGAGTCAGTTCCAGGTCAGCTGATCAATAATTTGAAATTTAGGTTGGATTAAGTTGGGCACTTGTTTCTCGGCAAAGACTCAAAAAGTTTTAGGATGTGTTTGTTAAGAAATCAGAGTATCAGTAATGATGGACAAAGATAGAGGAAGAAGAAAGAAAAAGAAAGAAGAGATCAAATCACACGAACATAAAAGATTTTTTATGTGATTCGAAGAGTTGATGTCTTCCTATGTCTGTCACACATAGTTCTCATTTTATTCACCAAAAAGAATACATGATAACAAGAGATGCTGTCTTGAAGTTTCCCAGATAAAGTTTCCCACCATAATTTTTTAGGATATGTTGGAATCATGACGACGATGATGATTATATATTTTTTAGCTTCCACCGTATCTGTCACTTGGGTGGTGAGCTGAACTATGCATTGCCCTTCTTACCTGAAATGAGACTCTGAGGGGAACTTTGCTAACCGGCTGCTGTTAGCGCACTCAACTCCGGTTAGTGAGGTTGTGTGTGAGGGAGAGATGGGACCCACCACTCTCTCTCTCTCATCCGCTCTCTTATCTTAATCGGACGTCAAACCGACCCTAAAAGAATACGACATGATGTGCCACTAAAAGATTTCTCATTTTTCACTCCTTAGCGGACACAAGGAATTCGAATTGCCGATCAATTTAGAGATATTTTACTTTTTTTAAAGAAAAATTGAACAAAAATCATATCAGATTAAACTGACTAAATAAGATAAAGAAAATTTAATGCATCCAACTAGAACTAACAATTTAATTTGGTTTGATTTAATTTGATTTGATTTGATTTGTAATTTAATTTACACTCTAATGCGCTTGTATTTATTTTGAACTTTTCAATGTAGAAAGGCAGAAAAGACACCAATGTTCAACTCAAACTACAATTCCAAACAGTAATAGGAGTATAATTCGGGCCCATGAACTCAACAAGCTAGAAATCTAGATAGATTATTGAAGGATAATTAGAAAATTCATAACTTAATGTAGGGAGGTCAGAATTATGTGAAACTAAAGCCCTCACAATGACCATTGGGTAAGGAAGAACTTTGATAAAGAGTATAACTCTTGGAAAATGGGTCTAATAAGGAGTAAGAGGGAGTTGGTGATAATGGGTCAAAACTATTATAGTAAAATGGTCACCCGTTGAAATAAAGATATCTTGGCCCACAATGAACCAAATGAGATGAACCTTGTCCCATTAGAAAGATTGAGCCATTTTTCCAAACTCTTCTGTTGTGGTGGAAACCCAATTCGCATCAGAATCTAATGTTCTGAGCCTTTTTCTGCTAGCTGTCACAAAGAGGTGCGACTATTGGGTGAATTCGAATGTAATTAATGGGAAATTCATAACTTCATCTGTGGTTAATAAAATGATCTAAAACTAAAGCCATAATTTCTAATGGGATGTTATCCACATATTCTATGTTGATATCGAGGCCAAATTCCACCTGGATACTAAAGCTATACTAAAATTATCTCAGGCTACTGAAGGGTCACGACTGGTAAAGGGGAAAATAAATGTTAATCTTTCGAAAATCATAACTCATGCTAGGGATACTAAAATTTGATGAAACCATGACCCAAAGTTAGATCTGGAAGTTTTCGTGATTACATATGAAGACACACCAACCCAAATTCCAACAGAAGAGCATGCCCACTCGCATTTATGACCAGGTAGATGAAGGGTCACGACTGGAACGGGGGAGAATGAATATTAACATTGCGAAAATCATAACTCATGCTAGGATTGATGAAACTTGATGAAACCATGACCCAACCTTAGATCTAGAAGTTCTCTTAATTCCATCAGAAGACACACCAACACAAATCCCAATAGATGAGTGCGCCCACTTGCATTTATGACCAGGTAGACGAAGGGTTATGATTGGAATAGGGGAGAATGAGTATTAATCTTGCAAAAATCATAACTCATGCAAGGATTGATGAAACTCGATGAAACTATAATCCAAAGTTAGATTAAGAAGTCCTCTTGATTTCATATGAAGATGTACCAACCTAATTCCCAACAGAAGAGCGCATCCACTAGCACTTATGACTAGTGGTCGAAGGGTCACACCTGTTCATACCCGAAGGGGTGCTTGGCATTAACTCCAGTTCAGGGCAGCAACCTTGGGAGCTAGACTGAGTCTTGTGGCACATGGGAAAAGCTCTTGGGAGGCTTGAAATCTATCTAGGGAGGTAGGTTTCATGGGTAGTAAGCCTTTACAAATGTCCATTTTTAATTTTCTACCATCTACGGTTCGAGCATGCTGAGTGCTTTTATAGTCCAAATGAGTACAAGGATTATCGGCGAATTGTCGACTGTACAAAAGTCCGCATTTAAAGCGGGAGATAAAGGCGTAGCCTCAATTACAAAAAGTTACAGGGTATAACTGCAAACAACAGGACTTTTTATTTCTCGCGGACTCGGGAGGACATTTTTGTAATTGCCCATTATGTGGGTGAAACTACTTAATTTTGCCATCCCGGGGCGTAGAAACTTACAAACATGGCCCACTGAGGGGCGAAATTACAAAAATACCCTTAGGGGCATTTATACAAGATCCAGGGACTTACCCCTCACGGGCCAAAACAACGAACAAAATCTTAAGTGCTGGAGGCTTCGTGTGTAGGAGATGCTCCGTAGGTTGTCGCCTCGTCTATCTCTCTGCCCCCTTCTGGACCCTTGGGGTCTATTTATAGAAGTGGTAGGCTCCCTGGGGTTGTTTGAACCCGTACGGGTTAAACGGGGTGAAAATGACCCCAGGGAGGTCATTTTCTCCCTTTTTTCTTTTTTTGGGTTCTGTGCGCCGGAGAGAGGGGCACGTGGTGGATGACCCCGGGCAAGTCCGCCAGAGTCGATTGCCTTGCCCACGCTCGCGCGGACCCGCCCAGGTGCGGGCGACCCCGTACGGGTCCCCCCGACCCCGGATGGGTCTTCCCTTTGTCCGGTTTTAATAAAAGGGGTTCCTTGGGCTTTTGGAGACTCGTTTGCTCGCTGCGTCACGTGGAGGGAGAGGAGAACGCGCCGTCTTGTTCGTTTGTCGTCTTCCTCGTGCTGCGAGTTGCAAGGGGGAGATCCGTGCTTGCTCGTGCAGCGTGGTACATGCCTGCGGGGCTTCGTTCTTGGTGTGTAAATCTCCCTTTGTACCTTTTTTCTTCTTATTGAAGCTTTCTTTGTCCGTAATCGCACCTCCAAAGGAGGGAGGCTCTATCCCGTAGGGATTTTTCCCGGAACCACGTGATCCTAACAATCAGGCTGGGTTTAATCCGGTTCTCAACCACCTCGTTTGCTGCGAGGAGTCTATAATTGCAGTAATAAGTGGGCTATGAAGTCCTAAGTGTGGAAATACTCCACGGGGTGGCGATATGCCGCATATTGAACCCGTGCGTGGAGATATCCCATAAAGTGGCGATACACCGAATATGGACCTTGACCGATGCGAGGGTAATATCCCAATTTTCTTTGAGATGAATAATGGGTGCAACACCCTATTACGTATTTGGTAAAAAATAGGGATATGAATGAGAATAAGTGTTGAAAAAGGACTATATTACCCTTCTTATCCAGAATTGAAGGGCATGACTTTAATCTCTGTTTGGTTGGGAATGAGGGGCACTTTGTTGATAAAATACTCTGTTCAGACTGTCAAGTTTTCGATCTTACTGAATGGGGTTCCCCATGGATTCTTTGGGTGCTCTAGAAGCCTTAGGCAAGGGGACCCCCTCTCCCCTTTGCTTTGTCATTATAGGGCAAGTCTTGAGCTGCATGCGGAAGAAAGCAAGGGCTGCAGGGTTGATAGCCGGTCGCCACTATAGGCAATGCTCAAAAAGATATTACTTACCTACAGTTCACGGATGATACAATCCTTTTTGCCTCAGCTAATATTGAGAAGCTTATCAATTTGAGGATCTTGCTTGGATTATTAGAGGCTGTGACTGGGCTCAAAATTAATTTTCAGAAAAGTGCACTTGTTGGGATCAACATCAAGGATGAAGAGAAGCATGTTATTGCTCAAATCCTAGGGGCTAAATGGGGTAACTTTCCTATTACATGCTTGGGTCTACCTCTTACTTGTGGCAGCTTGAAGTCTTCAGACTGGAATGTTATTGTTAACAAAGTGGGTGATCGCATTGCAACATGGAAAGGGAATCTGCTCTCAGCCAGAGGTAGATGGGTCCTGTCCAACAATG
Organism: Amorphophallus titanum; assembly: GCA_024336825.1. Lineage (NCBI taxonomy): Eukaryota > Viridiplantae > Streptophyta > Magnoliopsida > Alismatales > Araceae > Amorphophallus > Amorphophallus titanum. Next base: position 6,038,681 of record JANBPO010004741.1, on the reverse strand, counting down.
TGCTTCCCAATCTTGCTATTTATTTGATGTCTATATTCAAGGCCCCAAAAAATGTCTGCAGCAGGTTGGAATCCTTGAGAGCATCTTTCTTTTGGAAGCGCAAAGGTCCGGAGGAGAAGGGGGTGTATCCTATTGCTTGGAAATATGTTTGCAGGACCAAGGAAGGAAGTGAAGCTGGTTTAACAACAATTGAGACAATCAACCAAGCATTACTTCTCAAATGGTTGTGGAAAGCTGACATGGCTGAGTCATCCCTATGGATAACTATTATTAAGAACAAATATTTGGGCAATCAGGATGGATGTTTCTCTAAAGTACCCATCAGCCACCCCATGTCCAGTATTTGGAGAAATATTACGAGGTGTAGGGACTTCTACAAATGCTCATCCCTCTTTTGTTTAGGGGATGGTAGGAAGACTAGGTTTGGGGAAGACCCCTGGCTGTTGATTAATCCTCTCATAGACTCATTCCCAACCTGTATGCCATTACTATTAGGCCAGGTAATTAATGTGGCTGAAGTCTGGTTGGAACTTCATGACATCCCGAGATGGAATATCCAGTTCAGAAGGAACCTTAATGATGCTGAATGGCAAGTGTTTGAAATTCTCTAACCTGTTGGACAACGAGAAACCATTTTCAGAACTGAGAGATACTTGGGTGTCGAGATAGGAGGGGACGGGTAGATTTTCTGTTAGGTCTGCTACTTTTATTTTGAGGTAGGGAGGTAGGGGAGTTCATTGGCACAAGCAAGTGTGGAACAACAAACTACCCATTAGAATAAAGATTTCCTTCAGGGGAATTGTGCCAATTTACTTTCTCAGCTTGACATAGAATTATGCAAAAATTTAGTTTTAAAATCACATTATAAAATCAGCGAGAAGTATCCTTGCTACTAAATCTAACAGTTTATATTGAAAAATGAAACTAGATAAGGAGTATCATGAGTCTATACGGTTGGTAAATCTAACATGTTATAATATTACAATAAAGGGAGTATATCATTCTCAACGATGCATGGTTTATTGGAAGTCAGTCATCCATGATTGTAGACTTTCAAATTGTCAAGTTTGATCTATACTCATGAATCATGAGTCTGACTTCGATATCTATTGTAATACACAATGGTTCGGGACCAACAGTAGAAAAGTCCCTCCACATCAAACTTAAAAGAGAAACGATTCTTTCTACAAAACATGCCGATCTTTTATGTGGCGGTGCAAGTGTAACTCAACTCTCAGTCGGTATCAATCGCGTCTATCTCACCAAGAATTGTAGACAAGTTCCTTCTTAATCCATTTGAAAGGAGATGATTCAAGAAAAGTTCACAGTGAACAAATGGTGATCATGTATTGAAAAATAAAATAGTCTTAACATGGCTGCTCATGGAGACCTCTCCCCCTATCCCGTCGAATCATGTTGACTACTCACTAGCCAGCTAGAATCATCTACTACATTTGGAGGTGATTATCCTAATTTGATTGTTGCATTAAGCATATGGTCAATGCATGGGTCCAACCCAGAGGATGTGAGGGAGAGGAAATCAGGCAACCAGCAACATTGGGATTGGATGACTAAGGTAGAATAGTCTATGGTTCAATTGAGTTGATATTTCTCACATCAAGTGAAGTTATTTTTTTGAAAAACATTAGCTAGACCTCTCAATCATTCCCGTCACCTCCCCTTACTTTTTCCTCCTATCAGTTTTCCACTGACCAGAAACCCCCTATTTTAGGGGCAGATTTATGTCTACCTCTCCCCCATAATGTCCATTAATTAATGTCTTAATGTGTTACTATACTAAGACACTAACATATTACCATAGTAATATAGTAAGATGCTAACGTGTTAATGCAATAAGTTAGTACTATATTCATATAATAATGTAGTAACATAGTAGCATAGTAAGATATGCCCATAAGCATTGCCCTTAGAAATGGCAATGAGCACTTGAGAGAAGAAGATGGACAAACCTGATGGTTATCATGCCCAGGGAGCATACCCAAATGGGGGGAGAGTGGTGACCGAGTTCTTGATGGGGAAGAGTGCATGGGAGAAAAAACTTCCCTCTAGGAGTTTCTTCATTGATGGCTTTTCTAGCAGCCCTCCGGTATGCCTATGAAGATCCATAAATCTGTGACACCCCAAACTTTAGAAATGCCGATGCCACTTTTCCCACTCCTACACCTTCACAATGTGACAACCCAAGCACCATCCAGATTGTGAGCAATCTAGTCTTCCTTGGGCTAGCAAAGCATGTGAGATTCGCTGCCACTTTCCATCAGCAGATTCAGCACTACACCTTAGGCACATTTCCACTTCCTCCTAGGTCCTACCTCTTCCATTGAGTAGGTTAGCAACCTCTCCATTAGGTCTAAGGCACTCTATGCTTCAGACTCTTGGTCAATGCTCCACCATGAGAGGGAGAGTGGGGCCTGTATGTATGTGCATATAGATGACCCAGCATTGTATATATATCCTAATGTCATAGTCCTAGTTACACTTATATTAGGAAGACAAATGAATCAAACATCAGATGGGATTGGCCGAGATTGGCTGATCTAGATCCATTTTCGGGGTTGACACCAGCCTGACCCTTTGATCTATGATCCAGCTATGGTTCAGGTCAGGATCGCTTCCCAATAAGTTTCGGGCTGTCCAACTTCAATCTCTACTTTCTTGTTGGAGAGACATCCCAATGCTAGTCACACTTGTGTTAGGAAGATAGCGTATGTATATGACCTAGTCAAACTTGTGTTAGGAAATGCCTTGTACATTTTGCATATGTTGGTTATTGACCTAACGTTAACTAGGAAGCTTTCATTATTCTTCTCTCTTGTGTTCACAGTTCCTTCGAGAGAAAAGCTGTCACTAGACAAAAGTATCCAAGATAACAAAAAGACAAGAATTAAAAAGTGGAAAATGGAGCTTTATCATTTTGTCATGCAACAGAAAAATTGTAACTGTTGAAAAATTGTTGCAGAAATACCAACAATCATAATATCACAATACCTCTTTGACTTTCTAAACGTCTAATTGACTCGAACTGATTGTTCACATTATTCTCAGTTTGCTGTTGGAGCCATTTCCACCATCTCAGAATGCATTCACTGAAGAAGGATGGTAAAGACATATGAGGTCCTCACGGGTGATAAAAAGCACTGAAATCATAACATAAAAGGATGTTATAGCCTCACCTGTGGAAACAGTGAAAACAGGACATCAACTTCATGAATGGCAATCTGCTAGCATCTTCCCGGAATAATGGGTACAAACATAGTGGGCAATTTCCTTCAGGATGGTTCATACTGGATAGAACTTCCACTGCTTCCTAGTCAAGTCTTAAAATTATTAAGCTGTTGCACCACTTTCAAAACATCAGCAGTTCAGACATGAATAACATAGTCCCTCTATCATTTCAGTGATCTAAAACTTCTAACAAAATCAATCTTCTCTGATAAGACTGGTTCTGAATTTTTTTTACAGGTCATTTATTTCATTTCTATAATGTTGTTAACCATTATCCATACCTAGGATACAACCCAGCCTACGAGGGGAAAATGTAAAGAAATTATAGACAAGCTTCATACAAGATGGGAGCCATCAGGACTCGACTTTCTTCCAGGGCACTACCCCTCAAAGAGTAGGTCTGTTGCGCCGAGACTTTTTATCTTTGATTTTTTAGACCCTTAGGCATGCATACGACCGGGCTCATGACGTCCCGCGAGACTTCGCCACTCTTACCATGCCTTTGATTCATAATTTTGCATTGATTCAATGAATTTCTTTTTTATAGCCCTTATTGGCTACATATTGCATGGAAGCTCATTTTCAAGGGTCAAGATTGTCCCTATTTGAGACCCCTCTCATATTAGGGAGCACCTAGGTTGGTCATCTTACTCGTCAATCTCTTGCCCTTGCACTTGGCCGAGCAAAGAAAAGGAAAAGACCTTTGTGCATACCCAAAGTATGGCCAAAGTAGTAACAATGTTGCCCAAAAAAGACGATCCGCTATAGCTTGTCATAAAGTGTGTAAAAACCCATACTCAAAGAGGTCACCCACAATGATCATGGAAAACTAGACTCTTAGCACGGAGCTATCACCAGCTTGAGGATGCTACAAAAGTGACTCCTTTGGGTAAATTTGGCTAAATTAAGCAAACTCAACTAAAGCCACTCAAACCATATTGAGGAATCAACATTATCTTAACAATACACAGGAATAATCGAATAATTGTGATAGCACATTTTTGCACAAAATTAAGATACCTTGCAAATCCATGACACGGAAACCAGCATCCTGAAGTGATCTTGACCATCGAGCTTTGAGTAGCACGAGCTTTGTATTCCTTACTTGTCAAGGTAAAAATGGAGGGGATAATAAGATTTGAAGCTTCCTCTACACGGAGGAGCGGTAAACACCAAACTAGACGAAGAAGGATGAAAGGAAGAGAGACGAGGGCTAGAACTCCCTCATTAAGGCACAGAGACTATGATAACAAGGAACCAAATATAGAACGAATAATGATTAGTTGGGATCAAGACGGACTAAAGCCTCAAAAATAGTAAGAAAATGGGTGAGAACTCCGAAAGGGTGAAATAGAAGGAATAGGTAAACCATGAGAAGATTGTGGCAAAGATAAGGGAGAAGAGGAGTGATCATCCGACATGGTCGGAGAAGAAGAATAGGAATCACCCGACAGGGTCAGGGAAAGAAAATGATAGATACCCGATAGGGTCAGGAAAAGAGAATGGTGGTCACCCGACAGGGTCGGGAAAGAAGAATAATGGTCACCCAATAGGGTCGGGAAAGGATCAGAAACAGAGTCCGGGGATACCAGAGGAGAAGGATTAGAAGAAGTCTCGAAAGTGGGATGAAAGGATGACAAGGGGATCTTTAACAGTTAATCAAAGGTGTTCGAACTTGTACCGATGTAAATTAACACCAACCATAGTCGGTGGGGAAAAGTCTACTGCACAATCCCTAAATCGTCTGTTAAATATGAAACACTGAAGTAGTATATATGCTAATCAATTAGTATATGCATATTTATCCAACAAATGGATGCCTAATTTCCTTTAAATGTTTCCGCATGCAAAACATATACTTTTCCTTTAACCATCCATACTTTTCTTCTCTCTAGATGTTCAAGTAAAGGATGATTTCCTCACTTCTCTCGCTTGGGTTGCAATTTCTTTTTCCTTTAAAGGTGACAAGTATGCCACATTCAATTGTAAGTTAAAAAAAACGGAAGAAGAAAAAACAATTACAACTGTTGTGGTTTTGTCCCATATTGGATATCCGTGGGAGTCTTACCTCTCTATATGTAGTCTTTCCTCAACTCAATTCCTAGGTGTTGAGTTGAATTTGGGCCTCCAACATGGTGTTAGAGCAGGTTTACTCATTGGATCCATATGTGCGCACTTAACCCTCTCCGTGATGCGCCCCGAACTAGTTGGTTTGGTGCAAGGGGGGTGTTGTGATTTAGTCACATATTGAATATCCACGGAAGTCTCACCTCTATATATGTAGGGGATTTTTCAACTCAATACTTAGGTTTTGGGCTGGATTTGGACCTCCAACAACAACAAAACATAACACCATCACCAAAGCACAGAGAATAGCATCTCCCCATCCTTGCCTGGACCAAAAAGACAAAAACTGCAAAAACATTAAGCATTAACAGTAGATGATGAAACAATGCTCCATCAACAGAATAGAGCTACACTACCAAAAAAGGGAAAAAGAACCTCTTTGCAGTCAGCAAACAGAAGATGAGAATTTTCCAATTCTTCACTGCTTGCATCAACGATGCATCTTGTGGTACTGTTAAGCCTGCAGTGAATTCAACCTTGCAGTTTATCCCCTTTGTGACCATGGATTGCTGGTTGATTCCCATCTGATTTGGCTGACTAGAATTGGGATTGGTGAATGCGGATCCAATTTCAAGGGTGGAATCCGATCCCCTTTAATTTATGGAAAAAAAGGATAACATAGACAACCACTTGAATCAGCTATATTTGGTTGGCCGATCGTAGGTCTATTCTGATCCTGATTTACATCTGATTGAGCCCAGTCGAACCCAATACCCAATTCAACTCTGCTCTCCTTGTTTTGACTAAGCAGTCACAAGCTGCCATAAATCTGCTGCTGGACAAGCAGATCAGAACCCCATCAAACTTGGCTGACATTAAAAGTTTCCTTTGGTGAATGCTTTTCCTATGGTTGCCATATTTGGCTGTGTTTGGCGTAGCTTTCAGTTGGAAGTGCTTTTAGGCTTTCAGAAGCTTTGGCTTAGTTATTTTGAGTGGTGAATGGTTGGTCTTAGAAACTATTTATGTAGTTTTGGTACTGCTTTTGGCTTCCAATCAAAAGCTCCAAATTGTAGCTTCCAACTCAAAACTACTTGTAAGTATTCCTAACTTACTTTTTTGATGTTGAAAGTGGAAGCCAGAAGTGATCTCCAATAAAATTCCATTAAACATACCCATTATCATAATTCTGAAGGTGCTGGTATTTTGAGTTGGTATTTTGTGAAATGACATTGTATTCAGCAAGTGCGTTCATAGGTCGACATTTTCATTTAGTTGCATCGATGTTTGTAATTTTATGTTCCTTGTTTGTGTTGTGTTTCTTTGTTTTTCTCTTTTTAAAATCTGTCTTATTGCTACTTTGTCCTCGGAAATCAGGTCCTTGCGTCTATGGCTGATGCCAATGGCCAAATCTCTGCAGCAATAATGGAACGGCTTACTGCAGCAGCTGCAGCGGAGCCTTATGAATCCATCCGGTGTGCCTTTGTGTCTTATGGCAGCTGTGGATTAGATTTAGCTGAGGGGTGGGTCTATAGAAGCCGATTGTGGTATGGTGTTGGTCTTCCTTCAAAGGCTACATTATTTGGTGGCGGTGGTAGTGGCTGGGAATCCTGGAGTTCTGCTTTGGAAAAGGATTCTAATGGAACTTGGATAGAGCTTCCATTGATAAAGAAATCTGTTGCCATGCTTCAAGCACTGTTGTTAGATGAGAGTGGAATTGGTGGTGGACTAGGTATTGGAGGTGGATCTGGCACTGGAATGGGGGGGATGACACAGCTGTACCAGTTGTTAGACAGTGACCAGCCATTCTTATGCATGCTTCGTATGGTACTCGCATCATTGAGGGAAGATGACAATGGTGAAGATGATATTTTCATGAGAAACATAAGTATCAAGGATGGCATTTCAGAAGGATTAAATTGGCAAGGAGTGATTACGGTGATATCAGATAATCCTAAGCGCATGTCAATGAGAAAACCCCGTTCAGCATTGCTTTGGAGGTAATACAACTTGTTCAAACTGTCTTTCCATTTTTCTTTGAATAGGCAAATCTGGAACTGAAAGCACAACTCACTCAGTTGCCCATACACGACTTTACCATGCCAGTCAACTTTTCATAACCCCTTTTGCTTTAATTACATCTTTAATTTTGTTTATGGTTCTGTGTTCATTGGTTTCAATTACTATTCATGTCTGTTTTATCTAAAAAGCTGTCAAATGTTGTTACGTGAATGGATTAATTCATACAAATAAAGAATTTATTGCTTCAACACAATTTTTCTGATTGCTTGTTGATTACTATTCATGTTTGTATGCCTCAAGAGCTGTCAAATGTTGCTCATGTGAATGGATTAGTTCGCACAATTAACACAGTTTTTCTGATTGTGTCAGTTATTGGCCATCAAGCTTTATACCTCCACACTAGTGCTAAAAATAGGGAGGGCGTTTCTGTTTTTGTTCTTAACTTTTTTAATGCACTGATTTCATGTGTTTGTTCCTCTAAGCTCAAAGATGGAGCTTCATTGGAGTCGTTACTGTCATTTCCATATAGGCCTCGCAGTTCATTGGTAAATATATCAGATAATACCATCGAAGACTCTGTCACCGTGAAATCGCAGTTCATTGGTAAATATATAAGATAATCCCATCGAAGACTCTGTCACCTTGAAATTGAAAATTCTTTGATGTAGAAAAGCAAATTCAATTTATATCAAGACAAAGCAACAGGCTGCATGGAAACATGGATGGTTCCGTGCCATATGCCCATAAAATCCTTTTCTTGTTATCTGTCCTTTTTTTCTAAGTGGTCACTTTGACAGTTGTAATAGGTATTCAATGAGAAAGATCTACTATGTAAAAGTTCATACTGTGATCACCAAAAGGAAATCCCTTTGTACAAACCAAGGCCACAGCATGGTGAGAGCAAGACAACATAACGCGGTGGGACAGCATACGTGGTGGGACAAGGACATGGTGGGACAAGGACACGTGAGATGACAATGTCACGGGGGACAAAGACAACACGCGCGAGACGACACGGTGGGGCATAGACACATACGACAAAGACACGACGGGACATAGATATGTGTGACAACACGAAAGGACATAAATAGGTGACAAATATGCTCTTCAATCAAAGCCCAAGATCAGATGAAGCAGAACTGCCAAGTTCAAAATCGTGAGGCAATGCCCTCTCATGAAGATATAATCAAGCAAGTAAGCTGGGAAGGACATAAGCTTTAGACAAATCAAGAGAGTAGAATCCCAGGGGGAGTGGATGTGCTCACTCCACTCGATCCCAAAACATGGGAGCAACTTAAATCCCTGAAATTAACAGAAGAGACCGAAGCTGAAGCTGAAGAACTTGGCATATGGGATGAGCCTCCCCGGGAGCAGCCGCCAACTGTGAAGAAAAAGAAGAAGAAATCTAGGAATAGAGGAAGGGGCCTGGCCGTATCTTGCAACACCCTTACGGCCCTATTTGAAACAGTCCAAATCTCTGAAGAAGAAGATGAAGAGATATGCCTCACGGAAGTAGAGGCAAATCAAGCTGAAGCTTCCACCTCTCAACATGCTACCAGGTCGGGAAGAAAATGGGGGCATCCCCCCGAAGCCAGCCACAACATCATGTTACGCGGTGAACTACCATAATAGGTTCCCAAGCCCGAAGTCAGAGGGGTAGAGATTCCTCCTCCACCAGGGCTCTACCCCGAGCATGCAAGTAGCAAGGAAGCTCCCTCCTTCACTGAATTTATGCAAGAGAAAGAACCTCTCAAGAGGGTAAGCGGCCATGTCCGCAGCAACAATGGAGGGTCAAGGGTGCTCCTACCCTACCCTCAGCAGCCTCTCCTCTAGCAAGTAAAGACTACGCGAGCATTCCAAGCTTCGCCAAATTTATGCAGGAGAAAGAGCCAGTCGGACTGGCACAACAAGTTTAGAAGCCACCTGAAGAAAAAGATGAACTACCTTCTGAGCCAGCTCCTCAAGAGCACCCTAAGGGCAGGCATAGAAGGTCTGAAGAACTAAGGCTATCCAATGTCAGAAGCACTAGCAGAATAGTAAAGTAGCTGAAGAGAATCCCAGCACACTTCTCTGTCTGAGATATACTTTCCCTTGATGAAGAAACAAGACAAGCTGTCATCACGGCCCTGCAAACCCCGACATACTTTGAAAGCTGCTTTGTGGAAGCACGGTTAGGGGCGGTTGTGACATTCACAGAGGAAGATATGCTTCTACCGTCTATCACTCACAATAGACCCCTCTATATGAGGGGGCAATTGAATAAGCAACCAATAAACAAAATACTGATTGACCCAGGAGCAGCAGGCAATATACTCCCCTATCGAGTATATCAAAAATACTACTTCAATGTGCACTTGATCGAGGTTAGGGACATGAGAATTGCAGGCTTCAACCAGAAATTTGAAGTCCCCATCGGCACGGTAGAGTTTGAACTCTCGCTTGGCGACTTCACTACTAAAGTGTAGTTTCATGTAATAAACTTTGACACGTCATACAACGCGCTATTGGGCCGATCGTGGCTGCATCAGAATCAAGTGGTGGCTTCTACTGATGCGGGACGACGACGCGGACTCGGCCCTTACAATTGCGTACATACTTTCCAATTTTTACATTGTCTCGTATGCAAGTTACCTATTTATTTTTTAAGGTAACTTGCATGTGGGACTATGTCATAAAAATTAAAAAAAACTAAAGAGGCTGCCCCGTAGGTCACTGCACAGCCAGCAGCGCAACAAGTGGTACGCTTGCGGCTGATAATAGTCCACATGTGGATGTCAAATATTGCTCATGTGTTTGCTCTTTGGAGGAATGTGGACTTGCTCCAACAAGGGTGAGTAACACTCATCCACACCAAGGTATGTTTTGTCGACTCGACCTAACTTAAGTTGATTCAGGCGTGTTATATCGTATCTGAAAAAATTTGATACGATGTAGATTATTTTTAAGATCGGTTGAGTCGGGTCGAGTCATAATGTATGTGTGTGTGAGAGAGAGAAAGATAAAAAAATTATGCATGTCGAGTCGAGTCGAGTCAATTGTGACTCGGGTGTATCATATCGGATCAAGAAAGATCCGATCCGATACAGTCGTATTTTCATATCTTGGGACGTGATGAACTTTTTTTTCTTTTTAAAAAAATATGCAGGCACTGGGTCCATCCGAAATATGCATTTACATAGATCACATCATGATGTGATGATTCACGAAAATTAAAAAAAAAACAAAAATTGTACGCCCTTAATAGGCCAAGAGTGGCTGATCCACTACTATTGTTTATCATTTTCGAATTTTTTTTGAACCATCACATCATGATGTAACTTATATTCTCAGTGGACTCCAAAGTTTACACAATTTAAAAAAATAATAATAAATCAATGAATGCTACAAATGTGTCCTGGGTGTGAAGCAAGCGTTACTCCAGAAGGATAAGGTCATGATGGTAAGGGTCATTGGACTGGGTTAAGCATGGGATGGGTCTGGCCAAGCATGATGTTTGGGAACCATAGGCAGACCTCGACGGTGTAGCTGCCGACAGAAAAGTATTAAGATATGATCAACATGCCATGTCCTCAACTATTTATATGTTAATCTATTTAATTTTTAATGCATTATGAGTTAATTTGCTCAAGCATTAATGCGTGGGCACTAATGTAGTGTGCCGTGTGTTAATGTAGATTAAAACATCAGAACCTTAATACGTTAATATGTTAAACCTTTTGATATGTTAACATCATAACACCTTCATGTCAACATCGATCATATAAAAGAGTGGACGCGGAAAAGGAGTACATGACAAGAGGCAAAGAGTTCGGTGGTGCAGCTGTAAAAGGACTCGGTCTACCGTTTTAAATATTTAAAGAGTTAAATAAGGATAAGTTGTTGTTGGCAAATGTTGGATGACAGGATTCAGAGGTTTGCCGGATCCGAGTTTTTGGAGTTTGGACATCCAACTCAGTGGCGGAGCTATATATATCGACAATTTGTTAAATGGACTTCACTTGAGACGTTTATTTTTTAAAGGAACCAGCTGTAAGTCAATTAGACCAGACAAGTTATCTTTCATTTGCCAAATTAGATCTTTAAGATGGACATAAGTGGGTTAGGCACTTGAGCCAGACGGTATACATAAGAACGGGCTTCCATGCATGGTTTACCATTTATCTCAGAATGGAATCCCATTCTTGCGAACTTTAAGCCCCCATTAGAGTTGCAAATTTGAGTACGGTACGTACAAGAGGTAAAATAGCGTTACAATAGAGGGAGCAACCTGCCAGCGTGATATCAAAATTATTTCAATGTACGTACTCATCTACAATATGATTTTCACCAACTATATGATATTGACCACGGTGCAACAATTTGAGTCAAACGTGTTTGAATTTGCTGTACTAGAATGTCCATGCTTTACAGTTAACAATGGTAGGAGGCTAAGCCCAAGGAGTGAAACTCCTCACAGGATCGAGTTCATCTCTACCCCCAAACATGATTGAGTTGCAGAGTGCATGTAATTAGCTAATGTTTTAAGCAAAGGATTTGGTGAACCAAGAACTCTCTGCTACTTGACAATGGCCTTATGAAGAAGCAAAGACATTAGCTTTCACATTGTGCGGATCTCCTACAGAGAGTGTCGGCTGCTTCCAATTCCATCAGTACGATATCAAAAGACACGAACTCCTCTCTGATTGCGGAGAAGCCTCTAAACCTGTGGGCGTTAGATTGCTAATTGAGATGAACCCGATCCCGTGACTGCATGCATAGGAAAGCCGGCATCTAGCTAGCTTCATAAGAAGGTAAGTAGTATTCCTACATATATACGTATCTCCGGACAGAAGGTTCTCTAGCTAGATCCCTTGATATATAGTTTAGTCCACATTAATTAGTACTTTCTTCATACTAGCTACCACCTTTCTCACTCTCCTGTTCATGAGTTCTCTTCAAAACTTCCATCTACACAGCATCCCCATGCGCGTGGATGATTCCATCGCGCATCACTCACATGGAGTTCTGTTGCCCATCCTGGCGGGCATTGTTCATGACCCCTTCGATCCTGCATATCCGTAAAGACGGAGATCCGGTCATGGGAAAACGATGTGTAACGATGGCCGATGGGAATGTGCAGGCCAGCCAATGCGCAGAAGTTGAGAGGACGACATGGTGTGTGGGCATGGAGGGGGTAAAGGGGGGGCCACAGCCACAGTCTTCCCAAATCCATGTGCCCCCTCGCCCCCCTCCCCCCACGCCCAACCCAACCACTCCCGAGCTCCCAGCTGCACCCACCGGGAAAGCTCTAAATACCCCCACACCCCGCCCAATAAATACCCCATGCCGACAGAAAGCGCGACTGTACATGAATTCCCAAAACACAATAGCCGATGAAACCACGGCTCTACAACTACTCCTACCAAAAAGGAAACCAACACCCCAATCCCACAATCGGGGGACCACCATACTACAAACCGCCCTAGACACGCTACTAGAAAAACGTCATGACACCTCAGTCATGGAGGCTTGTGCTCACACTCGAAGGCCCATTCTAGAGCCACGTGGTTCGGAACACGGTCACGACCTCACCGTCGTGAACTCTACGTTGTCTAAGAGAAAATCCTCGATGATGCTCACCGAAAACCCAAGACCTCAGTTTCGGAAAAGCACCCAAAATTGCACGTAAAATTACGTCTCGCAGACAAGAAACGAAACCTTGAGTCACGAGAATCTCACATCACATGACGGGAGTACCTGCCCACTAGAAGTAAGGCCGAATGCATCCACTGAAAACTTAGTCTGTAGCCTCAAGTGTCTCCCTACGATGCCCCAGGTGAAGACTAAGACACCGTACAGTAACTAGGAAACACCGAATAAGGATTAGCTGGGGCCGCGCTCGTCAACACGGGTCTGACGCCCCCAACCACGTGTGCACACACAAACCATACGCCCTCGGTCAGATCCTCTAGTTGGTTCTTCCCTTAAGCCTGGAGTCAGGCTGCAAAGAGGGGCCCTTCGATAACCAGCCTAAAAATCATCTCTCTTGGGTCACGCTCTCCACCACTCCCAAGTGGGTCCGCACACGCATGTGTAGGAAAGTTACGACTAGTGGGGGCTCACCAAACGTGAACACTGAAAGCCATGCACGCACCCATCGTGAGTAACACGGAGTAACAGGTGGTTGGAAGCCACCCGACTCTACACAGCCTACTAGACCTACTAATCCCAACGACCCTTGAGTCACGAGACTCAGGTCAAGACCGTCACACGTGACAACATAGTGCCGTCAATCTGGCGGCCTAATCCCTAGGTCTGAAATCACGATGACATGATTACCAATGTAGCTCTCTAGCCACCGAGTTAATTCCCTATCCAAGGGACACAAGGGAAACCTCCAGCCCTAGGCTGGTTAACTAGACTCACAGTAAAAGGCCACACACATGGCCCACTCGAAAATCACTTTCTGCAGAAACCCACATCATGCGGGAAAGACCCACTACACTCGTGTCAACTCACGACGACTCGGTCTACCAAAAGCACGAAAGCCCGGAACACATGGGGTCACTCAGACCCCTAAGACCCTCGGGCACATTAATCGAGGTAACTCGGTACCTCCAGACACCCCCAAAATCATGAACATAGAACCCACGGTGTTCGGGACATCTACAACACCGAAGGTCAACCACTAGATCACAACCGGGTCGACCAGATGGTTGTCTAGAGAATTTGAAAAAGGTGCTTGAATGTTCCATCGAGTCAAACTTGGTGCTTAGTTGGGAGAAAAGCCACGCCATGTTGAGAGAAGGGATTGTGCTTGGCCACATTGTATCAAAATGGGGAATAGAGGTTGATAAGGCAAAAGTTGATTTGATCTTTAATCTTCCTCCCCCTACCTCTATGAAACAAATTCGATCTTTTCTAGGCCATGCTAGATTTTACCGTCGATTCATTAAAAAATTCTCCACCATTGCTCGGCCTCTCTAACTCAGCTTTTGGCTAAAGATGCCCCCTTCCACCTTAATGATTATTGCCTAGAGGCATTCAATTCTTTGAAAGTAGCTCTCACACAAGCTCTGATTCTTCAATCTCCTGATTGGTCACCACCTTTTGAAATCATGTGTGATGCCTCTGATTATGTGGTAGGAGCTGTCCTGGGGAAGAGGATTGACAAGCTCCCTGTAGTGATTTATTACGTAAATCGCACTCTGGCCGATGCCCAAATAAATTACACCACTACGGAGAAGGAATTGTTGGTTGTTGTTGTCTTCACCCTGGAAAAATTTAGGGCTTATCTTTTGGGGGCCAAAGTCATAGTTTATTTTGATCACTCGGCATTGAAGTATCTACTTTCCAAGAAGGATGTCAAACCCCGACTCATTCAATGGATTTTGTTACTGCAAGAGTTTGATTTGGAGATTAAAGCTAAAAAGGGTTTGGAAAACGTTGTTGCCGATCATATTTCAAGAATTGTTATACCTGAGAGCTCTCCAATACATGACTCCATCCCTGATGAACGTCTCTTGGTTGTTTCTCATGTCTCAACCCCCTGGTATGCCCACATAGTCAACTACCTAGCAGTAGGTCAAATCTCAAATGGGTGGTTCAAGCAGAAGAAGGATCACTTTTTTGCAAAGGTTAAACACTATTTTTGGGAGGACCCTAAGCTGTTCCATATGGGTCCGGGTCATATTATCAGGAGATGTGTCTCGGAAGAGGAGCAATAGAGTGTTTTGAATTTCTGTCATACTCTGGCATGTGGGGGACACTTTTCAGGGAAGAAAACCATGGCAAAAGTTTTACAAAGTAGATTTTACTGGCCCACCGTGTTCAAGGATGCTTATGAATTCTCCAAAACCTGTTTGAGATGTCAAGCTATGGGCAATAACTCGAAAAAGGATATGATGTCGCTAAATCTCATTCTGGTAGTAGAAATATTCGATGTTTTGGGAATAGATTTCATGGGATCGTTTCCACCTTCATTCGGTAATGATTACATTTTGGTGGCAGTCGATTATGTTTCTAAGTGGATTGAGGCTATTGCAACTTGGACTAATGACCATAAAGCGGTGATGGGACGTCTGCCAAAACATCTCCAAATGCCCTGAAATTTTGAGCATTTCTTTTTCACATCCAAAACCTTCCCCTAGAATTTTCTTACATTTTTCTGAGCCCATTTTGCCCGCTTACCCCATCCACCATTCGTGCTCTCAGTTCTATCTGCACTGTTCGGCAGAACTGAGCCACGTCTGTCTTTAGCTCCCACGCCCAAAATCCCCACTGCATGCCACCCTGCCACTTCTCCCCAACCTTCCCACGACCCTCACCTATCCACCAGAGAAAACCTCACCCCAAAAGTCACCCGGAAGCCCTGGTTCCACCCCTTTCTTCCACCCCCTGTCCTGCTGCCAACAGACGAGCCAGAACGCGTAGGGGTCTGCTCCAAAATTCGCCACGACCACCACGGTGCTCGGTTGCAGCTGATATTCCACAGGCATCCCTGGGACGTCCCCACCAGCGTCCACGCCGAATTTCATGAACAACGGATGAGAAGAGGGTCACGTTCCAGCCCCATCTTCCTGCTGTTCACTTGTACCAGCACAGACCGGTCAGTAGTCTACCCACCGCTCGAGATCACGCCGGAGGACCACGTCAGCGCCGTCGATGTCCACCTTCTTCCAGAGCGGTCATCGCCCGCTACTACTTGCCTCCAGGGACCGTTGCTCCATGCTTGGCGGCCGGGACTCACCTTCCTCACTGCTGGATCCAAGTCGGTCCGTGGTTGCAGCTCAGTCCGACACGTGGACGACGAGCTTCACCGACCCGAGACCGTCACCCCACATCTCACGACCCCGGATCGCTATGTAGCCTTTTACCTCCCTGCGAGGAGTGGGCATTGTTTGGGTTGTATCTTTTTTAGCTTTGTTCCGGGATCGTGTGACTTGGCCGAGCTTCTTCCCCACCCCCGAGCGTGGAGGTATGTGATTGCTCCTCCCTTGCGTTACTTGCTCATTTAGTATAGTTTCTTGACGCCGCTGCTTGTGAGATCATAGGCGTCTAGCTCATATATTTGATACATCACTGCCAATGTGAGAGAGCAAGACTGACCCGTGACTCATCTGAGTCACGAGTGTGGAGTTGACCCCCCTAAGCCCTGTCGATTTCTCAACAGTGTGGATCGGCGCGCTTCCCACTCTTGGGACGCATGTGAGCTTGAGTTTCTTGTTGTTTGGCATGATACTCCTCTTGGAAGTTCTAGGTGTCGAGTCTACGCCATTCGACCTATTGCGTTGTTGCTGGTCTTAGTGGTCCATTAGCTTCGTAGTCACGTATAGTCTTAGCTCAATAGTGTCCCACATCAATTTTTGGTTTCAGAGCCTTAGGTGGTCTAGGGTGAATTTGAGTCCTTAGGTTTGTCCTAGGTGCATTTGAGTCCATTTTTTTTATAAGCTAGATGGGACTTCTTGCTTTCAGAGAGAGTAGTCATATTCAACCACACATTTTTGCGTGAGGAGACACATTGTTTAGATGCTAGAATCCCTAGGTATTTTGCGGGTTAACAATTCTATTTCTACTATACTTTGTAATTTTTTTAAAAAATCATATTTCAAATAGAGATAACATTGGACATCACCTTTTGACGTGAACCATCTCACGTCTCAGGTGAAGTGCATCCGGTTACTTATTGCGTCCTTGTCATTGCTCTGCCAAGTCCCGAATAGAGACAACGTTGGACATCACCTTTCGATGTGAATCACCTCACATCTCAGGTGAAGTGTATCCGGTTACTCAGTGCATCCTTGTCATTGCTCTGCCAATCTTATTTTTGGCTCACTGGGTACTGCATAATTCCATCAGAAGTCTCCAAGACATATGAATTGCTTAAAGTCAATACTTATCTTAAAGTCTTTCAATGGAGAAGGCCTTATAATTTCTAACTTTCAGGTCTAAGGAATATCTCTAGACACAATCTTTTAAGATTGCTTTAAGGTCATTAAACCTATATAGGGTCCTTCTCCAAACGTCTTAGTTACGGGCTGAGCAAGCTATAAACCGTGAACCTCACTGTTATATGATGAGCCTGAAACAGGCGGGGTACAACTCTCCTTTGTTTTTAAAAAAAAGGACTTTACATGTAAACTCCCCCTGAGTTGGAGCACCTATCTAATAGACACAAAACCTCCCCCCTGAGAAAATGCAGTCAATTGATGAATCTTAAAGAAGGAACAAAGTTGGACAGATACGAAAGTAGGTTCTGGATCAGGAATAGAATAGAGTTCAGACAAGAGCATCAAGACAGAGAAGGGACAACCCTTGCAAATTTGACATGCAGCACACATGCGAATAAAAAAATGACATATTCAACCTTTGCAAATACCCTACTCTCTTCTTAAGGTTGTAAGCATGTCTTCATTCAATGGTTTTGTAAAGATATCTGCAAGTTGGTGATTTGTGTCAATGAATTTGAGTTCAAAATCCCCCTTATTGACATGGTCCCTTAAAAAGTGGTATCGAATATCAATATGCTTGGTCCTCAAGTGTTGAATAGGATTCTTAGACAGATGAATGGCACTAGTGTTATCACACATGATAGGAATGTAGCTCAGTGTATCATTATAATCAAGCAATTGATGTTTAATCCAGAGCACCTGAGCTCCACAACTATCGACGGCCACATACTCAGCCTCAGCAGTTGAGAGAGCCATGGAGTGTTGTTTCTTGGAGCTCCATGAGATCAGACTCCCTCCAAGAAATTGACACATGCCACTTAGTGCTCTTTCGATCCACTTTAGAACTTGCGAGGCTAGCCAACATACCCGAGCTACTCGACCTGGCCGATCTACCCACCATGCCTGAGTGATCTGAGCTACCTAGGCTAGCCAACATACCCGAGCTACTCGACCTGGCCGATCTACCTAACACACCCAAGCCACCCGACCTGATCGATCTACCCAACCCATCTGAGCTATCCGAGCCACTTGATCTAGACTATCTATCCAACATACCCGAGCTATCCGAGCTATTCAACCTATGCATCCAAGCTCGCCCCTCCCCTGCTCCCTTCGAGACATGGTAATCCTTCATCGGTTACCGATTATGATAATTACACAATGATAACACTGCCAGCTCAAGGCTTACTTACCTCTGCGAATGTGGGTTTAGGTTGCCAACCGCTAGTGGCATGTCGAGGTTTCCTCTCGTCTCGTTTTAAAACGATCGTGTTTCCCCCTTACAACCCTACTTTGGGATTTGGACCAGCCTAATGGCCATGATGTCGAAGGGGTGAGATATATGGGACTTAATCTCAAATGGACCGTTTCTTGTATGGACTTTGATCTCCGGGTTTTGACCACTCATGGACTCTCGGAGGCTTACTTCTTCATAGTGTAGACCCCGAGTGATTCCCATAGGAGAGTGGATATCGATGGCTGTAGGATGCGGTGATAGCTTATGTCCATATCTTGGCGATGAGACCGTAGTAACCTGTGGGTCGCTGGGTCCCCCATAGGCTCGGCCTCGGGATTTCCATGCCCAAGTCGGGATCATGGGTGTTGTCGCTTTCGAGTGCACACTGGGACGCTGTTGCTTCCACGCACCTCCCTTTTGTGTAAGGGCCATCTCGGAGTTCTCTCCATCAATGTGTACCCAATTGACACCCCCGATCATCCCGGGTTCGGGAGAGATATTGCCAAAATTTTATCAGAAATATATCTAATAAAATAAGTTAAGGGTCGAATAATTTCAACCATAAAGACATGGATAAATAGATAAGGCACAAGAACTAAAGGGCTGGTAGATTGCCAAGGTCAGTCGCGATGCACACTTCCCAAACAAAAGAGAACCAATATCATATAGGCATTTAGGCACCACACATGCATAAGGCCTACATTAATCCTCTGCTGACTCTTGGTGAACAGCAATAATAGAGTTTTGTGCATTCATCTGAGCATGTTATAGACATTGCATGTCTACCCGAGCTCACAGCCACCGCAGGCGTGAACCTAAGTATCATACGCATAATGCATTCATGAGTGCTAGTGTGCCATGGCTACTCCGACATATCAAATGGTGTGCGGAAGAAGTTTGGATTACGTCCGAGCAAAAAACCTCACTATGGATGAGTCAAGCACTCCGCCATGTACCGAGGGTTGCCTTGCACGAGAAAAAAGCCTACCAGAAGCTTACTAATTAACACTAAATGTGGTCACTAATTAGTTTGCTTACCATATATATATATATATATATACGCAACCCTCTGAGTTCAGGAAATACGTACATTTGCAACACTAATAACAGAGGTCATAATTATTCACAGTCCCTATAATTATTAACCCTCCCCCCACACCCCAACACACACACACATGCACATGTAAACGGGGGGAGAGAGAGAGAGAGAGGACAAGCTCGTGGCAGTAGGTGACACTTTCGCAGAAGGAGGTGATCACCACAAAACGGTGTGCATGGTTGGGACGGGAGGCAGCTTTGCTGTTGTTGCGATCTAGAATAATTATGTGTGTGTGTGTGTGTGGGCCGGAGAGCTTGGGCTGCTCCAATCACAGCGGTTCCAAAGCATACGCATCAGCGTGATGGCGACACTTCTGACATGCGTGTCTTCATGCGGTAGATCGAATTAGATGTGCTGGTGTTGGGTGGCCAACGCGCGCAATCACTGGCTCACTGCATTATGTATGCCTTTGATTGATCCGGGAAGGAGATAAGATAAAAAAAATGTATAATTAACTAACTTGGGTGAACTGATGATGCATAGCAAATATATAGATTAGTATGTATAATATTTGAGGAGCGCTCGCTTGAACCGCCACCCAGTTCGATCGATCTTTGACAGTTAATTTATTACGACAAATATATAGATTAGTATGTATAATATTTGAGGATGTATGATCATTTATCCTCAAACCTAATTTGTATGCAACTGAGTTTAATTTGTGCTGCTCTACATATTTCATTAATCCTTGAAATTTTCAAAGTGAGAATGGTGGAGAGAGAGAGTCATTCCACCGTGTAGTTGATCACTCATACCCTCATAATTCCTAATTGAAGAGCCATCCCAAAAAAGAAAAAGAAAAAAGACTCTGATAATACCCCAGTAGTCTGTCACTATCAAATCTTCAATGCAAGGTTGTTTTACGATTGCTACTACTTGTTTTATCCACCACCATTATATTTTGATCACTAGTCAATCTTGGCCACTGCCAGTCTATATAATATATATATATATATATATATGCCCTCAGGTCGTAAGTCGTCACTTTTAACTATGTTACGTTATGCCTGAATTCGATCTTAATTAATTTACTAAGCAACAACAAATTAAATGAGCAGGTACATGAAAGGGTGGTGATACTTAAAAATCAGTTGGGATGTGCGCCTCATGCTTATAATTACGCTGTCGCGCCCAACTAAAATTAAAAAAAAAGTACATATCCTCAAGACGAGTGATGCGTATTCTCACTTTCGTTGTCCTGATATTAAAAAGTTCGTGATGGAGACTTTTCCCGACAGTGACAACACCCAGGTTGAAAAATTTTATTGATGGGGAAAAAGAGATAGTACAAGATTAGGGGCAAAGGGAAGGGCACCCCACCTTATCAAGATGGAGGGTCCCTTTTATAATAACAGGAATATCAGCCCAAGAGTCCCAACAGGTCAACCGCGGAAGGGCGCAACCTAGATTAGCCAACCAATCAGTCGACTGGTTAGCCTCCCTAAAATAATGAGACAAGTGGGCAGAGAGGTCTGACATAAGGCAAATGATATCATGCATAATATAAAGAAGGTGCCAAGGGCATGGAAAAATCCACTTTAGCACTCCGATCAGCACGCTTGAGTCTGACTCAATCATGATTTGCCTGAAATTATGAGCTTTATAGAGGCGAAGCCCATCCCTGAAGGCCAAGGCCTCAGCAAAAATACTGGACGAAACACCAGAGTAAGGAGCAGCAAAACCCAGAAGGATTGCCCTAAAAGAAGCTGAAGATGAATTTTGGGGAGGGATTGCCCCGAAAGATGCTCCAAGCAAGCAGATGCCAGTAGAAAAAAGAGGGAAAAAGAAGAAATCGAAGAAAGGTAGCATCCTCTCCTGCAATACTTTGTCGAATTTGTTCAGCATGCCCCAAAGCTCTGAAGAGGACGGTGAAAAATTTGTTTTGCTCTAGCTGAAGCAAACCAGGCTGAAACTTCTACCTCCCAATATACCACCAGGTCTGGGAGGAGGTGGGGATGTTTGCCCCCGACTAACCACAACATCA
The DNA here is from genome assembly GCA_024336825.1 of Amorphophallus titanum. Taxonomy (NCBI): domain Eukaryota; kingdom Viridiplantae; phylum Streptophyta; class Magnoliopsida; order Alismatales; family Araceae; genus Amorphophallus; species Amorphophallus titanum. The sequence continues at coordinate 6,017,100 of JANBPO010004741.1, read as the reverse complement.
TGTTTAGGGGTGAACAACCATACCAGATCCCCGAACCTGAGATAAAGGGCACAAGAGTCCCACCTCCACTGAGCCTTTACCCTGAAGATAGAAGTGGCCAAGAAAGCCCCTCGTTCACTGAATTCTTGATGGTAAAGAAGGGCAAATGACCATGCCAGCAAACTGGGTCAAAGGGCAAGAACACCCCCACCCAGGCCTCGGGTGTGCCATCTCCTGCAAATGAAAATGGCAAGGGAATCACCCTATTGCCAAGCCTAACCAACTAAAAGAGCTAGCTGATAAGATGTGTCGGGATCAGGTAGCTCCTGAAGAAGAAGAGAGACTGCCTGTCGAGCCAACCGCTCTGGCACCAGGTTACATCAAGCACAACAAAGCTAAAGAAGCAAGACTGGCTAACGTATGAGCTGGCGCTCGAATATTGAAACAACTGAAAAGAATTCTGGCAATATTCAATGTCTGGGAGATACTCTCCCTAGATGAAGAAACTCGACAGGCCAACATTGTGGCCTTGCAAACCTCGACACGCTTCAAGAGCTATTTGCCATTGAAGCTCTTGAGCAACGGTGCAAAGAATTGGGAGCAGTTGCTATTCAGATGGTTAGACTTAGAACCAGTCCACCAAATCTTTTCTTATCTCTCTATACTTCTCCATTAGCTGCCGTAGTAAGAAAATAGCTTCTGTGAGAAATCATTATTGTTACTAATAAAGTAACGATGACCATCCATAGAAGGAATAGGGGAAGACCCCCACACGTTCGAATGTACAAACTGAAATAGAAGTGTGGAAGTGTACTTTTATTAATGGAATAAGGAAAATTTGTTCTTCAATGCTTGGCAAGTTAATAGACTTGATACTGAAGGAACTCAACATTCTTGACCTAAAAAATTAGGATTTTCAAAGACCTAAAGGTCAAATGACCCAAAAGATGATGCGAAACATGGACATCCTTGACTGGAAGACAGCACCAATCTTAGACTCAAAATGGTAAAGGCCTTTCACTTCACGACCAGTGTTAATCACCTATTTTGTCAGAAGGTCCTCAGCAACACAATAGATTGGAAGAAATGTGACTGAGCAGTTCAAGGACTTCGTAATACTACTAGCAGAAAGGAGAATAATTGGAAGAGTAGAAACATGAAGAACAGAGGACATGACCAATGCCTCAATCAAGGGGATTGTGCCTTTATCGGCCATTGTGGTACAGGCAATGTCAGCAATAGTCACCTTATCCCAGCCAGATCCCAAGGAATAGGACTGAAAGTAAGTGGAAATACTAGTCATGTGATCTGTAACTTCAGAATCAATGACCCAAGGAGTAAGGGAGATAGTGGAGCCCCAGGCGGGTCCGTCCGGGGTCGGGCGACCCTGGGTGGGTCCGCCCGGCAGCGTGCGGCCCCGGACGGGTCTGCCCGGTCGCACGTGGGGTTGTTCGGTTTCGGGCGACCCTAGACGGGTCCAGGGTTGTGCGACGCCGGACGGGTCCTCCGAACCTGCTCTTTTGTATAAACCTTGCCCCATAGAATTTTGTAGCCCTTTTGCTCACAGCACGCCATGTGGAGAGAGGTGGAAGCACGTCTCTTATTCGTTCGTCATCTTCTCCGTGCCGTCGACCTAAAGGAGGGGGCTTGTATTCGTCCGAGTTGTGTGATACACGTGCGCTGGACTTCTTTGGAGGTGTGTACATTATCTCTTGCGCCCTCTTTCTTCGTTGCAGGGGTTTTCTTTGTATGATTATCCTCCACCATGGACGTCTGAGGAAGGAATCCTCGCATCGGAGTTCGTCCGAGACCACACGACCCTGACAGTCGTCGTGGACTTAACTCAGCTTTCAACCACCTCATTTCCTGTGAGGGGTTTATGATTGATGTAATGCTCAGGCTATAGAGTCCTCGACCTGTGGAAATATTCCACAGAATGGCGGTACGTCACATGTTGAACCTCGAGCAACTCGAGTGAACTGTCTCGATCTATTCGAGGAAATTAGCGGGTGCAATAGGGAGGTGGAGAGAGAGAGAGAGTGCAAGAAGATGAGAAGGAAGAGGTGGCCAAAAACTCAAGGGTTGATCCCATCACAGCACTATATATAAATATGATTTACACTAATTATAGGACATGCCATCAACCATTATGACCTAATTGCCCTTCAACTAGATAGGGCGACTTGATCACAAGGTTAATAAACTAACACTAATTGCCTGGACAGAAATGCCCCCATTAAACATAAACTAGCTCTGCAACCTACACGTCCCAAGCCTAGGGAGACAATGATGTGGGCTTCATGGGAAACTTCTTCCCTGATTAATGTATTCTAACGAAGAAAACGGCTACGCTGGAAGAGAAGCTCAGAAGTGGGGGAGATGGCATAGCATAGCAGACATCCTAGCTTCAGTACTTTTTTTTTTTGAATGTGGGTGGTACCACATTTGTATTAAGTATGAAAATAAAGGGATTTACATGTATAGTCGGTGTGCTCTCAAAAGATCCTTGTATAAAAAGTTCCACACCAAGGTGGTGCGGTCCTCATTAACCCCCCAACAAAGGAGAAGAGAGGAGTTGTGTGACTCCACTTTACATTACTTTTTTGCCCATTCCCTCACTTTGTTAGAAGTAACAGATACAAGCCTGTCCTCAATTCGTGTTTCACTCTTAAAAATTCTGTTATTCCTTTCTCCCCATAGAGCCCCTAGTGTGACATGAAGAATGAGCCACCAGATTCTATTGTCTCCCTTAAGATTCCACCTCTTATTCTAGTTGCTAAGCAATTATTGCACACTCTCTCGGGGTCGAATAATGCAGTGGAACCTACTGGCGATCTTCGTCCATACCTCCCTTGTAAACGCACAACCTGTGAAGAGGTGATTCATGTTTTCCTCCTCATCCCGCCATAAGTAGCAAAGGGTGGGTATGCCTTACAAGAAAGAAGCAATCCTATCACATGTGGTCAGTCGGCCATGTGATATCCTCCATATAAGTAACTTGACTTTGTGGTGGCTTTTGAGAGACCAAATCGGCGCACTCCACCATCTGAGATGAAAGAGTAAGTCGACGTCACTGAAAAGTCTCCTTACTTCTCCTATCTCTACCACCACATGTCGGCCTTGCTTGGCATCGAAGTGTAGTCTAGAAGAAACAATAGGAGTCCCTCCAGCTGGTCCATCTTATCTGGTCTGAGGTTTCTCCTAAAATTTGACAACTGCCCCCCCGAAAGTATGTGTCAAAGGTGTGGGCCACCAAAGCCAAAGGGGTAGCTGATATCACAAAGAGCTTGGGGAATGTTGTCTCCACAGTTAACTCCCCGCACTATCTATCCTTCCAGATTTGACACTTCTGTCCATTGCCCAGTCGGATCCTCACACTTAAGTTGATTATGTCCCTGCACTGAAGGATATCTCTCCAAATGGGGGAAATACAGTGTGTAGATGCCGGTATCAAATCCCAGTCCTTATCTCTATTGTAGTATCTCTGCTTGACCACTTGTAGTCATAGACCACTCTCATTGGTTCAAAGTTTCCACAACCATTTGCACAGGAGAGTCAGGTTGAAATCTCTACTGTTCTTGATACCCACTCCTCTCACATCTTTACTCTTACACACTCTGCTCCAAGAGATGTCATGCCAGCTTTGCTAGTGTCAAGGTTTTGAAACCCGATACCGGTTTCGGTATCGGACAAGCCCAGGGCCGGTACCAGCACATGCCGGCCGGTACCGGCATATACCGTACAATATATGAAGAAATTGAATTGTATCGGCCAAGGTCGATATCGGTGCATACCGGCTCGGTACGATACATACCGGGCGGTACTGAAAATAATGGCCAGTGTCTCCACTGCCATGCTAGAAGAAGTGTGCTTGGGTGCTTGGATAGACTCCAATTTCTTGGCCATCGTCTTTAGGATCTGGAAGATGGACAAATAATACATTGGAAGGCTATCCAACACAAATTTACATAGTGTCTTTCTGCCCCCATAGGAGAGGGGCCTCGTCTTCCACCTTGCCAGTCTAGACTAACACCTGTTCACAACACTCTGCCAATTGCTTCAACGTAAAGCACCTGGAGACAACAGGAGGCTCAGATAGGAGAAAGGGAATTCTCCTATTTGACACCCTAATATGAATGTCGCTCTCCTCAAGGGTCTTTTCTCCATGTTCACCCTAATAATGCGGCTTCTTGGTGAAATTCACCTTCAACCCACTGACATCATCTAGCAACTCCAACATCAACCTGGCTACATATGGTTGGCTCTCATCCTCTACTAGAAACAAGATGATATCATCAATATACTGCAAATGGATGATGCCTATATTAAGTAAACAACCAGAAGAATAAACAAACAGACGGTCGAAAAGTACATCCACAAGTCTGGCACGCCCGGTGGGAGCAATCCACCCTTCATCTCTTTGCCGAAATTAGGGGCCCTGCGGCCCCCTTCCTGTAATACTAATTGTGCCATTTTTGCAAATGTAGGAAAATCACACTTCGACACCGAGGATGGTGACCACCTTCGGTCCCCAGCCCGTCGAGAGCCACGTCAAGGGTGGCTACCTCGCCGTCCCCCTCAGCTTCGGGAGCTTCCCTCTCGTGGTCGGCTTCCCCAACTTCCTTGGGGTGGCCTTCGCCAATATCCTAGACGTAGAAGCGTTCGACGAGCCCAAGACCAACTCTCCCACCCAGGGAGCCACTGAAGCTGTTGCTAGCTGAGCTCTGGCCAAGAACAACAATGGCATCCCAGCCAAGACGCTGAGCTGCAACGTGCATCACATGCACCAGGCTGCCGGTTCACCTCACCAGGGATCGACATCCCACCAGAGAAGGCTCCGAAGGGGCAATGTTAGCACTACCTCGGGGTGCTGAATCTCCAACTCTGGGAGATCCATGACCGTCGGGAGCATCCGAGTCCACCTCAATAGATGGAAGTCTGAAGTAATTTCAAACCGCATCGTACCAACTGTTCCAGTCCGCAACTCCTTTCAGGGGCTAGAGAAGATGAAGGAGAAGGTGATGCTCGCCCTCCCGGCCGCAGCACCGAAGAACACGCTGGTTCACAAGCCGACTAAGCTCAAATAAGTCTGGATTCCCAGGGAAGCCCAGACCATTGCACCCGCCCAAGCTGTGCCCTACTGCATCTGCCCGAGGAGGGCCCGACGAGATGAAAGGGTCGAGATGACGACCCCACCCTGCCAGCCGACAATCGCTGCACTGGCCCTGCCAGAAAACTCCCATCGCCAGCACCGCGGGCACCGGCACCAAGCTGCCAGCCCAGAGCCTATAGCCTACATCCCCGCTGCTGTCAGCACATGACCACCAGTTGCTCTCCCTGACCAGGAGTGGGAAGGGATTGAGCAAGCCGTGAGAAACTACCTCCGAGGCCCGAGGAGCACTCCGTTGGGTGGTCAAAGACTACTGGGGGCAGTGGCCTCTGCCTTCCAGGAAGAAGAACAGACCCGACCGGTTCCCAGCGTGGAGTCGAGGAACCAGTCGGAGGAGCTGCGCCAGTCTCCTTTACGGGAGGAAGCGGAGCCCCGGCAGTCGGTCTTCGATAGGCTGGTGTTCCAGAGCAAGCCGTCAAGGAGGATGGCAAGAAGAAACAGGAGCTGGAGAGTTTTCACCTGCAATATGGCAAGAGTCTTTGGTCGGTGTGGGGCCTCACCCACCGACCCCGAAGAGGTGGCCACCAGAACGTGGCCTATCGTGCGACCGCGACTCCCTGGTAGCAGTCCACGAATGACAGCGTCTTGTTTCCAAAAATGTGATTTTGGGAGGCGTAAAAAGCTTAGATTTTTGGCACTCTAATCCTCATGGATCGATGCTATCTAATGAAGAATCATGTCTAGGACTCTTAGGGATTGAACTTAACTCCAATTAGGACTCCCAAATCGATCTAATCCTCAGCCCTAGGCCAAAACCCTATAAATAGGGCCCAAGATTGACCTGTGCAAACGCTTGTTTTGGCTCGCCTGGTTCGACAGTAACATGGTGGAATTTCATGCTAGTCCTTTAGAGGATTTTATTCTCCTTAGTTTTGTCTAACATCCCTCCATATCTCGTGCTAGGAAGTCAAGCCTTTGGAAAGTTAGGAGGACCGGAAGTCGCTAGTTCCTGCAGATCGCATAGGAACAAGTGTGTCAGTCCAACGAAGAACAAAAGTTTAAAAGTCCTAGCAGAGGTAATTTCACATTGAGTTTTTAGAATCAATTGTTCTCTTTTATATCTTCTACCTACCTCCAATTTTCATGAATTAAGGTCAAGCGGTTAAGAAGTTAGAGGGCCAGAAAAATACTGGATCCACGCAAGACGCGCAGAAGCTAGCATCATCTGTTAGTCACAAATTTGAAGTTCATAGCATTTTTGAGAGGTAAGTTATCTCATGGATGGCAAAAATAACATGTTAGGAGTAAAAGCCCTCTGGTTTCACAAGATTTCATGCTTCCTACACGGCATATTTCATGTTTTACTATCGCTGTGTAGTTAGGTTATTTCTGCATGCATGACCATGCACCTTAATAGAAAAAAGACGATAGCTTTGGCCAAATTCTTGTAAATCCATGCACCCCCATGATTTAATTTTGTTCTATTATGCCTTATCTCCTTATTTACCATGATTTCCATGCATTAATTGCCCTGCATTGGGCGTTGCGTGCATGATTTTTACCCCTCTGCCTGAGAGGTAGAAGGCGGTCTCACAGAGACTGCGGCTTCCAAGAAGCATTCTCCAAATGTCCACGATTTCCATAAGGTGGTCCCCTGATGACCGCTACTTTGTTTCTACCTACTGTTCACCCGAAACAACAGCCAAATCACCCCCCTTTTGGTTCCTAACTATATTATCTCTAAGGCTATATTTTATCCACAATTCATCATGATATGTTTTCAATTATATTATGCCTCAATCATGCTAGGTTTGATGTCCTACATGTTTTAAAAACTTATTTTAATCTTATCTTAATTTTATGTCAAAATCATATACTCTTGTATTAAAGTTATATTTCATATGTTTGATGGACTTATTACATTAATGTTTTGATCACTGTTGAATAAAGGAAAAACAATGATCGAAGGAAAACTGTAGCTCTCACTAGAGCAATTTGACTCTGCATCTGATCCAAAAGTCAAGATAGCTATACTTCCTCTCAAGCTCACTTTTCTTCCAGATTTTCGGCACTCTATTTTTCTTCTCTCTTTCTGTAATGTGCTCTTTCTCTCTCAAACTCATCTCAGACTCATCTCACGCTCTCGAACACCAATGCTCTTCTACTCTAAAGCTTTTCTACAATCCTGCTCTCTTCTGATTTTCATCTCGGGTATTCTTTCTATTTGAATATGAGCACTCGATCACCTTTTATATAGGCGAGCATGAGTCTTGGGGTCCCACGAGCTTTTCAAATTTTGGGCATGAGGAAAGCGCACTCCCACCCAATGATTTTACCCAAAAAGTGCACTTTAGTGGCCCACATGTCAGGAGCAGATGAAAAGTTGATCCTCGTGGTGGAATATCCAGTTTAGACTCTCACCTTGGATCATGTGCCCTTAATCCACTTCACTTTCAAGTCCACATGAGAGTTAGAGGTTCTGTCGTTTATGCAACCCAGGTGTTCGAGCATAAATCTAGGTTGTTTCCTATTATCTGTCAAAACAAAAAGTAGAGAGTTATTGACAGTCTTATCATCATGAGACTTATGAGACAAATGATAAGTATCAAGGCAAATGCAGTCTTAGATATTTCAACAAGTTCAGACATGCCATATGAATACACAAATTTCTACAAAAGCATCGATGCATAAATGAGATACATCAGCCTGTATAGTTTACACATGCAGCAAATTAGAACAGAAGCATAGACCTTAATGTCACACATGTGGACCTTATTTGTCAGGCAGACTGAATCTGTAATGAAGGTGCATCGACCAGTCTTTATAGTGAATGAACAAAGTGCATCGACCTTGAGAATGATGACTTCTATTACACCGACCTCATGCTTCAAATGATGGCTTACTAGCATTTACCCTTCTATAACATGCATCGACGTACACTACAATCGCTAGCTCACTAGCATCGACCTTTATATAATGTGCATCAACCTTAAGCTACAATCACTAGCTCACTAGCATCAACCTTTTTATGAAGTGGGCCGACCTATGCTACAACATCTAGCATATAGTGCCAAGCAACATCGACCTATGGGCAAGGTGCACCAACCTGATAGACCATGCTATGAACAAAGTGCACATGGTGCATCGACCTGATAGTGTGTACTATGTACAAGGTGCACCAACCTGATTCTGCATACTGTGTACACCTGCATCGACCTTATAGATTATAATGCATATGTGCATCGACCTTCTGGACTCAATGACATATATGCATCGACCTGTTAGTTCAATGAAGTGGGAGATGCTGCTTGTTGAATCCCCCTTTGAATCCTCTCTTAAAGACACGATTTTAGGAATATTTTGAGAGAGAAAAAAAATAATAGAGTGAGATTGAGTCGAGGTGTGACTTGAGTGTACCGTATAAGATCAGGAAAAATTTAATCCGTTACAATTCGAGTCGACAAACCCTGAGCAATACCTCCATTCCAGGCAGGTGGAATACTTACGTAAGGAATATGGATATTTAAACTGGTGGAAACCATTGCATTGCATGTGAAACCAACAGAGCATCTTAACTTCAGTATGAACTAACGGGTAATGAGGCAGTGACTTTCGACTAACTTGGGCTATTCACTTCACCCGGGGTTCACATTAACAAGGGTCAAGTCTGAAACACGGTGCTTAATTAATTAGACACACGACTTTGATGATCACCTTCTGTGCAGATTGGCCATGTCGGTAGAATTGTTGACGGTCGGTGGCCACTTGCCAGCGGTGGGGGAGGATTTGAGGGAGATTAATTTTTTACATTATAAATATTTGTGGCCCATGGTATGGTGTTCGCGTTTGATCTTATTCGTCAACAGTCAATCATCGATCCCTTCCAAGAGTCCGGGTCGAAACTGTTGCCAAGAGAAGATAAAATAAAGGTTGCCATTTACCCGATCAATAAAGGAATTTAACACAATACTATTCAGATCTAGGAGGAGTAAGAGAGATTCGGGTTCGAGTCTAAGGGACATTTCAACTCAATGTGCGTCCTCTTTCTTTCAAGTTTAACAAATCTCGAGTCCGTATATATTAAAAAATGACTTCTTTATCACTCGACTCATTCGAAATCCACTTGACATGACAATTTACGTAAGAGAACATCTGAGAATCCATATCTTGACTAAGGATCATGCATAAAGATTAATAAATTGTGAAAGCTGCTTTGTGAGAGCGACAGGTTTAATTAAGTGCACAAGATAAGGCGGCCAGAGAGATCACACTCTCTCACACACACGCATATATACTTGGATAAGCAAGAGATAATGCTGTCATCACACTGCTCGTCAGACGCCATCCCGTGTCAAGCTTATATGTTGATCAGCTACTTCCACGAATTCCTGATGAGCCACATTTACCAGGGGAAGCAAATGGTCACTTCAGCTCAGAAAGGACTTTGGTTAAGCGTGCATGGTTTGGATTCCATACATAAGATAGATATATATATATCCCTCTTCCTATAATGATCAAAATGATCATGGAGTATTGCATATCTCGTCTAAGGGTGCGTTTGGTATTAATGTTGGAGAGAAATTTATTCCTCTCTAATTATTAAAATCTCTCACTTTTTAGAATCTTTTCTAAATATATTAATGTCTCATCAACTTTTACTTTATGATGCATTAGAGGATGGGTGGCCCCAACACATCATTGCTCGTGCAACCACTCCAACGCCAGCACTGCTGCTGCCACCTTTACATGTCATTGCCATCACTTGTCACCACATCTGCACGCTGTCGAGACCCACGTCCAGGCCAGGTTTCTTCTTCTCCCCTTATCTTTCTCCACTCCTTCCTACCCCCGCTCTTCTTCTTCTTCACCCGGCCCCACACTTGAATAAACTTTTAGTTAAGAGGGTTCATTCCTGATCATTGGGGGATCAGACACCCCAAGCAAGCCCACACCCATTGGGAATATTTGCATCCCAGGAATGGGATCAGCACCTCATGTGACCAAATCCTGCTTCTAAGCACTGAAGTGATGGCTAGGAAATTGTTCAAGCAGAAAACAAGGACAGAAGTACTCTAAGAGTGAAACTTTAGGGTATGATCACTATACAATCAAACGGTGATAACTTTAAGGCAATCAAACGGTGATAACTTTAAGGTATACATTCATCATGGACAGTGCTTTGGTTTTAAATTCAACATGGTCAGTGCTTTGGTTCTCTTTTCTCCCTAATAGGGTGCGCCTTAAGAATTGCCAGTTGTGTGCACAAAACTCTGCAATCTTCTCTCTTCATCTACATGGCAAAATCACCTTCGCAAGTAACTTACAGCCAATTGCTAAAGGGAGGACATAAAGTCTAAAAATAGCCGCAAAAGGTTATCTTACATTTCTGCCGTAGTTTCAACCATGAAGGTAAGCCAAGGAAGATGGGAAGGGATTGCCAGATCAGTGATTGGATCAGAAGTGTGACTAGTTGACCAGTGGACACATGACAATTGTAGAGTTTGCCTCACTCTCTATCAGGTATAATTTTGCTGTTTATAATGTAATAACTGTCCACATAGTCATAAGAAATATAATTTGCAGTTTGCAATGCCCTCTCTAAGAGCTATTGTTGATTCAAATGGACTTCAATTTGTACTACCTGACCTACTGTCTTGAATTTATCCAACAAAACATAAATGAATCATCACATAGTATTTATGCATGCATACACGCAAAGTAGTTCAAAAGAAGATATTGTCTCTATTAGCATTTGTTAATCACAGGAGATTGATGTAGGAGCAAATCTTGAAATTTTTGGAATAACTTTTGGACTAGGAGCTTAATGGAATCTAAAATGTTCACCTGTTCAATATCTTCATCTGTGAACTCTAGTAGTGGTCTGAAACCTTTGTTTATGCCAGCGTTGTTTATCTGTTGAGACACACACAAAAAAAAAACTTTCAGAATAAAATTATAAAGTATCAAGGCTCTTCAGGGAAGGTACTAAAATGGAAAGCTTACCTCTAGAATCTCTTAAATTATCCAACTTACGGCGGCGACGCCGGATGCGGTCTGGCAACCGGCCGAGTGGGCGTTCGTGACGTGGGGCGGCAAGACGGCGGAAGGCGCGCCGATCGCCGGCTACCAGGCGTGCCCGAACCATGTCGGCGCCGGCGGCGGTTCGGTCGCCGGCGGCGGCTCGTGGAACGGGACACCGGTGGACACCTTCTCCGCGACGATTTCCTGCCCGACGCCGGCGAGGCCGACGGGAACGATCACCATCAGCTCGGACGTGACGCCGTATCTGATGGCGCTCGACGGCACGCGCGTCTTTCGGAAAACGAGCGCCACCATCAACGCGGGGGCGTGATTGTGATCTACACCGAAGATCCGCCCCGGTACCCGCCGCACGCGGCGTCATTGACGGAGGACGCCGCGGGCGTCAACGCGCTGGCGCGGCGCATTCGGGCGGATCGCAAGGCGCGCTCGGCGGTGCGCGGGATGATCGACGCGCACCCGACGGTGCTCGCGACAGGGAATTTGCTCGTGCGATGGGAATATGTCGGCGGCGTAGGCGGCTCGGGAGATTTTCCGCTGAAGACAGTGAATGCGAGCGACTCCGGCGGACTCAAGGTTCGGGTGATACCAGGCGTGATCTCGTTCACGACGGTACCGACGATCGCCGGTACGCCGATTTCGGCGGATCCGCCGCCGACGCTCGCGGTGGGAGCTTCCGGGTTCGTGGTGTTGGAAACGACGTGGGCCGATGACGAACTGCCGCGTATGAAGCCGCTCACCGCGACACTCTCCTATGTGGCCGGAGATCCGGACGCGGGATACACGCCGTCGCCGGACGATTCGACGACTTCCGCGCGGCTCGCGCTCGCGCACGTATGGGTCGATTCCGGGAAGATCGCGAGAATCCTGCCGATACCGAGCGGCAACATCACGATCGAACGTCAGATGGTGGATTACGGGGATTATCCGCCGTACTTCGTCGCCTACAAATCATGAAGTATCAGGAGGGCACGCCGAGGGAGCATTACGCGCTGTTTCGTGATCCGCCGGACGATGCGACGGGGCCGTTTCGCGCGATTCAGGCGTGGCCGAGGAAGACGCCGCCGGAGACGCTATCGGGATGCCCTTTCGATTGGGCGCCGTATTTCGGCGATATTTTCGGCAGCGCGCCGTGGGGCGGCGGGAATGCCGGGCATCCGTCCAACTTCCCGAAGTGGCAGCGGTTGAGCCGCAAGTCCGCGCTTATCGGCGCATGGCCGCCGACGGACGACATGGAGCCTATAACGGCATACAGTCAGACGCGAGCGGTTCCCGGTTGGCAGCTCTCGATCGAAACGGACTTGAGTCGGGTTCGTCTTCATGCCGTGTCGGGGTGGGCGTACGAGGGCACGATTGAATTTTCTCTCAATTATTTTCTTCTGATAGAATCGTGAAAGTCTATTTTGATAAACTCTTGCATGTTCGGCCGTGGCCAGATGCCTTTCATCTAAGAGTTCCAACTGTGTAAGGAGAGATTCATGGCATTCATCAATAGGGAGCTCCTTGTCCAATTGTGCTCTAAGAGAGGGGATTAGGATCTTATAGGGAACCACCGCTTCCATCCCATAAGTAAGGCGAATGGGGTTTACCCAGTAGGAGTTTGAATGGAAGTATGGTAGGACCATAGAGCCTTAACGTAGGCCCATAGAGCCTCAACCAGCTTCTCTAGCCAGTCCACAAATTTGTTAGCTTCACTGGTTTTCTTGATAATTTTAATCAAAATTTTATTTGTTGCCTCCGCTTGTCCATTGCCCTGTGGATAATAAGGAGATGAATGATGCAATATAATGTTATACCTGTTACGGAGGACCTGAAGCTCCTGAGAGATAAATTGAGGCCCGTTGTCGGTGACGATAGTGCTTGGGATGTCGAATCTCACGATGATATTCTTCATTATGAATTTGCATACGGTTGACGCTTTAATTTCCGCATAAGCTTCTGCTTCCGCCCACTTGGTGAAGTACTCTGTGGCAGTGAGTATAAATGATTTTGGCTTTGAGAGGAGGTTTGTGTCACCAAGAGGTCTAATGATATTGAAAGCCAACATAGAGAAAGGACATGGGGAGAACATAGGATGCAGTGAAGAAGTAGGAGAATGAATTTTGTCGGCATGTAGTTGGCACTTAACACACCTTCGAACATAGATTAAGCAGTCCTCTTCTAAGGTGGGCCAATAGAAGCCTAGCCAAAGGATTTCCTTAGCTGGCATCTGACTATTGACATGACCCCCACAGACTCCAACGCCTCTTCCACAACCTTCCAAGACTCATCATTGTCAAGGCATCTGAGGAGAACACCTGTGAGACCTCTTCTATAAAGTATGCCTCCAACCAGAGTATATCTTTGGGCAACTCTTCTGATAGCCTTCTTCTCTTCTGCCGTGGCTTCTTCCAGATATGACTGATCATAACAGTACTTAGCAATCTCGTAAAACCATAGTTTTTCTTCGTCAGCCAATTCTTCTTCTAAATCCAATAGCATGACCTCCTTATTCTCGATGATTTTCCCTGCCTTAACCTTCTTAAGCAGCTCCTCCTTAGCACTAAGGAATGCATGATCCCTAATGGCGGGAGCATGGCGCTGGTGAACGAGAGCAGTGTGCAAATCCCATTCAGAGAGAAAAACCAAGGCAGAAGCAAGTGAAGCAAGAGCGTCAGCTAAGATGTTCTGGCTGCGAGGAACATGGACAAAGATTAGTTTAGTGAAGAGCTTGGCATACCACTTCGAAAAATCCTTTCTTCTCAGGGTATTTATAAATCTAAGCAATTTCAAATACTTCTTCATTTTTTACCCAACAGTGACAATTCCGTCTATTATTCCGGATTTACAACTTAAAAGTGACATGGCGGAGAGTAAGAACTTGTCTATGGACTCTCCCACTTGCAAAGAAAAAAAATATCTGAACATAGATTCTCGGAATCTTGGGTTAATAAATCTCACCTCTCGCACAACTTCAGCTCATAGCTTGTTTCATGGGAGGAAGAGGGATTGTTGAGCCATCGACTCATTACTGGTTTTCACAAGCCATCCTGCATCTACATTAAATTTGCACCTCCTTACTTACTAACCCAAGTTTGGAGTAGACAATTTGATTTAGTAACGTACCATCAAAACCAATTTACCCATTGAATCCCCTGTTTAAATTTTAATGAATCACTCTCTGTCCACCGGAATTCTCTGTCTCTCTACTTACTAACAGCTACAATCTTAGCTAGATTGGCAGTTTATTAGACACTAACAACTGTACGTGACTCTCTGGTAACTCACTCTCCCCTCTGTTGGGCCGCCGGCCCAGCACTGTGACTCCCAGGTGAAGCACGCACCGCGTTCTTCCTGCTCACCTCTTTAAACGCATCCTTCTACCTTCACCTCTTCGCGAATTTTTTTTTTTTTTGGTTCCTCAGAGAAAAACGCGTCCCCTTTCGACCTCAGGAGTCGGGAGGACAGCATGGGCTCTGTAAAAACATAGCATTTTGCTGTCAGTACTCGAATGGTCGCGGCCAGGGGGGAGAGAGGAGGGACGATATCGACCGATGAGAGGGGTGTGTCTGTGCATGGTCTTCTAGGCAGTGTGTATTGCTGGGGAGGACCAAACATGAACAAGTGAGGCCTCTCAAAGGAAGTTCCCCATGCTAACCAACATGTAGACTAATGTTCCTCTTTTTATACATGTAATATATATACATATATATATATGTAGATCTTAGCGGAGGGGAGGGGACTTCTGTGAGCACATCGGGTCCCCTTTGGTACGTCCTCTAGACTAACGAATCTGCCATCAAATACACACAGAATTCCCAGCAATGAAAACAAAGATCCGCGAACAAAATGTGTGCCCCCCTGTTTGGCACGCAGATTGGGGCAGACTGGGAGTGTGATGAGAGGAGGACCACGGGATCAGGTTGGCGAGAGGGGTGTGCAGCTTTTTGGCATAGGGGATAATAAGTGAGGCTTTTTTCAGGATCGTGTCTGCGTTCACAGCTCCCGAGCACGACAAATTTTAATTTTGGCTCTTCCACTTTCACCCACCACCCCCGGCCAGGGACCCCCCCCGCGTGCGCCCCGGGGGGGGCGGGGGGGGCAATTGTGGCCCCCAGGGCCCGACTAGAATCCATGTTAGTTTTACAAGCTCAGGCTTAGCATATTATTTTGAATAGGAATCGGTGTGCAATTTCTGTAAATTTATCTTTAATCTCCCTTTGGCAGCATACCTCCACTTTCTGTAGTAGGTCTCAGTGAACAGGAGGCCATTGAGCAGGCAAACAGTGATGTTCTAGTTTTCACATCAACATTCACCCCAATGAAGAACACTATATCAGGGTATGTGCGTGCAGGTTTTGTAATTCTGTCTCTAGTGAGCTCTTGCCTAAGAATGTCTTTTCATTCTATTACATCTGCCATCTGTTGCTTCAAGGAGTCTATCCCTGGAATTTCACGGGATCAAATTGAATGAAATTTATATTTTTCTTTATGCACATTTGGGCATTCTGTACCAAGCATATGGATTGGTGTAGCTGAGGAATTTCATGCGCATATCTACATATGCATTTTAGTCACCATAGCCAATTGCCGTATAGCACTACAGCACTGAACTTTCTTTAAGTTTTTTCTTTTTCCTTTCATGTATCCTCTGCTGTGCACATTCATATTTGTATATCCTTGATGAACTGGTAGTTTCGTGCATAAATCAAAATGTTTGCAAAGCCTAACTGTAACCATCAGAGTGACTTATGTTGGGTTATTCAAAATAAATTACCAATTAGGAATATTTATCAGTTTATGTTTGCAAAAATTGTGTTTATGTGTTCGTACTAATTTTATCTTCTTGATCTAGCTGCAGTATTATCTGATTATTCTCTAAAATGATTATAGGAGGCAAGAGAAGACAGTTATGAAGCTTGTTGTTGATTCTGAGACTGATAAAGTCGTCGGGGCTTCAATGTGCGGCCCAGATGCACCTGAAATTATGCAGGTGTTCCTTTTATGTTCATCTCAAGATCCTGCCATTACACATTCTCAAGAGTGAACCATATTTCCACCCGTTATTTATATGCTGCATGTCATGTTTCCAAACTTGTTGCCTGAATGTGTTCCTGGCAACTGCAGGGTATTGCTGTTGCTTTCAAGTGTGGAGCTACCAAAGAGCAATTCGACAGCACTGTAAGCTGTTCATTTCCCTGAGTACTTATACATATTATATGTGTGAAAGGAATGTGAGGAATGAAGGGAGGGTAATCGTTGATTGTGTGTACTATTGGATCCTATCCAGAGCACATCACTGCAAATCTGACTTCATTCCATAATTATTAAATCTGGGAGGATAATGTCAATAGGAGCAATGCTATGGTACGGATACCACACATTTAACCACTACTTTTTGCTGCATTCTTTGGGAAACCATCCAATCATTTGAATATGGGTCTCTCCTATTGAATGCACCAATGACCCAAAAAAAAGGTGTGGGCCATCTGGCAGAGGTACTTTTAATATCCATTAGGCATATCACGGAGTCGGCCTTTTGTGATCTCACACTTTTTTTTTGCTTTTTGCGTTTGTGTATAAAGCAGTTCAGTTTTGCTTATGAGGTTTCTGAACCATGCTGTGATTTATTTTATTCGACGACTTAAAAAATACATTTACACATGCTAGGTTGGAATTCATCCTTCTGCCGCGGAAGAGTTTGTAACAATGCGAACCTTAACGAGGCGTGTGGCGGCAGGCAGCAAACCAAAGACGAACTTGTGAGGATTTTTGCTATTCCTCCCCCAGTACACAGTTCCTGTGGAAGGCGCTTCTGTGTTGGTGTGCTGCTGCCCTAGGCGTTTTCCAGGTTTGTAAGTCAGGTTAATTGTTTATACAGTGGCGTGCCCAGAAGAGTCTTCTATGCCATTGAGCTGATGCCCAGGGCCTCACCAGGATTATAAGTTAGCTTGGGATTTTATACAAGGTTTTGCCCACCGAATAAAGGTCACTGCACCAGTTTCCACTCTTCAAAGACGCCCAGTTACGTTGGTTTATTCTTGTAGTTTTGACTTCTTGATTTCAAGTTTATGTGACAACATTTGCAATTGGTGGGTACATGCTGATTCAGCCCATAAATATCCTACGAGAGCTTTTAGTTGATTGGTTCTTCATTAGTAGTTTAAACAAAGCCTGTGCCTCGTTTCTTATAACAGAGTAATACTTGCTGCACACCCCAGAGTGTTGTATGTGATGCACAGCTCTTTTTGATTGGTCTATGTGACAGATAGGACACTTGATGCAGATCGATATGATCCGTGTGCAGACCCATGTGATTTGTATGCAGGTCTATGCGATAGACAAAAATCCAGAGTCCAGACCTGACGAAATATAGGCAGCAGAAATGAAAAATTCATGAAGTCTGGATTTTTTTTACCATCTGACAGATTACCTAGGTCTATAGTTCATATGAATCTATGTGCCGGTCACATTGATCGAAGCAAGTGTTATTTTTGTCACATGGACCAACCAAAAATGGGTGTGCATCACTTGCCACACACCAGAGTGTGCAGCAAGTACTATTCCTCACAGAATGCGTCCGTAGTTGAAATGCTTTGGATGGGGATCTTGACAAGATTATTTTGGGCCACGAGCTTTGCTGTGGACCATTCGGAGAGTAATACTTTGGTGCGTAGCAAAAGTCATACCCTTCATTTTGGTTGGTCCACCTGACAGAAAGACAATCTATTTAAGGACAACGGCACACTATAAATGTCTTGGTCGTGCATAATCCCATGCATCTCACACCGAGACCCATGCCAGACAAATTGAAAAATATTGTAGATCATTGAAATTTAGTTCATTCTGAAATATGATTCATAGATGTTCGGTTGAGATGTGTCGGCTTGCAGTTAGATAGATATACAGGTTGTGCTTGAAATGGGTATATTTCAGCGCAAACTACTCAAACTTATATTTTTCAGTCTTACAGACTTTATTTCCATTGTATGCACTATATTCAATCATATAACTTATATTTTAGTGATCTACAATATTGTTTTTACAAAATGTATGGGTCTACATACGTAGTGTATGGGATTACGTGTGACTAGGACGTTTATGAGGTCAATATCCTTCCTGTCGTATGGACTAATCAAAATAAGATTAGTGCCTTTTGTTAGACACCAAGGTATATGGTAAGTTTTACTCTTTGGCTAGTACAGAAACACGACCACAGGGTAAAAGGGCATTGGATGATGAGATGCCCTTCGTTCTTTCGTTAGTAACCCCAAAATTATATAAGTCGCAGGATGGATTATTTAAATGTACGTATCGACGGTCCACGTTGGATGCAGGAACGTATGTTCATCTGAAAGTTTGAATGCCACCTAGCTGATGGGGCTGGTTGAAGAAGTTGTTCTCGGGATGTCAGCGAGACTTTAGGATGAAGTAAATGAAGGGGGACCTTGTCGGCTGACAATTGTGTATGGATTTCTGTGCATTGTCGGCAGGACATCTGGTCATCATGAGCTTCAAGCACAGGCTTTGACTGACGCATACACTTCGGTATCTTACGAAAATCTACACTTTCACATAGGTTGGGAGTCTAATGACAAGAACTTTCTTTATGCCCAGCACCTCATAAAACTGTTATAATTATCCTTGTAACGAGAGGATGAGGTACATCTTTGCAAACAAGCAGATTTTAATACACCCAAGCGGGCCATGGTCTCCGACCAGAAGGGCATCACACATTTACTCGATTTCACATCAATAATTGAACTTATAACAGGCTGTGGCAAGATTGAGGTCCAAGTCAAAAGGAGGTATTTGCTCTTCGGCCCAAGAGAGGTTTGGGCAAGGTGTTCATTCGTCGGTATTACCAGGGTGGCAGAACTGACATGGTTTGTTTGTCTCTTGAGATGTTTGTCGGCACTGGGTCAGTGCTAACGCAAAGAGAGGTTTATTTTCTTATCCCAGGCGTAAGGTCCGGGTAAGGTGTTCATTCATCGGTGTTACCAAGGCGGTGGAACCAACATGATCTGTTTGTCTCTTGAAGTATTCGTCAGTACTGGGTCAGTGCTAACGCGAAGAAGGGTTTATTTTCTTATCCCAGGTGTAAGATCCGGATAAGGTGTTCATTCGTCGGTGTCACCAGGGCGGTGGAACCAACATGGTTTATTTGTCTCTTGAAGTGTTCGTCGGCACTGGGTCAGTGCTAACGTAAAGAGGGGTTTATTTTCTTATCCTAGGCGTAAGGTCCGGGTAAGGTGTTTATTCGTTGGTGTCACCAGGGCGGTGGCCATTATTTCATATTTCTATGTACCTCCACCCACCTTTTAGCCCTTCCGAGCCCTCTGACTCGTAAGCGGTGAGCCAGGATTCGAATGGTATCGGGTTATTCCCGATATCTAGATCTTGGGTCGTTACAGATGGTATCAGAGCGGAGGTTGTGGACGTACATGGGAATTTGAGGTGTTACAGTGATCAGAGTCAATAAGGTTCAGTACAGTCGACAACTGGCATAGAGTTTTGTGTTTATTTATCACTTTTGTTTCTTGAATGAGAGCTAGAGTGCGCGGTGTGATGCTGTGAAGGCGGTTGCTATTTTTGTTGGAGTGCCAGCATGGGGCATGAGGAGTAAGATAGAGAGCTTTCTTCCCCTAAAGTGGTGGCCCAGGTTGTGCTGAGTTGGGCAGAGTTTGCCGGCAGGTGCAAGCCTGTGGTCCAACATTCGAGGAATCTGCGGCGAGGTCAGGTGACTGGCAAGGATTGCTTATGGTTAGGTGGCCGTGAGTATGATTTGAAGGAGTTATTATCATTTTGGTCACCCTAGCTTGAGGTTTATCCAGCTCCTGAGGTGTCAAGGTCATGGTTTGAGGTGGCAGAGCTGGTGCGCTAGTCGAGAGATGTGCTCGGGCGAGTAGAGGATCTCCCTGGTGAGTTGTTATCTATCGAGCCTGATTTTTCTCGTCATGCTCTGTGGCGTAGGAGATGACGTGCCAGTCCCGATTATTATTACAGATTCTGAGACAGGATTGGGCAGAGTTGTCCCAGTGTGTTTTAAGTCCTGCGCTTCTGCGTGTGAATGGGCTTTGTTAGTCTTGGATTTGGTTCGAGATTGTGTGGCCGTGGCTTGGTTCGTGGCCCAGATTGTGAAATTTGGGGCCTAGAAATTCTACCAATAGTTATATAGTAATCTCTATACAAATATTCTGGACGAATGTAACAAGCTTCTCTCCTTTTTTCTCTCCTTGTTCAATGAGATTGAAGTAGAAAACTCTACCTGCTTCCATTAAGGTATCATCCTTCAAAGAACACATCTTGAAAATCTTTACTACTTGCAAGTCTTTGACTAAATCTAATCTAGTTTCAGCTAGCTTCTCAAAATCAATGCATCTGTCGACCAACATAGTTGAGTTGATACTGAGGAATAGAGCTCATTCAGCGTCTGAGATGATGAACTAAGCATCTAAAGCAATAGTAGCCATGGTTCTTTAGAGAAGGATGAAGGAACTAGCAAAGATTTTGGAACAGAGGGCTGGAGAGAATGAAGGGTTTTCATAGAATGAGAGCTCAATAAAGAATAGATGAAGACGAAAGAATAGTCGAAGCCCTAAAGGTGATTTTTTATGGAGCCGTAAACCCACTATGCCTAACGAAGAGAGAGAGAGAGAGAGAGAAAAAGGAGAAAGGAGGTGAATTCAATTTTTTTATTTTAACTTTCCCACTTATTATTTTAGGATTTTTTATGTAAATGTAGCCACAATAAGACAAAAGGAAGGATGTGCACAATTTTGCCTAACGAAATCAATTTGAGCAAAGAATAACATGACTGCAATATTAACGCAAGAAATCTATCATTAGCATGAACCAAAATATTGCCCATGTAGAAAAATATTCTGATAAAAAGTCATGGCATATCTTATGATATGCTTTTCTTCATGTGTTGGGTGGTCATGTACTTGGCATTTTCTATTGACTGTCCCTTTGGCTCATGAACGGGGTTTGGTTCCCTGATTCCGTTTCTCATTAACCTCCTCATTCGATTTTGCTTGGGATGTGCAGAAGGTGGACTTCTCATGTTCTGATCTATGCTGGTTCTAGGTTTCTTATGCAGTTGTATTAGCTGGGACTCTGTAGAATATTTCCTTTGAGAGTCCACTGCAAGTGTTTGCCCCTGGTATTGAGAGAGATTAGATTTATTAGTATTTGTTCAGTCTTCTCTTGGCCAGGTGACAGAGAGGGTTCCCCCAGGGGCACTTATCCTGGTACGTGTCTGAGCACAAGAAGGATGTCACGGCGCCCGAGGAGATTGACAATATCCCCCGTAGAGTCCACATCAACATCATTGCTGGCGGCATGGCATCAGGTGGAGACAGTAGCCGAGGAAGGAAGAGTCACGTCGAGCGGGCGAGTTGGGCCTCTGAGCCCCCCAAAGCCCCGTAGGAGAGCGAACAACAGGCCTTGGTATTTTCTGACCAAGACCTGGAAGGGTTAACAACCCCGCACGATGACGCCCTAGTTGTATTGTGCTCGTCTACAAAATTATGAGACCGTCCCTTAATCATCCAAGTGTGCATGAAATGACAGCACCTAATCCTATATCGAATGTAGTATCTTCGAGGACTAGCCTACCGGGAGGTTTAGATCATCCGAGAGGCTTTTCGATTAGATCTGTGCAACTCTTTTGACTCACCATTGACACTGTCGAATATGCATGCAGGTTCAAAGGTGAACCGACGTAGCCCTGGGCCATCGAGTCTGGAACTAAAAGCGTCATAGAGAACTTATTTGGACATCTATTCGGGACTGATTTATGCTGACGATACAGCAACACCATGGGTAATCCCCGAGACACATGTTCGCCTATGATCCAGCGTGATTTAATATTGAGAAAGGGGACGAAACCCAACAGGGGTAGGTTTGACTCAAAGAGTTATCACCCTCGAAGTGAGGTCAGATCATGGGCATGGCGGGGTAAACCCGCAGGGCAAAACTGTGCTCACAATGGGCCTTGTTTATATTCATTTTTGTTCATGATTCAAGGGTACCTGATAGGGCTAAACAGTCGTAAAAGGGTTGACCCGAGAGTTCTGGTTGGGGTAGTACAACACAGAGTGAAGTCCGGAGGTCGAGGGTCACATGAGCGGTGAAAAGAACTCGTTCTGGGGCGTAGAATCACAATGGCGGTGAAAATAACAAAATGTATTCCTTAATGGGCTCAAAATAAATAGTTAAAAATTACTATTCATTAATGCTCATTTTTTTTCCGATATCCGGCTATCTGGCAATCCAGAGGATCTCCCTTTTGGATAGGGCATAGGGAATCACTAGCTCTACCCTATGGGATGGACAGGATGATGATGCGAGATCAAATGGACATCCGGTGAATCAAATAGTGAAAAAGGTGAATAATACTTTGAATAAAATAAGAAGTTAAAACCTCCATATAAATAGTGTCACTGCTGGATATGATTGTGCTTAGCTTTTTTTTATTTTTTTATGTTTTTTAAAGTGAGGGGGTGCCGGTTATGGTTGTGCTTAGCTTTTTTCATCTTGTTGTTTTTTATTAAAGAAGGGAGATGAGGGGTGTCGCTTATGGTTGTCGGATGGTGTTTTTTTATTTTTTTAGTTTTGTCATGCATTAAATGCATGAATAGTGGTGCTGCTATTATCAAATAGAAGGCTGTCGGTTGATGTGTTTTTTGTGTGTTTTGTCATGCATTAAATGCATGAATAGTGGTGCCTTCGATCCATGTTTGAAAGCTTGTTTGTTTTGTTTTCATTGGTGCATTAAATGCGTTGACACGAATAGTGACACCGTAAGTTAATCTGATGATGGGTTGCCGGATCACGCATATCACCACTGCCGGATAACATGTGTTTTGTTTCGGAGAACTAAAAAAGAGAAAGCTTGTGGGAAAAATCAGAAAAAAGATCTGAGAGAAGAAATTGAGAGAAGATCTAAGAGAGAAGCTTGTGAGAGAAGAAGAAGGATAGAAAGAGAGAGAGTTCGTGAGAAGAAGAAGAAGAAGAGAGGAGCAGCTAGATTTGTAAGAGTGAGTGTAGCCAAGGGCTCAATTGAAGATCTGTGGTGTTCATCAATTCATGGATCAAATCCAGAACTGCCTTACTCCAGTGGAGCTATATCTCTTTTATTTTCATTTGTACTTTCCATTTGTTATTTTTAATTTCTACATTGTTATTTCGATACCCTATTGAGTGGTCGGGGAAGCTGCGTAGTAGCAGTTTGTTCCCTTTGAGTTTTAAGAGGAAGAGAGGATTGCAATCCTCTGGGGTTGTGAGCAGCAGGGTGTTGTTTCACGTATCCCTCTATGGTATCAGAAGAAGGGAGGATTTGTTCCTCCGGTCATAACCAGTGGTAGTGGTTTCTGATTTAGCTTGGTGCCAGATCTGGGGTTGAGAAATTTGTCTCCCTCAGGTTCAAGCTGTGTCATCAGCAGTTGTTACAGACTGAGTCTGTGTTCTTGCATTTGCAAGGGGAAGCCTCACTCGATTTGAGTGAGGGGTGGACGTAGGTCTATGGGTAGCAGACTGAACCACCTGAAAATCTATGTGTACTGTGGTTTGCTTGTGCTTGTGTGTACCTTCCTTATCCTCTACCTCATTCACAGGTTAGAGTGTGGATTAATTTCATTTTAGTGTTCAGAACGAGGTTAGTGTGCTAAGTGTTCGAGTTTTGTCTTGTGTGGGCTGATGGATATATAGGGTGAATTGCTAGATGCTATAATGTATGCTACTTGAATCCTTAATCCGTTCAGCACACTAGTTGGTAAATCATGTTGATCTAAATTGGTAGCATACTGCAGTTCAATTATGTCGGTAAGAAGACCTTGCTTACTCGTATGCTAAGACCTGATCATTTTTTGGCTTGCTGTGTCTATAGTATTAGCTTCCATTGTGATTTGAATTGGGTATGAATTGTTAATTGAGCATAAGCTTTTGTAAGGGATCTATTCACCCCCCCCCTCTAGATCCCCTTCTTTCACCTAACAATTGGTATCAGAGCAGGACTCTGAAATTTATAGATCCAATGATCTGCAGAGTAGATCCTTGTGCAAGTTTCTTTTGGTCATTACATTATGAAATATTTCACTGAAAATTTCTCTATGAATTCCCCACCAATTTTTAATGGATCAAACTTCGATAAGTGGTTATGTTGGATGCATACCTTGGCCAACTCATATGACCCTAAGCTCTGGAAGCTTGTATCTCATGGTCCCTATGAGTTGCCCCAGACTGGGCCTCCAGTCTGATCCGCCTAAACCATGGGGTTTAGGCAGACTGGGCATGGGGCTGGTTTTTTTTTGTTTTAAAAAAACTTCTCTTTTTTGGTTTAATGGGGGTTTAGAACCAGCCTGGTGGTCCAAGCTAGTCCGCCTAAACCCTCCCCCGGGGGGTTTAGGCAGATCAAAGGGAGAGAGAGGGGGGGTGGTTTACGCGGGTTCGACTGGGGGGTTTACCACAAGTTCGACTGGGATTTACTGCAGGTTTGACCGCCATATGTCAGGGTACCAAAAGACAGCAATGCCCCCGTTATAAATAAAAATTTTTCTCTAGGGGCTTCACCCCCAGAAACCCCCGCAAGGGGCGCTGCCCCCTTGACCCCAGCGACATGACCGCGTACGAGGGCGCACGATGGTGGTGCATGACGCGATGGATTGCTGAGAGTCCCGAGTTGAGATCCGGCCTGCTGTAGAGTGGCTGGAACATACGTGCCCACCAAGTGCTCAGGGAAATTCCTAACACACGTGTGTGGGTCGTATAAGGGTGCTGTGAGCTCCTAAGGCTTGTGGTTGGCCCAGATGGGTCTTCCTTTGACTTCAGAGGGCTAGAGGGAGGTGACTCGGGGGTAGACCCCGGCCTCGTGACTGGGTGCCACATGGCGTGGCTTGTAGTTAGGGTGCCCCCGGGTTAGCTCCGGTAACTGAGTTGAACATGGGTAAACCCGCGAACTGAGTGATCAGGGGTGGTCCCAATCGTTTGTTGATGTTGCCATGGGTCAGGACTAGCTAGATAGGACCCTTGGTTAGGCCCGGTGACTGGGACGTCGACTTGATAATGCCATTTGTCTGGTGGTCGGGCTAACCCTCACTCCTTGGCGAAGAGCCATATGATGCGGCAGGATGTTCTGAGTCCTGTGTTAACCTGGTTCTTAAGGTGTCGGTGGTGTAATACCGTAGGTAGGGTATTCTAGGATGATCCCCGAATCTTTAACGTGTGCCATCCTGTACAGCAGGTTGTCTCGACCCTTGGACCCGACTCGATTGTTGGAGAAACTGGCTAGTATAGTGCCCTTTGCTCGGGAACAATCCCCACTTGTTATGGTGTGCCGTTTGACCCGACGAAGTATCTCAATTGCCCAGCTCAACTCGACTAGTAGAGCACCTTTGGCATTGTGCCATTTTGCTCTATTTAGGAAGTATTTTCCTATGCTTAATTCTCAATCAATTAGAGGAAATAAGCAGGTGCCAACAATAGCCTACCTGATTATGAAAAGTACATTTTTGATATATGCTAGTACATTCTTCTTACATGAAAGGCCAAACTTATATAATCTTACTTGATCATGTTCTCATATATCTTGTGTGTATCATGGTTCAAATTGAATCAAATTGAATCAAACTGAATTATTTTGGTTTGCTTTACTTTGTTTTCAATAGCATTTAGTTTGGTTTGATTTGAGAAAAATTCTCTTCAAATCAAAACAAAATTGTGTTCACCCCTAGTTGTTATAGCCCCTTACGGAACCGACTCATCTCATAACCCAGTTTGAGTTGAACTCCCTACTTTTTGGACCCGTGGGGGCCGATTCTCCAATTGGTTGTGTGTTTTGTACAATTAACATTTGTGCATTATGCAACCAACATAGTGATGGTAGGCTGGCAACATCTACTCCCATGGCACTGGTGTAGATGCTTAACTTTAGACATCTCGTGGACCTTACTTAGCTATCATAGGAGTGATACTTTTTCCTACATGATTGAAATGTTGGAGGAGTGTGGAATCTGATCTTTGTCCTGATGGGTTTCTCCTTGTCTTTACATGGATCCAACTTCGCGGTAAGTTGACCGGAGATTGCAGGGGGGCACTGCCCCTTGCCCATAAGGTTGGGGGTTCAGGGGTGGGAGCCCTCGAGGTGAAATTTTATAGGTATTATAGTATATTGAGTGTCTATCATCCTGAAAACTATTGAAAATTTAAGTTAAATCTATTTTCTTGGCGTCCAAACTGATGGCCACTCAGCCTCCAAAAGATGGCCAGAGAGTTGGCTACCCAAGGTCCTAGGGGGGCACATCTTTGGCCGCCCAGTTCCTAAGGTGGCCAAGTAATGGCCGCCTAGATTCCAAGGTGACCAAACTCCTTGCCGCCCAAGACCCAAGGCGGCCACATCCTTGGCCGTCTAGTCCCCCTTGAAATGAATATCGACCTGGCCACCTTTTGATAACCGCTTGTCAACACATGATTCTACCCACTCTGGGCACGTCCTCCATGGCCATTCCCACTCCAGGGGGTTGAGACGCACGTAGTCTCGCACGTCCTCACCTCCAGATTAGTCCAAATCCCTTTTACCCAGGCTCAAGTCTATTTTTGAAAGATTTTTTAGGAGGAAAATCCTTGGACGTACAAAAACCATCCCACACAATCTAGGAGGGGAGACAATTCGAAAGTGGAAGGGGGAGAGAGCTTCAACAGAGTCCACTATCCAACTTCAACCCTACGGTTCCAAGAGATTAAGAGCGGCTCGTGGATGAAGTTCGGCATCCACTGTTCGGAAGAAAAGACTTTCTGTAACGACCTAAGATCCGAGTACTGAAAAGGAACCAGTGCGACCCGAAGTTTGGCCCGCCACCCACGAGTCCGAAGACTCGAAAGGGTTAAAAGATGGTGTGAGGGTACACGAGAATCTAAAATTACTACAGAAATAACACAATTAACTAAATAATAATGTAAGAAATTTCCGGCTTGGGATGTACAACGCGTTCGGGTTCGGCTGCCCGTTCACATGCACCGCGCGACGACCAGACACCAGCCGCACGTCGCACACGTCTGGGTTCAGGACATCCACGGCGACGATCTGACGGCGCCCGTACCGCGGCTCGACGAAGGCTCCCTTCGAGAGCAGCAGCGACCACAGAATCTGACCGAGCCACGCCACACGATCGAGCCCCTCAGACGGCTCATCAATCCATGCCGGCCGGGGGCCGCCATCGATGTCGACCGGCAACGTCGCGATCTGATCCGTGATCAGCGACGCCGACCCATACACAGCCATCAACTGCGTTGCTGAATCAACCGTCACCCGCGGGCCAGCAACCGTGCCTGTCCCCTCACCCCACGACCCGCCAGCAGCCCAATCCACCTGCACCGCAGCACGCGGCGAACGACCAACCAACGCCGACAACATCAGGTCTCACCCCGACGCTCAAGCGCCAAACCCACATACAAGGCCGACACCGCGGCCCCACCGACCACACCGGTCAAAGCCCCGACCGCCAGACCGAGGAACACGCCAACACCAACCAGGCCGACGACTTGGAGAACACTCGCGAACATCAGTCCTCCCAATCATCCGAACCGAAATCATCCAGATCCGTGAAGATCTCTGCCGCCGAACGAACCGGCAACGCCGGCTGCGGCACCCTCACCAACGCGCACGTCGCCGCCACAAACGGCGCGATATTCACCGACGAATTCCGACGCGACGGCACATCCAGATCACCGGACGATCGAACCGTCAGACCCGCCACTGCTGCCAACATCTGCGGACGGCCTCGATGGCGGATCGTTCCATCGTCGACCGCAGTCACGGCCATGCCGAACGCTTGGGCATACTCATCACCCGTCAGCAGGTCGAGCGGCACACCAGCCTTGGTGAGCTCAGGAATCCACTGCCGCGCCGGCGAGTTCGGCGGAATGATGATCGAAGTTCCATGCCCATCCGCCAGAGCCTTGGCCCGGGCCACAACCGCATCAGCCAACGAGCCGCCTGGCTTCCGTTCCAACACTGCATCGTCGCGAAGATCAAAATGAACCCGACCGTCCTCGCGGTGGCCGGCGATCCCGAAAGCAGCCGACCGACCCAGAGGCGCCGCATCAAGAGCGATCCGGATGTTCTTCACCGCAACCGACTGGGCGTCCTCGAGTTGAGCGAACCGAGCCGGGTCTATCGGGCGATCGGCCGCGTCGCCTTCCGGCGGGTCGTTCCACACACACAAGTGCTGCGACGCGAAACTCGTCGGCCCGAGCGTCTTCAACTGCTCGCCGAAGAACTCCATGCCCTGCCCGCGACCCGCCGCCAGCGCCGGGTTAGCAGCGCGCCCGTCGCACACGGGGGCAAACGTAGGTTGGACTAGCCGAGCACGAGTCCGTCGGCGCGCAAGCGCTGTCGGTTCTCGGCAACGGATGCGGCGAGCCGTTCGTCTGTGCGGTGGATGTGCTCGATGGTTGCGAGTTCGGCGGATGCGGCGTCTCGCGCCCGAAGCGCCGAAACGATGGCGTCGTGTTCGCGATGCACCCGCTCGCGCGCCTCGGCCGACTGGACTTCCAGCCAGCGAGTCCGATAAAGCCTGGTGAGCACGCTCTCCATCGCCTCGAACAGGAACTTGTTGTTCGAAAGCCGGGCCAGCTCAAGGTGAAAGCTGGTGCCGGCATCGATGCTGTGTTCCGGGGTTTCACTCGAATCCACGGCCCGACCAAGCTCAGCGAGGGCATCGAGATCCTCGGCGCTCGCGCGCTGGATCGCAAGATGCACCAGTGCCGATTCGAGCACCTCGCGGTATTCGTAGAGCGCGCGGATCTCGTCCAGGTTCAGCGGAGCGACCTGCCAGTTCTTACCGTCACGCTGCACAAGACCCTCGGCCTCGAGTCGCATGAGTGCTGCCCGGATTGGGGTGCGGGATGCGCCGAACTCGGGCTCGAGCCCCCGCTCGCTGAGGCGTTGCGCCGGCGCGAGTTCGAGACTCAGGATGGCGTCCCGCAGCCGTTCGTAGAGGCTCGCGTCGGTCATCTGATCGGTCTCCTCGGCGTAAATTTCGAAACCCACGATTGTGGTATACCAGTATGGTATCCCAACTGAACGAAGGCGAGCGAGAGTGACTAGCGGTTCCAGTACAAGCACGGCGACGCTCCCGCGACTCGGGGCGCGCCCGTGGGTAATGCTGGCCCTGGGGTTCCTCGCGCAGACGGCGACGTCGATGCTCACGAGTACACCCGCGTTCCTGATTCCGCAGCTGCACGCACACGGAGTTCCGCTTGCGACCGCGGGCCTGCTCGCGTCGACAACGACGATCGGTATGGTGATCGCGCTGGTTGCCTGGGGCGCGCTCGCGGATCGGATCGGTGAGCGCTGGGTGCTCTCGGGCGGCCTGCTGCTTGCCGCAATCGCCGCCGCGGGCGCGATGCTGACGAGCACCAACTTCGTCGCTCTCTCGTTGTTCTTCGTACTCGGCGGCATCGCATCCGCGAGTTCGAGCCCGGCGAGCGGGCGCCTGGTCACCGGCTGGTTCCCGAAGAACCGCCGCGGTCTCGCAATGGGCATCCGGCAGGGTTCGCAGCCGCTGGGAGTAGCTCTCGCGGCGCTCGTCGTTCCGCCGCTGGCCGCGAACGGGATACCCGCCGCGGCACACGCGTCGGTGGTGTTCTGCGGCGTAATCGGGATCGTCGGCGCACACGTTATCCGCGACGGCAATATACAAAGTCTCAGTCATACGCACAGAAAAAAAAGAGAAATGAAATAATAATAACACTGAGACAATATGCTAAAGAAGGTGTCTCACCTGAAGTCACAAAGGGAGTCAACAGTAGAGGAACCAATCGCTCCAGCTTCAATCCCAGCACCTAGGCAGCCTTTGCAACTGCCTCCCTGACGTCTCTCAACATGTAGGCACACTCGATATGAGAGATGAACTCTATCAGTCCAGCCGACCTGATCGCATGAGCGATGTGGCATCTCTAGTCACTGACAGCGGTGTCAGTGAAGCTCCCCTCTGGAAGCACCGTGTCCAAGGAGCCCTTCTTCCCAAACCTGCACTCGGCTTGGAACTGGGTCCACCAAGTCTTCGGTGTCCTTGACCATGATGCCCAAACACTAGTACCTGCAGGTGCTGCCTACACCGGCCTCAACGGCTTGAGGGCCCCACTGTAACCTCGACCCACTGACGAAGAAGCTCAGCTGCCCTGGGGCCACTACTATGCAAGTCGCTCCACATCCCGATGGATCTGGAAGAAGTGAGTCCTCAAGTACTCATCATCCAGCAAAATAGGATGTTGATCCTCCCATAGAAGCTAGCTCTCCTCAGCCTTCCAGATCACCAAACCCTTTTGGCGATACAAATGGCTGTGCTCGAACCACCACTTGGCGTAATGGACGTTGAAACTCCCACGGCGGTCTAGCCCCAGTGTCGGTAGCCGCTCCGGCTCCTCGCTGCTATAGAAATCCCACCAAGCGACTGCCAAAAGGTGGCTGTCCTGACCCTTGTACAATTGGCTCACCAAAGGGAACTCCTGGTTTGGCGAGATCCTCTATCATACCTAAAGTTTTGGGCTAACCGGTGTGGGTAGTAAGGCTTCAGAAAGCTCGTAGCGGACAGGTGCAGTGCCAACACCATCGGTCGGGTGCTGATCACCCACTATGTGTACAACGCGGCATCCGGCTCTCGCTGGTAGGTGTAGATCCTTTAAGAAACCCACTTAGAATAATAAGAAAGAAATAAGAATAAACAAGCTAAGAAGAATGTGGGAAAAGTAGAGGAAGAATGCGTAGGATGCTAGTAGGAGGATGATGTGCAGGGCGGCAAAAGTAATCAGGAGATTTGGCAGTGAATTGCTAGGAATAATCAGGCTCGACATAAATCAACAAGAATCACTCTAAAGGGTAAAGAGAAATGATAAACGAGAGTGCCTAGAATGGCAAATCATGAAGATAGGCAAGAATCAAGAGATTGATTTAAGTGAGAAGAGGACTCATCCCAACTTCCTAGTCCTTGCAAAAGGAGTGTCCCTCAAGAGAAACACCATCAGAAAATACAATGTACTTTTTTTATTTTTCGGTTTACAAACTCAAGAGCAAGACGAAATAGAGAGAAGGTTGGAGGAGTTATCCAGTTTAGAAGGCAAAAGGTTGAAAACCTACAAGCACCTCTAAACATATCAAGCCCAAATGACTCGAGCCTATGACAAGTTGGTAAAGCAGAGGGCGTTCAAAGAGGGCAACCTTGTTATGGTGAAAGAAAGGGAAGTCATGGCCGGTAAGTCAAGCGGCAAACTCCGGCCCAATTGGCACGGGCCTTACGTTGTCTCCAAGGCCTATGAGGGAGGCGCATATAGGGTCGTTGATCACAAGGGAGAAAATCTTTTCCCTCCATTAAATGGAAAACATTTAAAGCTATATCATGCCCCTGAGCACGAATATTTGCAGCAATCATTGCTAGAGGTTTCTTCTCCTGGTAAAGTTTAAAAAAAAAAAGAGGAACAAAAAAGGGAAGAAAAAGGAGTTGGGTGTGGTCGCAGTTTGACATTTTTTATTCCTGTCCCAGAACCCCAAATCCAAATCCCCAAAGCTTGGCTTCCTAAACCATTTTATGGTCAGCCCCAAACCTAAATCCCTAAGCTTGGCTTACTAAACTATTTTATGGTCAGCCCCACATCTAAATCCCTAAGTTCTGGCTTACTAAACCACTTTGTGGTTAGCCCCAAATCTGAAAACCCCTAAATCCTAAGTTTTGGCTTACTAAACCACTTCTTGGTCAGCCCCAAATCCAAATCCCCAAAGCTTGACTTACTAAACCACTTTTTAGTCAGCCCCAAATCTAAATCCTTAAGTTTCGACACTAAACCCCTTTGTGGTCAGCCCCAAATCTAAAAGCCCCTAAATCCTAAGTGTCGGTTTACTAAACCACTTTGTGGTCAACCCTTGGCTCACTAAACCACTCCGTTAGTTAGCCCAAAATCCCAAAACCAACGTCACAATTCTTGCTCCAAATTTGCAGGGATTTCATTCTCCTTATTCAAGTTCAAAAAAAAAATATTGGGACTTAAAATAGAGGTGCCCCGACGGTCTTGGGTGGCCAGCTCACCGGTCGCTCAAGGGCAAAAAGGTCATAACCTGACTGAGGTGAAAATCCGAGAGGGCGTCTCAGGCAAAAATGGGTAACCCCTCAGCGTGAAAATCCGAAAGGGCGCGTTGGAAAAAGTTAAAGGGGGTTAGTGTTGGCGAAAATCCGAAAGGGTGTCAGGGCTAGTAAAAAAAATAATAAAAAAAATAAGAAAGGAAGCAGAAGGAAAAAAAAACAAAAGAGAACGGATACAGGGATGGCTCGAAACATACATATATCCATGCACAATGGCAACACAAGTTTTCTTCTTGTTGTCAATGAATGTCATTCATATAAAAAAGTGTGACCCGAGACAAGGTGAAATGTAAATTGAAAACACTCTTTTTTTGGGATTTTGAAAAGAATGTAATTTAAAACACTTTTTTTTCTAGACAAGCATAACCTGCCTTTCCACCCGACCACCCAGCGCCGGTGATCAACGACAACATGCGGTGGACGTCCGTCAAGGAAGCACGGTCTGATGGAGTGCTCGTTTCTCATCTCCATGTGCTCTTCCAACCTCTGCCACCCCCCACCCATGCCCTACCTCACTTCCTCGACAAGCAAAGCTCCAGAATGGCCTTTGCCCTTGTGTGGCTGCACCTCCACCTCATCTATGATGTGCTCGGTACCCTCATGGTGAGCTTTTTTGCCCTGAACCCCTGTGTGGGCACATTAACTAGGCCTTCCTCTCGGGCCTCGTCTCAATGTTCCAATCCGTGGGCCCTTGCAAGCACAAGTGCCTGATGTGCGTCTACCACCAGATAAGATATATGCAAAGCTGGCATTCACTGCAAGTTCCTGAGCTCGTCCATGAGGGACGAGCTCCTATGCTTTGTGTTCGAGGCCAAGCACCACCACCACTGTGGGGTTGGGGAGCTGTTGGAAGTGTGGGGGAGCATCG
Source organism: Amorphophallus titanum (assembly GCA_024336825.1). Taxonomy (NCBI): domain Eukaryota; kingdom Viridiplantae; phylum Streptophyta; class Magnoliopsida; order Alismatales; family Araceae; genus Amorphophallus; species Amorphophallus titanum. Next base: position 5,983,988 of record JANBPO010004741.1, on the reverse strand, counting down.
CCAATTACACAATTCTTTTGCCAAACCTTCATTTAGTACGCCCATGCCCTGAGGTATGCAAGAAACGCATATGTATTCCAAATGCATAGTGTGATCTTTCTGAACCTGATTTCTGCGTGTCTTTTAAACGGCAAGTCATTGTGTTAATACTAACCGAACCATATTGTATCATTTTGCCACACTGTGAGAGCTCCCTCGACCTTAAGATCGTAGGAATCCCTTGTGATAAAGCAAAATGAAACCCATACGAGCTGCAGTGACACCCAATTGGAACTGAAGAACAGAGTATTCTAAAAAGAGGAGGAAGGAGAAGAGGGAGAAGCCGCTTGAGGTGGTTCTGGTTTGAGCTGATGTCGTATAGGCCAAAGTGTGAGTTCTCGAGGAGGGTGTTGGTGTGGAGGCGGCCCAGGCAGTAGATGGAGAGCTTGTGGAGGACGGCCCAGCTCTCGGGAGGGGGCTCCCCATCGGCGCTGTCAGCATCATCAAAGGAGAGGCAGAGGGAGAAGAGTTAGCCTGGGCGGGGCTCCCTCTTGGCAGTGGTGGCAGCAGCAGAGGAGAGGTAGAGGGGTAAGGGTTAGCCTGCGAGGGGGCTCCCTGTAGACCGCAATGGCAACAGCAGAGTGGTGGAGGGGGAATAGTCAGGCAAGGACTTTTTGGTCCTTTTCCTCTTCCAGGTAAGTCTTAACCAGAGTTGGGTTAAGACCAGTTGATGTCTCCTCCTTGAAACTAACATCGGGGACTTATTTATGTAACAACACAGATTGTGGGGGAAATAGTCACCTGGAGAGACTCAACAATCTCCCCCTTTTTGATGATGACAAAACTTTGGATTATGAAGTGCAACGCAAACCATTCACCACTTTATTTGCCAAATAGAGAGAAAATGAAGAACAAGAGCCAATCATGTAATGCCAAACACCAAGTTCATTCTTTTCATCATGTCATTCTATTAGTTCAGTACAAAGAAAAGAAAGAGAATCACAAGGCAAGCATGGTCATTGCACTTGCCTCTCCTAAAAATTACAAGGCAAGTATGGCCTCCACACCCACCTACGCGAAAAGGGGAAGAAAGAAAAAGAACAAGGAATGCAGCACGGGATGGAGTCAAGATAATCAATGTACCCATCTGGAGGAAGATGCTGATGTTACTTTCTTGTGGTCGGCCTCACGACCTTTCGTCCTAACCGCCAAATACTTCACCTTCGGCCTTCGGCCACCAAAAAAAAACACATGAAGACCCTTCATGTGGTCGGCATCACGACCTTCTTTCTGAGCCGACAAGTGTCCTCCTTTCGGCCTTTGGCCACTCAAAAAAAAAAACCAAGAGGCCTTTCCTATGGTCGGTGTCATGACCTTTCGTCCGAGCCGACAAATGTCTTCCTTTCAGCCCTTGGCCACTCAACAAAAAACTAAGAGACCTTTCCTGTGATCGACGTCATGACCTTTCATCCAAGCCGACAAGTGTCTCCCCTTTGGCTTTCGGCCGCCCCCCCCCTAAAAAAAGAGAGACCCTTTCTTATGGTCGGAGTTACGACCTCTCGTCCAAGTCGACAAATATTCAGCCATCGGGGCTTCAAGCCGACAAGCTATTCAATCATCGGCATCCAAGCCGATAGCTTCCTAATTATTGGCTCTCATACCAACAGCTTTCCAATCATCGGCCCCGAGCTGACAGCTATTCAATCATCGGCATCCAAGCCGACAGCTTCCTAATTATTGGCTCTCATGGCAACAACTTTCCAATCATCAGCCCCGAGCCGACAGCTATTCAATTATCGGCCCCTCGGTTGACAGCTATTCAATCATTGGCATCCAAGCCGATAGCTTCCTAATTATTGGCTCTCATGCCAACAGCTTTCTAATCATCGGCCTCCAAGCTGACAGTTTTTCAATCATCGGCCCCTGAGTCGACAGCTATTCAATCATCGGCCTCCAAGCCGACAGCTTTTCAATCATTGGCTCTCATGCCAACAGCTTCCCAATTATTGGCTCTCATTCCAACAACTTTTCAATCATCGACCCCTGAGCCGATAGCTATTCAATCATCAGCATCCTAGCCGACAGCTTCCCAATTATTGGCTCTCATGCCAACAGCTTTCCAACCATCAGCTCCAAATCGACAGCTTCTTAATTATTGGCGGGCATATAACATATCCTGCATAGCCATCATCTGGAAGAGAAGCCCTGGGGAGGGGATACTATTATTGTAGCCCATAACCATTCCAGGGCGTGTTCGGCATTGTCGAAGTAAAACCTAGTGGGGACATATAGGAGACAGTTAAACAGATGGATTTCGAAGAGAAGAGAGGAAATTTATGGGGGCATTGCCACATTCAATCTTATTCATCGCATTAGCAAGAAAACACTCAATACGACATGTAGATGGCGCGGCACAGCATTGTCGCTCGGAGGCCACCCAATGGTTACACAGATGGGAGCAAACCCCAGTTACAGAAGAGGAAGAGTCAAAAGGCAATAAGAAAGAGACGGGCTCATATCATCGCCCCTCCGATCATGTTCCACTACAGAGAAGACAACGGGGAGAGGCCAGGAGGAGTCATCGGAACCCACCTAATCTTTACCATAGAAATTGAGTATCGGGCGAGGAACTTTCTTCCCCGACTCCGGGCTTCTTCAGGTGGATGGACGAGAGAGGTGGTGACTCATTGGTTCTCTTTCTTTCAGACACCCCTTTCTTCTTCCCCAATCTTCCTCACCCCCAAGCGATTGGCTCTCTCTCTCTACATAGCGTCTCTCCCTATTCTCTTCTTTTTTTCCTCTTTGCTATGCTGCCTCTCTCTCTTCATGGTCGAAGACCATTGGCTTATATAACATGCACTGGCCATGACTCTACCCGGCGTGGAGAATGCGCATTGGCAAAGGACTCGGCATGGCATTTTTGCGCGCCAGGCAAAGGGGTGTTGGAAGATGGAGCGCGGCGGGTAAAGCTTCATTCCTCACGTTTGCCATGGTGCGGGTCAGGCTGCGGTCCTTGGGCTGGCTACGGGAGTTGTCATAATCCTTGACCTCATCACGGCTTTGTAAAGCCGTTATGAGAAGTGTTGGTAAATCCATTAGGCCGCTGAACGACCAATTCTGGAACTGTGCACACCTTTGGTTTGGACACGTGGGTTTTTCGCTAACACATAGCCTCCGGCGCCTTGGTTTGTGCTGCTAGTGTGGCTTTGCTTGCATTTGTAGCTTTCTCGGGGAGTGGGACACTACCTGGGGTGCTTTTGCCTTGGCTGGGCGGTCATTTGGTTGCTAACGGACCCCACCGTCGAGAAGACATACCTGTGTCGGGTTACTCGGATCTTCGACTGACAGGGCCTTTGCCATCTTATTTTATGGGGTCAGAGACATTCTATCACCTCAGGAGGGCTTCTGATCAGGTGGCAGACCACCAGGTACATGTTGTGTCCCACATAGTGCAGTCGGATCTAGAAGGGCTGGTTGAATAGATCCTTTCTAGGACATTGGCGTATTAAAAAAAACTTAACTAATATAACCCCTTACCCCCTCTCTTTTCCTCATTCTCTTATTCTCACTCTCTCTCTTCTCTTTCTCTCCCCCTCTCCCCCGGCCGACTGACGGGGGTGATGGTGGGTGAGGCAGGGACGGCGTGAGGGTGAGGAGCGCGAGGATGGGGAGAGGATCGAGGCGGTGGAGTCGCGGCGAGCCCGGGCATGCGTTCGGGTGCCCAGTGAGGGTTTCGCGGGCGTTTCGCGATGGATCGACGTCTTCGGCGCGTGAAATCTTCGGTGGAGGTAGGGGGATGGATCCTTAACCCTTGTACTTCCATTCTCGTAGTTTTGGTAGGCCGTGGTGAGCCGAGCGGGCTTATTTGAGCATTTGGGGGAAAATACATGATTTGGGGGTGTGAGCCGGATCTAGTGATTTGATCACATTTTTGGGGTTTAAATAGGTCCTCTAGGTGCTAGAGAGGTTTGATTGTCTCCTTGAGACCGCTACTCCTAGTGACAGTCCATCGTGAGACCGCAACTCTCAAACTGACTTAAGGGGAGATATGGCGATCTCCAGAGGACCGCCTCACCCAGTGGTTGTTCCTAGTAGGACCTCAACTTCGTCCCGACCGCGAAAACGGCAAATCACGCGAAAAATCTCATTCCACGTCCTGTTCACACCCATGTGAAGGAAAAAATAAGGGAAAACTAGTCCCCAGTCTCACTAACACCGAGAGGACCCATTTAAATCCCAAAAATATGATTAAAATACGAAATTCAGCTCACACCCCAAAATCACACATTTTCATCCCGACGGAGAAATAAACCCTCTCGGCTCACCTCGGGTACCAAACTCGCGTGAAATGAACTACACGAGCTACGGAACCGTCCCCCTACCTCCACCGAAGATTTCACATGTCTAGCACACCGATCGGCCAAGAAAATCTCGTTTAAACTACCGTCGGCTCGCGATCCTGCGAACTGCCTCCACCATCACGATCCTCGTCCCGCGCACGTCGCTCCTCGCCCCACGAGCATCGCCGCCCCGCCCTCGCCTCCTCCATCGGCCTCCCGGAGTGAGAGGGGGAGAGGGGAGAACGTGTGAGAAGAGAGAGGGTGAGAGAGAGAAATGAGAGATGGGGAGGAGAAAAAGGGTTGGTTTAAATAGAAAATCTAGAAATTCTAAAGAATAGCAAAAATAGGGAAAAATACTTCCCACGATCCTCGAAAAACGTACAATATGCTGATAACGTCCCGGAGTCAGAGAACACAACGGTTCACCCTGTACAGGGTTTCGAAAGTTCGTCGAGGAAAAATACGTGTGAATCACAAAACGTTCTCTGGGACTCCCGAAAGCGGTCCGAAATTCACGGATCATGATCCAAAAATATCAAAAAAAATTTCTGGTAGTTGGGTTAGCAGACACCGGTCTGGGATGGGGATTTGGGAACCGTAGGGGGAAATAGGGGTATCCGCGCAGGGGGGAAGTGGGTATCCGCCTGGTACCGAACTGGGACCGGGTGGTTTGTACCAGTATCGGTACCGGCCCTGACCGGTACTGGTTCCGGTAACGGTATTGAATATCTTGATTCCAAGCCCTACTGGAGCCATGAACCTGAAATTGCTGGGCAATAGTGGCAGATGGGAGCAAAGGCAGTCTGAACAGCTGATGGAACAAGTTCTCAAAAGGCTGAGATGCATACCAATCATCACTCCAAATGAAGCAATTTTACCATTCCCAATGACCACACTTGTACTACAGTGAATCACATTCTGAGCCTGCAAAAACCCACTCCAGACATGTGAAAGATGACTGGAGGGTGATGCAGATAAATCCCACACGCTAGATCTTCTATCATACTTCTGATGCACCTCTTCAAACCATAGTCCTTCATCGTTTGTGCCAAGCTTCCAGATCTGTTCAAGGAGAGCCAGGTTAAAAGTCCTTCATGCTCTTCAAGTCTAACCTACTTGCCTCCTTACTAATGTCAAGCCCTTCTCCATTTGATATCATGCAATCCCCTGCACTTATCCCCAATCCATTCCCTTGCCAGGAGACTCTGTAGAGAATGGCCTCTAGCTTCCCTGTGACTGTCTTAGGGATCCTGAAGATGGACAAATAATATGTAGTCAAAAAACTGCCTGACAGAGCACCAATCTACCACCATGATGAAGGAGGCTTCTTCCTTTCCATCTAGTTAGCCTTGAGTAAACTTTTGCACGATCTTTCCCCAATCTCTGCATCAAAGTGCCCCAGGGAAGAGGGGGAGCCCTAAATGGGTGAGACGGAAGTCACCATTGCTGCAGCCTCTAGGATGGATCTCTACTCCATGTTCACTCCCACAATCATGCTCCTCTCAAAGTTCACTCTCAGACCACTAATCTCCTGCAGTAACTCCAGTAAGAGCTTGATGACAAAGAGCTGATCAAAGATCCCCCGAGGAGATCTGAATTATATCATCTGTATAGATGAGAAATGCTGCTTTCCCATGAAGATAATTGAAAGGCTTGGATGATACTGAGCTTCTCTGCGCACCACAGGCTGCTGGAGATGTGCCACTAAGACAAAAAGAAGGGGAGACGTAGGATCACGTTGCTTGAGACCACGGCCATTGTGGAAGTAAGGTGATGACGGAAAAGGTTTTTATAACTTGCAGAGTAAATAGTCTTTAGATTCTGACACAAGTTGAAGATGAACATGAAAAATTCAATGATCACATAGATGGAGTCATATCCCTCCAAAGGAGGGATAATTAGAGAAATTATATTTGATTATTAATGGAATAAAGATGGAGTTTTGAGTACATATTTGTGCAACTGCATGTTAATGTGTGATTATCTTGCACTCTAATTATTTCTTACTTGTAAGAGGCTTATCATGTCGGTTGTACACGTTTGCTCAAGCTAGTGTTCTGCTGTAATTAAAGGCTCGAGGTGTGATAGGTGCCCCTACTAAGGCCATACTCGAGATACAACCCAACTTTAGAGGGAGAAAATGGAAGAACATGGAGACAAACTTCATGTAGGATGGGGGATATCAGGATTTGAATTCCTTCCACGACACTACCCATCAAAGAGATAGTCTGTTGCACTGGGACTTTGTGTCTTTAAGTTTTTGGACCCTTAGGCACGCATATGACCAGACTCATGATGTCCCGCGGGGCTTCGCCACTCTTGCCATGCCTTTGATTTTCATAATTTTCTTTTGATTTTCACATTAATTTTCATTTCATAGCCTTTTTTGGCCAGATTTAGCAATAAATCTCACTTTTGAGGGTCAAGACTGCCCCTATTTGAGACCTCTCCCGTATCGGGGAGCGCCTAAGTTGGTCATCTTATCGGTCAATCTCTTGCCCCTGCACTCGGTCGAGCAGAGAAGAGAAAAGGCCTTTGTGCATACCCATAGTATGGGCAAAGCAACAATAGTGTGCTCTAGAGGAGATCGGCTATGGCTCGCTGTGAAGTGTGTAGAAAAACCATACAAAAAGAACAACCTTAATGATCGGGGAATAAAACTAGACTCCCAGTGCAGAGCTATCACCAGCCTAAGGGTGCTGTAGAAGCATACTCATCTTGACTAACCTAACTAAACTCAAACCCAAATAAGCTAGACCTAAGCCACTCAAACGTGTTAAGGAACCATCATTATGAGCACGCGCAAGAATAATAGAAATAGCAATGACAGCATGTTCTTGCACAATTAAAAGATACCTTGCACATCCATGGCATGGAATCAATATCCTGAAGCGAACTTGATCATCGAGCTTTGAGTAGCACGAGCTTTGTATTCCTTGCTTGACAGGACAAAAGGGAGAAGATAGCAAAGGATTGGACTCCTTCACACAAAGGAGTGACAGACGCCAAACTGGATGAAAAAGGATAAAAAGGAAGAGAGATGAGGGCTAGAACTCCCTCATTATGGCACAGAGACCTTGATAACAAGGAACCAAATACATAATAAATAAGGATTAACTGAGATCAAGGTGGACTAAAATCTCAAAAATAACATGAGAAAGGGCAAGAACCCTGAAAGGGTGAAGAGGAAAGAATATATAAACGGCGATGAGATTGTTGTAATGATGAACAAGGAGAAGAATAATAATCCGACAGAGTCAGAGAAGGAGAACAATGGTCATCCGACATGGTTGGAGAAGGAGAATGAGAGACATCTGACAGGGTTGGAGAAGAATCAGAGATAGAATCTGAAAATTTTGAAGGATAAGAATCAGATGATGTCCCGAAATCAGGATGAAAGAGAGGCCTAGGCTGAGGACTAGAATTGTGAAAATAAGAAAAATTCATAGGCTCTGAATGGGAAGTAGAGAAATGAGGTTTCACGGATCGAGGAAGAGAGGAGAAAATCGTGGAAATTGGATCATAGAAAGGAAGATACACCACCCAAAGGTAAGAATTGAGCAGAAAAAAAAGATGAATGGAATGGAGAGGAAGAAGAAGTGGACCCCTGAGTGCACAGCCGACCGCCATTGAACTCGCGTCGCCATCCCTTCTTAGCAGACACTTCTTGAAAATGGACCCGCCTGGCGTGGGCTCCGACCTTCGGGCTTCTTATCTTGCAATGTCTCCTTAAGTAACGGGCCCATCTGGTAGATGGTCTGGCCCGACTATGAGCATGCAACCTTGTCGGGGCAGTTGCCCCTAGACACCCAGTGCTAACAATATGTGGAAATTCTTGGGGAGATGACTCCTTAGATGGATGAGCATCACGAAACCATGGAATGTTGTAACTTGGCACAAGAAGGATGAGATTTGGCAACTCCACTCGATGGTCAGGCATGAAGCACAACTCCCTTGACAAAAGAATAGGATGAAGTTGAGGGAGAGTAATACACGGCATTGACGAGGCCAGCTCGCTGGTAAATCGAGGGATATTGCATAAAATGTGCAGAATGTCCTTGGAGAATATCAAAAATACGGTAAATTGTCCCTTGAACATAGAATCCATAATCTGCTTGGCGGTCGTATGAGTTAGCACAATATGGGTAGAGCCCTTTATGGCCAGTTATCTGAACTGCAACGGAGCGAGAGGAAATAATAGCACCCATAATAGACCCTCCTGCAAGCAAAGAGATTGTCACCGGTCTCGCTTGATAAAAAACTAACACCAGTGCGAGAGAACTCTTCTTAACAATCACCTTCGGGAGTGTAAGCACATCATCCCCAAAATAGCCAAGGACCAAGATACAAATCGGCATCCAATAGATAAAATCTTAAACCTTGAAGCACATGACCGACACCGAATTGTCCTGACTTGGCTCTTTTTCATCTTGGGGATCAGACCTGAGGGGCACTAAAGGTAGCACACACCCGCTCTATGGGGTGAAAGTGGATGGAGAAGAAATGGAGGTAATAAGTTTGGAAGGTAAAGGTGAAGGTTTATAAGGTGTAGTGGCTTCAGGCGGTGGAGGGACAGCGGCGATGACAGGCTCAGGTTAAAGCAAAGGCAAAGGTGGAGGTATAGGCAGGGGTAAAGGTGACAAAAGTAAGGTAGCAGTGATATGTTTAGATGTAGGAGTGGATAAAGGCGAAGGCGAAAGCGGGGGTAAAGGTGTAGGCATAGGAATAGCTTGCTTAGGTTCGGGCAGAGATGATGGAGAAGGTGAATAAGGAGGTGGTGGAGAGGATCACGGTGCCCATCGTCAGTGTACCGATACGACATGTCGGGCGGCATTGGGAGTGGAAGCAGTGGTGGCAGGAATGGAGGAAGAAGGGGAGGTAGCACTAGCCTGAGCAGAGGATTGGGCTTGTGGAGATGAGGTGGGTGGAGATGGAGATGGCAAAGATGATGGGGTAGGTGGAGGCATAGGTGAGGAAACGGGTGATGAACTAGGCAACAAAGTAGGTGCAACACTAGCTAAAAGATCACAGGGGTGCCCCTGGTCTTGTAGTGATGGAGACGACTGCCTGGACGGTGCTTCTTGTTGTTGCTTACTGCGGAGATGTAGAATAATCTTACGAATAGCGGACCAAGCCATCCTCTTCCCGTCTTCCAAGCTGTAAATATAATCTAGAAACTCGGGGCAATCCTCAACCAAATGCCCCTAGTGACGGTGATATTCATAGAACTGAAGTAAATTCTCGACTGCGGGTCGGCAAGACACAACTGGAGGGAGTGACAACGCGTGAGTGTCCATCAAAGCCCTGAAAATATTAGTAAAATACTCTGACAACGGAGGATGAGGAGCCCGCTTCGGGCAAGGTGGATGCCGAGGGATCTGAGGAGAAGTGGAAGGTTGTGGAGGTTGTGTAGGCAATGGCACGTGGCTAGTGGAAGGTCTAGGCACAGGCACATGAGGAGCAGGATGGGGAGGTATGTATAGGCACGCCAAAATTGACATCATCTTGAGTACATCTCATATTACCTTATAATACCCTAATTTGACTCTCAAATTGACTTATTTGAGTGGTTTTCCCTATTTTTCTTAGATTTTTCTCTTGTACAATCATCGGCTACTCTTCCTCACTATCACTTTTCACGTGGGCTTCTTGGCCCAAACTGCTACCAACTCCCCTAGCCTGATAAGGGTCTTATAAACTCTTCCCACTCCTAAGGGTAGATATAGCCTTGGCATTCTCAAATTGAGGGCCCATAGGAGGAGGAGACTGAGGTTGATTAGGTTGGAGAAGAATAAGAGCACTCTTAGAAAAGCACAGGGGTTGATTTCTGGGGTTAGCCACTGGTTGGCTAGGAAGTTGACCTAAATCTCTCCTCATATTGCTAGTAGCCAATTCCCTATTTGACCCTCCAACTTGGCCATGGATTGTTGTTGAGATTGAATGAGTTGTTGTTGAGCAAGAATAGATTGATTCTAAGAAAGTAGAAGTTGTTGGAGTTGGTCGAATATGTCCTCGAAGTTGGGCTGAGGTCAATACAGATTCTGAGCTTAATTGTATTTATTATAAGGAGGGTATTACTGATATTGGCCCTGAGAAAATTGAGCTTGCTGGTATGGGGCTTGAGAATGCTGAAATGGAGGTTGAGATTGTTGCTGTGAGTTATGTTGAAAAGGAGATTGATAGTGTTGGTGAGATTGAACTGGAGGTTGAAAGGATTGTTTCTACATTGAGGGATTTGATTGGGTAGATGGACCTTACTGTGACTTCCAAGAAAAAAATGGGATGATTCTTCCAACCTGGATTATAGGTGTTTGAATAAAGATCATATGCAGGTTTGGACACACCCTGAGCAGTGAAGATTTATTCTTGGATGAACGAGGGAAGCTGGGCTACAGTGGGGCAATCAGTAACAACATGATCAGGGCTAGAACAAAGAGCACAAATCTCATCTTGATTGGGAGCTCATAACGGTTGAGGTTGAGGAGTAGAAAAAGAAGGTTACTGTCTAGATAACAACTGATCTAACTTCTGAGCTACGAGATCAACCTTCTCTATCTTCTACACCAACAATTCTATTTTGTTCAATTTCTGAGTCAAGACATTTATATCCATCATGTTCTCACACTCACCTTGGCTCTAAACTTCATAACGCCCACCCCTCTTAGCCGGCCCAATCATTCTCTCATAGTACGAGAGCGAGGCATGACTGATTGAATTTTCACTGAGCATCTCAAATAAATCATAAGCCTCATCCTCGCTCTTACTCATAAATGCTCCCCCACATGAAGCATCCACCATTTGTCTATAATTATCTATCAATCCCTCATAGAATGCCTGGATAATTTACCATTTTGATAATCCATGATGGGGGCATTTTCTTAGCAAATCTTTCAATCTAACTCACGCCTCATGGATTTGTTCCCCACGGTTTTGTGTGAATCTAGTTATCGCTCCCCTCCATATAATTGAGTTAGTACGGACTAGTGTTACTCCGGTGGTTTCTGCTTTTTATCGAGTTCATACTTCCAATGACCTTTCCCATTAGTCGTAGCTTTCCTGCACACACGTGTGCAGATCCACTTGGGAGTGGTGGAGAGCTTGTCCCGGTGTGATGATTTTTAGGCTGGTTACCCTAGGGTCCCTCATCTTTACAGCCTGAGTTCAGACTCAGGGGAAAACTAGCTAGAGGATCTGACTTAGAATGTATAGTCTGTGTGTGCACCCGCGGTTGGGGGCGTTGGACCCATGCTGACAAGCGCGACCCGAGCTAGTCCTTGTTATGTGGTTCTGTGGTTGTGTGTCTCAGTTTCTGCCCTAGGCGAGTAGGGAGACACCTGAGGCACGGTCTAAGACGTCAGTGGATGCATCCGGGCTTGCTTCTAGCGAGTAGCACTCCTGTCTCCTATGTGGTAGTGACTCTTGTTCCTTTCATCTCAAGGTGACCGTTTTGGCTACTTTGTACTTTTAGTTCTCCGTGATGCATGGTTTGTGAGGCTTGCACTTGTGTAGTTCTATTTTATTTATTATTTACTACCTCCTTCTGTTATAATTTTATTTATTGTCCTTGCTTATTATTTGTCATACTGTTCAGTTTCTAGTTGTGAGGTAGGGATCTACGGGACTCCTATTGAGCCAATGAGATGAGGCTCACCCCTTTTACTTTTCAAGTGAGGCGAGACTGACTCAAAGTACTTCGGAGTCTCCTCATGGTGTTATCGGTCAGGTTTAGCAGCCAGTTTGCCAGAGGCGGGGTATGTCCCGTGTATTTGTACTTTTTTTTCTATTGACTGTACTTATTATGGACTTGGATATTCTAGACTATATAATTGTTTAATTATGTAAACTATTTAACTTCCTACATTTATATATTAACATTATGGTTCTGCAATTATTTTAGATTCTTGTATGTCTCCACACCGTCTAAATAACCCTTCCGAGCCTCCCGACTCAGGGTGGCGGGCCAGAATTCGGGTTGTATCGGTTCCTTTCTGGTACTTGGATCTTGGGTCATTACATCAATTCACCCCTCTCTTGATTGCGTTTGCACTAAGGGACCCAACAATTGGTATCAGAGTCTAGCTCTGCTTTACCTAGATCTAATGATTTATAGAGGAGATCTTAGTGTAACTACAGTCATGAGCTATTCTGTCGAACAATTTTCAATGAATTCTCCACCTATTTTTAATGGTTCTAATTATGCCTTGTGGTTAGGTAAGATGCGTAAGTTTGTTAACTCTGTAGATCCTAACCTTTGGAAGCTAATTTCTCATAGTTCTCATGAATTACCTAGAGATAAATTTGAATGGACTAGTGTGGACGTCTATTTCTATTGGGCTTATTGGGTGGGGCATGGCTGCCATCTTCTCCTCTTCACCTTGTTTCAACCTCTTTAACCCCAACAACACCTCTGCTTCTTCCAAGAGTGTAGTGGCTTCAAAAGTGGGGAATAGAAAGGTATGTGTGCCTAGGTGCCAGATTTTAAGGAGGGCACCTGTGACAGCCCAATCTAGATGAACATCTTGGTAATGCTTAGCGTGTGTAACCAAACCAACGAGGTGCCACCGAGACAAGAAAGATCTCATGTCCAATGTTATTTTAGAAAGAAGGAGAGGGAGTCACTTGTTCTGGGTGTATCTTCGTGTGCCTAGGATGGTTGGCTAATCCTGAGAGGTACAACAGAGAAATTTAAACAAAGGAGTGCAGTTAGTGGGCGATAACAGAGAGAAGAAAAGAGATAGAGAGGAAACTAGGAAACAAGAATAGGTTGTTAGAAACTGAGGTTTTCTGTATCCAACTCACCTAATTCATCGCAATTCTCTTACTAATATGGCCGTCGATCTCAGTAATTCTTGCTAAACTCTCCTTCGATCTCTTCACTAGATGTTGTAGCAGAAGATCCATCATGCATGTTTTAGTTGGTTGTGTTGTTGCAGTGCTTTGTTTGGAGTTGCTCGGAGCCTTCTGAACCCTTGTTCGATGCTAGGAGACCCTTTGGGCCGATGTTTTTAAAGGGGAAACTCTTGGGGAGTTCGAGTTTGAGCTTGATTGGGCTCTTGAGAAGCTATTTTCGACATGGATTGAAACTCTGGAGATGGCAGAGAATTGACTTCCACTGTAGTTGACGCACATTAAATGGGCGTCCATCTCCACGGACGCTATTTCTTGATTTTGGTCTGAGTTTGTGTTTGTTAATAGCTGCGAATTGGGAAGAATGGACATCCACAGTGGTGGACGGACATTAAATGAACGTCCATTTCAATGGACGCTATTTCTTTTGTTGTTCGAGTTTGTGTTCGTTAATAGGTGTGAAATTGCAGAGAATGGATGTCCACTATGGTGGACGCACATTAATGGGCGACCATTGAGACTGACGCCATTTCTTGATGTTCTTTTGAATGTGATAATTGTAGTGCTTCATTAAAAATTTAGGATTTTCTTCACTCCTAATTACAATACCTGTATATTTATTGGGCTAATAAATTGTGAGCGTAGGAATATCAAATTTTGTGTAGGATTTCAAGGCGCTCTGATCAACTTTGTTGGTAACATCATTTCAACTCTGTATTTCATCCCTGTATGCATTACTTATTATATGTTATCTACCCTATTAGAGCACATCAAGGACCTTGTGGTCTAGATGAATCTGAAATTTGAGTTTTTCTTCATCAAAAATAGTGATAATTCATGGGTCGACCCTTGAGACAACAGATGCAAACAGAAGCAAAACATGGAGCAGACTACACACAGGGGTCGACCCATGCAGTGGGTCGACCATTGGTGTCTACCCCTACATCATCTGACCTTCTGGCAGCCCTGGTCTGACCAGGGAAGACTGTGGGTTGACCCATAGGGTCGTACCCCTACTAGTTTGGGTCTGAAAATAATCTTAAGCCTCCATCAAATCAAGGGAATAAAAGTGATTACATATTACCATTTTCACATAAGTTTGAGAGGATTTAGAGACCATTCTTAGGGATGCAAAACCACAGAAACATCAAGTCAATATAGGAATGAACAATTAAAGACTTCTTACATTTCACCTTCCTTGTTCCTCATGAAACTCCATGACATCATGACTTTCCATTTGAATAGCATGTCTTGTAGGTATTCTTTGCCTAGACATCACACACCTTTTTGGGACTTTTGAACTATAAAATTAAGCACACTTTAGAAATAAAATGCTTCAAGAGAGTGATATGTATTTACAGCTGAATGATGCAATTTATTTAAACACTTGATGCCTATACAAAACCATGAATGTTTGTTTCATTAAAACACTTCAGTCATCATAAGCACACACATACATAAAGTTTAGTTATATCAAAATGAAAGTTGAGCACATTAAATTGATCACTCACACAATCAAATAAGCATTATGCCATCACAAGGCAACCATCAACCATTGACCATAACCTAACTCATATGCATCCAAATCAAAGACTTCAACTCCATGAAACATCAATCTCCTTTTTAGTATAGCCACACTTTACAATCTTCACAACCATATATCAATTCCATATTTCTTAGCAAAAGTAATAGAGATGATCAAGCATATGTAAACAAAACATACCAATCAACCATAAGTTCAAGTCGATTCCCAAGAAACAAGTCGACTTGTAACCCAGACAGAAATATGGAAGCCACAATAATGCAACACTCAAAAACCTTTTGACAAAAAGTAAAGAAATTTTTTGTAATAATCAAAATCACACACTCAACACTCTCCCACATTTTGATGATGACAAAATGTTATGTATTAATGCTCTCTCCCCCTTTGACATAATCAAAAATAGGGATCAACAAGGGGAATTCACGATAGTAGCAAAACCAAAAATAACATTACTTTCTCCCCCTTTGTCATTGACAAAAAAATGACAGACATTGGGATTATTAAGAGAATCATATGCACAACATGTTCAAAAAGATATAATTCAAAATATGCATGTGTGAATGGTATAAATGCCAAATATGCACAATATGCATGAACTAATTGTACAAATTTGAAATACAAGTTATGGGTGTTGGCCCGGTTAGGAAAGCAATCGAGGTAGATCCCTCTAAGGTAGAGGTAGTGAGAAATTGGGATAGGCCGGTGAATGCAACTTAAGTTAGAAGTTTCCTGGGCCTAACAGGTTATTATCAGAGATTCATTAAAAAAATTTTCAAGATTGCAGTACCTCTGACTAGGTTGACCCATAAGGAAAATCGATTCGAGTGGTCAGAAGAGTGTGAAAGGAGTTTCCAAATTCTGAAGGAGTGTTTGACCACTACTCTTGTGCTAGCCTTACCTTCTAGAGAAGGAGGTTTTGAAATTTATACAGATGCCTTAGGGATTGACTTAGGTGTGTACTGATGTAGCGAGGAAGGGTAATAGCATATTCATCTAGACAGTTGAGGAAGCATGAAGAGAATTACCCTATTCATGACCTTTAGCTCGTTTCAATGGTATTTGTCTTGAAGATTTGGAGGCACTACTTGTATGGAGAGACCTTTGTTGTATTCTCTGATCATAAGAGCTTGAAATATTTGTTCTCCCAAAAATAGTTTAACATGAGGCAGAGAAGGTGGCTCAAATATCTAGGGAATTTTGATTTCTCCATTGAGTATCACCCGGGGAAGGGCAATGTAGTGGCAGATGCTTTGAGTCGTAAGCCAATGGCTAAGTTGTCCAGTCTAATGTTACAAGAGTGGAGGTTGCTGGAGCAATTAGCAAGCTTAAATCTTAATGTTCGTGAGAAGGAAGATCGGGTTATGATCGCTCACGTCTAGCTTCGTATAGAACTGTTGGCTGAGATCAAGACCTTGCAAGACAATGACCTAGAGCTGGTAGAAATCAAAGAAAGTTTGAGTAGTCGACCAGATTTTCTGTTGGACGATGATGGCAGATTATTGTTCTGGGGAAGAACTTGTGTCCCCGACTCAGCCGAAGTGAAAAGTAAGATTTTTGAAGAAGCCCATAGGTCTAAGCATACTATTCATCCTGGAGCTACTAAGATATATCGGGACTTAAAGGGGACCTTTTGGTGGCCGAACATGAAAAGGGAAGTGTTCGAATTCATGAGCAGATGCTTAGTCTGTCAGCAAGTAAAGGTTGAGCATTTTAGACCTACTGGGAAGTTAAAGCCTCTCGAGATACCACAGTAGAAGTGGGAGAGCATCGACATAGATTTTATTATAGTTTACCTAGAACTCGTGGCGGCTTTGATGCGATTTATGTGATTATCGACTGATTGACAAAGTCCGCACACTTTCTACCCATCAAGTCAAAGTGGATAGTGGATGTGCTGGCTACCTTGTATATGAAGGAAGTGGTGAGGCTGCATGGAGTGCCTATGATGCGGGACGGACACGGGAGCCGACTCTATGTGGTGCGGGCCTCGGACTCTAAGATGGACACAACCAGCAACACACGACCCTCCACCCATGGATTTTTATATATACAGACTTCTCTTCAGCTTAGAATGAAGGTGTTCAGTTTCAATCCAATGTAAATAACCATCGACTGCTTGCGGTCGATGGGGAAAGACATCTAGTACACGACTCCCCATAATCGCCTGCGCACCCACACCTATGGAACCTCCCTTCTCTCCACATGTCACCCGTCTCTCGAGTTCACGTGTCGCACCCTAGCGACGCTTCCCAGTCAAACCTTGGTCTCATGGGTGATTGTCGAGAAATCGACTGGCATGCCCGCACCCCAGCCACGTTTCCCCAAAACTCAAAAACCACCCATGCCACTCGAACTTCCCTCGACTTTTCGTAAAAGGCAAGTGCCTAGTGCCACCTTGAGAAGGATACGGCCATGGGAGGTGACACCCGAGATACATCAAACTCTGATGCCTCCCCTATAGCCTTATCCCGTACCTCAGTCCGATCACTGAACATACACCCCCGTTCCTGGGGCAATCGATCCCCACGGCATTCCCCCCAAGGGTCCTAGACCCGCGACCCGAAGTGCGCCAACAAAAAGGATCACATGACCGGTGGGACGTCTCCCGCCTTCCTTCTTTTTGCTGAAGAGAAGCATGTGCTAGCCATGAAGCCCTGGTACTTTTTTCCTTTCCTTGCAGGAGAGGCAAGGGAGGGCACTCGCCAATAGCTTCCAGTTCATGTTCCGACTGTCATACTACATTCGACGACCGTCGACGGTCGTCGCCTCCACAGCATCCAGCACTCCAGCAACCATGGCGATCATCACCTATGGTCCCATCCTCATCTCCACCCATGCGAGGGTGGGCTACTTGGCGGTGCCAATTGACTTTGGCAGCTTCACCCCAGTCGTCAGATCACCCTACTTCCTGGGTGTGGTCCCTGTGGCTGCTCCGCAGCTACCCCCAGCCCATGTGCTCGCCAGTGCAATGGATGCGCCACACCAGCTTCCAGCTTCAACAACTCGCTCGAGTGCTAGGCTCGGGTCTTCCGCCACTGGCCCTCGTAGGGGCCTCGGACCAGTTCCTGCCAAGGCAAGCGTTAGCCCCCAAGCCCAGTTTCAACTGGCTTCCAATGTGGGCCTCGCACCCCGAGCGTCGGTCTCCACTGCAGCAGCTCGCTCAGATTTCCAACCCCAAGCTCCAGCTAAGCTGGCATACGACACGGGTTTCTACCCTAGGATGTCTGGCTCCTCAGCATTCTGCTCGGGTGCCTAGTCCCGAGCTCCAGCCGAGCTAGTACCCCACACGGGTTTCTCGACCTGGGGTCAAGGTTCCCCAGCACTCCGTTCGGGCCTCTCTACCCGAACCTCTGAAGAGCCATCGTCCAACCCAGGTTTTTAACCATACCTAGTTGCATTGACTGATTGCCATAGTAGAATTCGTGTTCTTTATGCACTTGAGATTTATTTTTAACTTATGATAATTTCATGTCAAAATCATATACTCTTGTACTTTTCTCAGATTTTAAATGGATTCATGGACTTGTCTAGTTCGATTGATCACGGGTTTTACCATCCTCCTCTCTTATCTATGAGTCATTTTCTTAAGTACATGACACATATCCCGGTATGATGTCATTAGTTACACTATGTACTTAAGCACACCATCTTGGACTTGTGATCCTCTCCGTTAGATATTCCTTCCGCTGTATAAAAGCTCGGGACGTGACAGTTAAAGTGGTATCAGAGCCTAGGCCTAGAAGTCCTAGGAAAAAGTCATGTCATAGGTTAAGTCCAAGGTTTAAGACCCATGCCTATGAAACAAGGAAAAAAATTCCCAACCGTGAGAGAAATTGGGTAGAACCTAGGATGAGATAGTAATTAGAAATTTTCTCTAGGATTAACCTCGCCAATTCCATTAGAATTAACAAATCTATTACTCTTCTCAGGTACCTTATTCTCACAATGGCTCATCGTGTCGATTGGGGATGAATGCAACAAACTGTTGCGGGTCTCACCCAAGCCTTGTAGAATATGGCTGAAGTTGGTGCGAGGGTAGGTGCTGGTGACTTGCATCATAATTTTCAGAGCTTAAACCCTCCGCGATTTTCGGGTTCTTCTAACCCGGATGAGGCAGAAAATTGGATAGATGAAATGAACTATATATTCGAGGTCTTGCAGTGTACTGACTAAGAGAATGCTCATCTCATCACATTCCAGTTGAATAAAGACGTCTGTACCTGGTGGAAGTCTATTCCTGCACCGCCTATAGATGCACCACATACATGAATAGATTTCTTGCTCTTTTTCGAGCCAAGTACTTCTCCGAGTATGTCAAGGAGAGGAAGGCAGCCGAATTTACGTCACTACGTCAAGGCATGATGACGGTGGCAGAATATGAATTATAGTTTTCCCGCCTAGCACCCTATGCTCAGCATCTAGTAAGCACAGATCTTTTAAAAGTGAACCACTTTATGGATGGGCTATGGCCTATCTTTATCCAACATCTTGGCCCGTAAAATATTCAGACCTATGTAGAGATGGTCCAACGAGCACACTTATGTGAATGGAACTTGGAGAAGGTCGATAAACTAAAAGGCAAAGTGGAGGAGCCGAGTCGAAACTCTGGTCGGCAAAGTAAGAAGCTGGAGAAATTCAGCATCACCTATAACTCTCGGGATAACAAGAATGTTGAGCTATGATTTTGATGATAACGAAACTTCATTCATGATGATATGATTTTGATGATTGTTGAAGATATTATTTTTGGGTGGCGTCCCCAGTTCTTGGTAGCGGTAATTCGATATTATCGGGTTATCGGTACCCTGAACTCTGGGTCGTTATAGTATATATATCACTTCCTCGGAAAGTTTGATACAGTTCTTTTTCCAATGGGATATTGGCTACCTGGAAAACTGCAGTAAGGGTGGCAGCATAGGGTAGAGTCTGATTGCTATATTTGCGACAATTTAGAATATGATCAAGTATGATGACTGGAAAATTAATCTGCTGTTGAGTCAAAAGATAATAGAAGAGAAACATCTGAGAGTCAGTGACTCTTTCTCTCCCTCCTCCCCGGGGAAGCAATATAGTGGTCATCATATGGTGAAGAATGTGTTGTAGGGGAGGAAAGTTGTTGGCATTCAAATGACTCGACGACTTATCACCCCATGATTTTCCAAGTCATAATTTCATACACACCTTTTTCTTTAAACATTGCATCTTCATAGGTAAGGCCAGTATCATTAGGCATGTTAAATGCAGAGTCCCGAAATTGTGGAGTTAGGCGAATGACCTGCCCATTGACAACTGTAATTTCTTCATTCTCCCATACCATCGTATTGCCATAAAATTGAAGAACTAGAGAGTGGTAAACTTTCTTGTGACTACTCACAAATAAGTCCAGATTTGGCTGCTTCTGGATCATAGGTAACAACTCAGGTAATACAGCTTTCAAATTGTCAAAATCGATTGCTCGTGGCCTAAGTACCTTACGATTCATCATTTTGAACTGAGTGGGCATGGTCTTAGCTTTCATAGCATGGAGTTCCTTGTTCTTGGATCAAACTTCCCTTGTTTTGGTTGATTCTCCTTCCAAACCTGTAGCTGGACCATGTGCACGCCTTTTTGGAGCCATTGAGAGTTACACTTGGAGGGGAACCAAAGAAAAGTGGAGGAAATGATCGATCTGTTCAACAGTGGAGCCCCTACCTTAGATCCACATTCTCTCCACAGATCACCACGATCTCTAGTGGACAAGAGCCGAAGCAAGTTGCCTAGGATGCTGAAACACTGAGTAGCGCAGGTGCAGCTGGGAGAACCACTTGTTTGGGGCTGGATGATGTGTGGGATGAACAAGGAGAGGTTCTAGGGTTGAAAGAGAGGCAACACGGGGTTAAGAAGGGGGAATAGAAGGGCTTTTGTGAGAGAGGTGCTCGTTTGGGTTCGATAGGAGGTGAGCCCTCGTGGACCGATTCACGCTCGAAGGAGGCGGACCGAAAAGTATCGACACTGGGTGTCGACACTTTTGCCCCCATGTTCTGTCCCCGATCGCAAAAGAAATAGGAGTCGACTCTTTTTTACAAACATTTTGTTCTGTTCAAAAAATAAATAGAGGTCGACTCGGAGACGAAGGGCCGCATGGCCGCGAGACCGTGCACATCGACACGCCCGAGCGCCAGGCGCTGCGGGAGCAATTGGTCGAAGAGCACTTCACCGACGCACAACCGCGAGCACTGGGCGAGGGTGAACGGCCGATCGCGTTTGTGATGGGGGGCGGCGGTGCCAGCGGCAAGGGCACCATCCTGCATAAGCTTCAGGAATCGGGCGTCGTGCCGGAAAAAGGGGCCGTTCACATCGACCCGGATCGCATCAAGACCGGCGGCGACGGCATCACGGGCATTCCCGAATACCAGGCCATGCACGGCCGCGGCGATGGCCGGGCCGCGGCGGTGGTGCATGAGGAATCCAGCGCGATCGCCAAGGGCGTGCTGAATCGGGCGATCGCCGGAAAATACGACGTGGTGCTGGACCGCACGCTTGGCGACAAGGCCAAGGGCACGGCCGAGCTGCAGGCGCTCAAGGACGCCGGCTATGAAGTGCGCCTGTTCGGCGTGACGCTCGACCCCAAGACAGCCGTTCAGCGCGCCGTCAAGCGTGCGCAGCGGTCGGGTCGGTACGTGCCGCTGGGGAGCTTGCTCAAGGCACACAAGGGTTTTGCTGGGGCCTTCGAGGATTACACCCGGCTGGCCGACGAGTCGTTCCTGTACGACAACAGCGGCGAAACGCAGCGGCTGCTCGCGCAGTCGGACGGCGCTGGCGGACTGCATATTCAGGACGAAAAGGCGTACAATTCATTCCGTGGACGGAGCGAAATCAATGCAGAAGCCACAACCTACCGCGACCTGGAAACCTCGCCCGCTGGGGCAGGGCGATCCGTTGGCGGACGTGACGCCGGAAGAGTGGCGGCAGACGATCGCGGCCAAGGAGCGCCAGGAGCTGGAAGAGGGAGCCCGGACGGGCTGGAGGCCGGCGATCGAGGAACTGGCGAGCCGCAAGGCCAAGGCCTAGACCCTAAGGCGTTCCCGGTTCAGGGCAACGCCTCCACTGTCACCACCGAACGCGGCCTGCAAGTGCCGGTGCGCTGGGCCGTGGTCGACGTGTCGCAGCTGGTCACCTCGCACGACGACGCGCTGCACATCAACCCCGAGTTTCCGGCCGAGCTGCAGCCGCGTGACCGCACCCGCGCCGCCAGCGAGCAGCAGATTGCGCGCATCGCCAACGCCATCAACCCCGAATTGTTGGCCGAGTCGCCCAAGGCGGCCGACGGCGCGCCGGTGGTGGGCGCCGACCGCGTGGTGGAGTCTGGAAACGCGCGCACCATCGCGCTGCGCGGCGCAAGGCGGCCCACGGGGGTCATCGACAATCTCGTTGAGGTCTTCCGCGCCCGATACGGCCGCGAAGCGGGGGCGCCCGCTCCAGCTGCGTCGCTGCCTCATAGGATGTCAAGAGACATCCACGGGAAAGCGGGTAGACCACAAGGACAAGCCAAGACAATCAGAAATCAAAATGATGGAAAGCAGGATTCTAGGGCTGTAACGCTCCACCTTTAGACCGCTACACGAAGGTGACAGTCTAAGGATGAGCCGTTACACTGTAGAGGAGACAGGACTGTGGCGGTCTAATAAGGACGCGCCACACGGAAATGATGGTCGGGGAATGAACCGTCTCACGCTAACCGCCCTAAGACAAACCCAAGACGGACAGACTATAGCGGCCTAATAGAGGCGCGCTACATGACTCAGATGCACAAAGGTTGGGCCGCTAGAGCCAACCGACTTAAACCATTGACCCGGTCAAAAACACTGTGGCGGCCTAAGGTAGGGGCGCTACAGACATGTGACACATGGGGGTTGGACCGCTAGAGCCAACCGCCTTAAATCATTGACTCAGTCAAATAATGTGTAACAGCCTAATCTAAGCACATTACATGGCTCTGGCAATCAGAGCTAGAACCGCCAGAACGAATCGACAGACACAAACTTCAATGGACGACCAGGCTGTGACGCACCAGCAGAGGGGCGTCAGAGGCTAGCGACGCTCCAAGGTTGGACTGTCACCCTCAACAGACCACGAGACTGCCAACGCACCATGGGGTGTGGCAGTTTATCGTAGGACTGCCAGAGACCTGTGACGGTCTCTGGAATGGCCGCCAGATCGTCACGGTGGGAAAAATAGTGGAATGGCAGAATCGGGCCATTCCACACCCCATTCATGCCAAAGCACAGGGGAAGCAAAGCCACACGACCATAGAGGACGTCTGGGAGCTAAAAACGTCACATGCACACATCAAAATGCGAGATCGGGGTGATTCTGACGAATCGACCTCATCGAGGTTCCCAGACTCCTACCGGCCCTGAATGACGATCGATCAACATGAAATTGGCAGGTAAGGGATCCTAACATCTCGATGGTCCTTTTGACAGTAATTATACTGCAAACTGTCACCATTTTTCGGTGAACCTTACAAACCCCAAAAATAACAGTTTTGCCTAAACTGGCCCGATCTAGCCCGTTTGAGCACCAATCCACGCACAGAAGCAGGGAAAACATGCAGGAGGAAGTGGCGATCTGTCTACCTACCTCCACCGAAGAAACCGAGCACCGAGGCGTCTAAATCGTGCTGAAAATCCCGCCAGCTTTGAATCCACCGTTCAGGATCGCGCCAAAATCGATCCGATCCTCGCTCCATTACGCGTCTCAATAGCTTCCCGGTGTCATCAGCTCAGCCACGGTCACTTTCGTCTGTAGCCGGAGCCGAGGGGATGAGAGAACGAGAGAGAACGGGAGAGAGAGGATTTTTTTAAAGTTTTAAAATATCTAATTTTTTTATTTTTGAAATATATGGTTTTTTTAGAGTTTTGAAATATCTGATTTTTTGGAGTTTGAAATATCTGATTTTTTGGGAGTTTGAAATATCTGATTTTTTTGGAGTTTGAAATATCTGATTTTTTTAGAGTTTGAAAGCTAGTCCCGTCCTGGCAACGAGGGCCCTACCTATTCCACTAAGAATCCCCCGAGCTTGGCGTGCATTTAAGGGTGACAATCCCTGGCTGAGTCTACCTCACCCATGTGACGGTGCTTGTCCTAGGGCCATACCCTGGGTATGTTCCATTCCTTTGAGGGAGAAACGGAAGAAGTCTTAGGGGTAAGGCTAGCATAGGGATAGAAGTTTTTAGGGCTCGAATCCTCCCATGATAACCCGGTCAGAGATTTGGTTTGTTACGTCGGGACTTTGTGTCCATCATCGAACCTTTATCCATCTAGGCACGCATACGACTGGGCTCATAACGTCCTGCGGGGAAACTGTACTGTCACTCTTTCCATGCCTAGTTTGATATTTTTATTTTTATTTGAGCAATTTGACATTTGTACTTTGTGCTTTGATTGACGTGTTGGCTTTTGCCTTGATTCATGCTCCTTTTCTTTGATTGATTTTCCTTTTCTTTTCTCTTCGTTTCCTTGCTGTGGAATCAGGTCATAACGGACTGTCCCTATTTGAGACCTTCTCTCGTTAGGGTGTCTAGGTTAGTCATCTCCCCCTTATTCACCCCTTGCCCCTACACCTGGCCAAAGAAAGAAGAGCAGGGACCTTCACTTCCCCTAGGTATGGCCAAAAGAGAGACGGTGTCACATAGTAGAGGGAAAACCTGACCAGAGCTACCGTGTAGTGTGTGATTGCCATGCTCGAGGTCCTCCTTCGTGATCAAGGGGAGGGACACCTTGCTATCGGGATGGCTCTAGCCTGACTCTAAGGGAAAAAGTGCTTAAGATACAACCCATCCAAGCCTGAGATAGCTCCTCACCTTTCGCGTTAACTAGATGATATGGGTTCCTGGATAAGCCTCTCTAACGACAAATGGCTCTTCCCAGTTAGGTTGCAACTTAGACCTAGGATCTGCAGACCTAATGAATTTACATTTCAAGACCATATCACCTACTTAAAATTTACGCTCAATTGCCTTCTTTTGGAAATAGTGAAAGACTCTCTTTTGATAAATAAACACGTGATTGGCCACATTTAGCCTCTTCTCATCCAAGAGTTCCAACTGGATGAGCAACGCCTCCCAACGTTCATCGAGATTAAGTTTCTTATCAAGCTACACCCTTAGGGAAGGGATTAAATTCTCATATGGGAGCACCACCTCCATCCCATAAGGAGAAAACTTGGGAATGGTAGACCTGGCCACTCTCATAAATCCACTGCACACATAGAAATCTCCCGCAAAGAGGTACACATCAACATAGATTCAAGCTAAAGGATTTTATTTCTTTAGTCAAAATACAAGTTGCCAAGTTCTAATACACCATTCTCATGTGGCCAACATACAAGCATATGGAAAAACAAGACAATCTAAGGCTACGGTGGTATTACAACCATTCCCGTCTTTAGCATCCTGTCCCTCTTAGACCATTTTCGTTAGGTTACCTATCGGCAACAACTGAGATGACTTCAATGGATGGCTCACCTTCTGGCATCATCCCTTCTGTGGAAGTGGACCAACTGGGGAGACACTCGCCTAAATGCCTACACCAGGAAAAAGATTGGGACCTCCTTTTCTGAAGTCGTGACCCTGGGAAGATCTAGCACCATCGCGTCGGCACCAAAAAGATGTGGGTGGACAACGAGGCCAACATATTATACCAGCAGGCCTACACACTATACTAGCCAACCTACGCACTATACCAACAGGCCAAGCCACTATCACTACTATCTACAAATAAGAGACGCCTTCCTCCCGTAGCGAAAAGTGCCTCGTCTTACACCTGCAAACCAAGAAAGGAGACTATTGAAGAACAAGCACACACCACAACACGGAGCAAAAGAGTAGATGGAAGAAAGAAAATTTTATTCGTCAGTAGGAAAGAAGGTTACATAGAAGTTACTCATCCCTTTTGGGATGAAACTTGTTCGAGATAAGGTTCAGGACCCCCTTGCCAGAGTACAGGCGGCTCACCTTCATCAAGGCCACCCTCGCTTGTAGTCCACGGAGGGGCCTCCACCACTGCTCTCCCCCAGCACCAGCTGTGTCAGCCACAGCTCTGGAAGCGCCTCCTTCCAGAAGCATAAATGCTTAGGGGGACCATCCTCCTCGAGAGGGCCACTCTCTTCAGAAGAAGAGCCGAACTTCTCCGACAACATCTGCAAGGAAGCTAGTAATGGTGAATGATGGACTAAGGATGGATGCCAAAACCCTCACTCGACACTTTTTATAGGGGAAGGGAAAGGTTCCCAAAAGGAAGAAGGAGTCCTACCACCTCTTCAAATTTGTGGGAATCGAAGCGGTGGATCCCAAAGGTCGCGCCCTCTTAGGGTAACTTCCAAGGCACCGCTCCACATCCCTAGGAGATCTCAGTGCAATGAAAGAAAGCAAGATATGTCACAGACGCCAAAGATTTCATAATTTAAGGGAAAAAAGAAAGTCTTCCATTCCAAAATCAAAGGCTTACAAAAGAAGGTTCAATGGCCCCAACAGAGTAAGAAGAAAAGTACAAAATAAGGAAAAGGAAAAATAACAGGCCGGACGCATTTGGTGATCTCGGCGTGCTGACCGGCGACGCTTCTGTGCATCTGACCACGGCGGGCATCTGGGTGCCGTTCCAGAACCGCCTGATCACCGAAGGCTCGGTCCTGCTCAGTGCCGAAACCACGCTGGCCGCTCTGGTCAACGTGGACGCGGCCACGACCGGCACGGGCCAGTCGACGATGGTCGCCTACTACACGGTCGACTGACGAACAGGAGGAGGCCCCGCAATGGCCTCCTCCACCTTCACCCGAAAGGAGGCCGCAATGGCCGTCTTCACCTTCACCGGCGACCCCAACAGTAATGGCCGCGGTCCTGCCGGCGAGATTTTCGGCGTGAGCTATGCTCCCGGTGTGCCGTTCTCCGTGACCGATGACGCACTGGCGGCAAAGTTCCGCTCCCATTCCCATTTCACCGAAACCGGTGGCGTCGCAAACCTTGGCGACTTCGACGGCAACGGCAAGCCCGGCGGAACGATCGTCACCGTGGAAGGGCTCAAGGCCGTCCACAAGGGCCGTGGCAAGTATGTCATCACCGATGGTGACAAGGTGCTGATCGAAGGCCTCGATAAGCACGACGCCGACACCTTCAACGAGCTGTCGTCGGACGAGGACAAGTCGCGCAAGGTGGCGGACTACCTCGCCAACAAGGGCGACGGCAAATGACCAAGACGCGCGAAGACCTAGTCACTCGCGCGCTCCACAAGCTCGGGGCGATCGGCGCCGGGCAGCCGCCGGCCCCGGAAGATGCTCAGGTCGTTGACGACGAGATTGAGCCAGTGATGGCCGATCTACTGACGCGCGGCATCTATGCATGGGGCGACCCGGATCAGATTGACGATGACGCCTTCGTGCATCTGGCGGATATCCTCGCCAATTCTGTCGCGCGGGACTTCGGGCGCGAGCAGGACGAGAACGTCAGGCTGATGGCCGAACGCCGGTTGCGGCAACTCGATGTGCCCGTGCTGTCGGGCCAGCCGCTCAGGGTCGAGTACTTCTAGGTGGCCGAAATTGTGTTCCCGGTCTCGACCGCTCCCGGCATCAACCCCGGCGAGAGCGGCGGCAGGCTCATCAATGCTCAGGTTGAGAATGCACCCGTTGGGTCGCGGTCGAAGTACATCTGGCGCACCGTGCCGGGGCTGCGCAGCGCAACAGCGGTGGGCAACGCCGATCATCGCGGCGCGCTCAAGTTCGGGTCGGAACTGATCGTCATCAATGACGATGACGGCTATTCGCTCAACAGCGCCTATGTCTCTACGCCTCTGACCGGCGATGCCGTGCCTGGTGCTGGGCGTGTCATCATGGCGCGCAACATGCGGGCGACGCCGCAAATCATCGTCGTGACCGACAATGGTCAGGTCAGCAGTTAGCTCTCTTTCAATGTAGATTTTAGTTTCAATTTGAGTGTAATCTCCCGGTTAGCTAAGTTCTTTCTCTCTCATCACCAACGTATGGATTAACTAAACTCCGGGGTGCTTCAATGGTACAATCGGCCTAGCTTCCGTGAGGGAATCCACGGGTGCGAGAACATATGGAGGCGTTGGTCGAGGAATTTTCAATCCAAAGAGACGGAATGCTCAATGGAGAGTCCTTCCTTTCCCAAGAGGGTGTAAGAGATCCTAAGAGTGTAGAGAGAGGAGTTCTCTCAACCAAATGCCCCAAAATGTAATCTGATGTAAACAGGATCAACCAATAATATGAAGATAAATAATAACCCAATCGAACAAGTTAAAACAGCAATAGGTGTAGCAGTTCTGTGAGAACAGAGGGAAATAGCGACTGGACAGGGGTCGTTGTATCAGTGAATAACGACTGTCAAACAGCCACTATAAATATGACAGGCGCCTGTAAAAAGGGGCGCTAAAAGCAGCGGATGGTGTGCGTTTGCAGTGAGAAGTGAACAGTGACCAGGAATTGGCGCCTTGGAGTTAGGCGTTAAATATGTAAAAAATGCCTCTGTGAAGGGGCGCAGATAATAAAATAGTAAATAATGTAAAAGTAACGAAAACAACGCCTCTATGAGAGGTCGCTGAATGCAGAATCGCTACTGCTGGACAGTCGCAGAATTAGTTTCACTGGCAAAAATCAAATCTTATTCTTAAAAATACGATAGACAGTTCAAAAATTGGCTAATCAAGTGGGAGGTATACACGTGGTGCACAAGGGGAGTGTGCTACGTGGAGCACAAAGGAGGGGCACACGTGGGTGCCAAAGGGAGGGGCACACGTGAGTGCCAAAAGAGGGGTAATCAAAATAAAAATAGCAAGGGTCCCACCATGATCGCCAATTTGTGAACATATCACATAGACATTTTAAGAAAAAGATGATTAATTAACTTGCATGAAAGGGGGGTTGATTAAGGAAAAATTAAACTAAAACATGGAGATAACTAGGGGGAAAAGGAAGCATGAGATGCTACTTAGGAGTGTGATCGCCAGAGGGGTTACCTTACAATAGGAAAGGATGATCGCATAAAATACCTTGTATGCGGGTGAGATGTGGATCCAACTTCCTCCTCCAATCGGCCGGCCGATGAAGGGGGTTCTTACTTTGATTACCCTTAAAAAGATCACAAACAAAGACAAACGAATTGGATTAGCCAAAAGTGTAGTATCAAAGCTCTATGAATACGATCTTATGCAAATTAAGCATGAACACACCTTGTGTTTTGGTTTAAAACCTCTAAGAGGAGCAAAGGATGGGAAAGATGTATGCAAAGAAATACGACCATTATTTCTGTGATTGGAACTGGGAAGTCATCCTTCGGATAAGCCTTATTGAGGTCTCGGAAGTCGACGCAAATGCGGACTTGACCATTTTTCTTCTTGACTGTGACAATATTGGCGAGCCAAATCGGGTAGATGCATGGCTCGATGAAGTTGACCTCTGCCATCTTATTGACCTTGGCTGCCACCTAGAGTTCTAGCTCATGGTGCATGCGCCACTGGGGTTGTTTGGCCGGCATGGCTGAGGGAGATATGGGCAGGTCGTGCTCCGCTACAGAGGGACTTAACCCTGGCATCTCTTTGTATGTCCAGGCGAAACAGTCTTTGTATTCCAGCAGGAGTTGCTTGTAGTCCTGCCTCTCTACCTCGGTGAGGAGAGCACTGAGGAAAGTTGGCTAAGAGGCTTCATCTTTGCCCAGATTAATTTTGACGAGTTCATCGATGGTTGCCTGGCCACCATCCTCTAGCTCAGGAGGTGCTAGCTGGAAGTCAACGAAATCTTCATCCTCGGTGTCGGCTTCGTACACCCGCGGGTCCTCGGAGCCGATAGTTGAAGCTAGTGGGACTGGAAGATTATCGCTACTAGACCCGGTGTGAGGTTGCCCCCGGCCGTCCAAGTCAGGCTGACAGTCGTCGGTTGGCATCCCGGAGGCTTGGCTGGAGTTGTCTGCCAATGATGCTTCACAATCTTTGTTTTGGGGACCTTCCTTATAGGAAAAGTGTGGGGAACTAGGTTCTTCAATTGGCTGGGAGGCCGCGGGGGTCTCATCCATCTCAACATCCTCATGAACGGACGAGGAAGCCTCGTCAGATGCTGGAATTGGGGTACTGGTTCTGGCGGGAAGTGGAAATCTCCTCTCCCTCATCTCCCGAGCTATCGAACTTGGTGTTGGTGACAGCCGGGTCGACGACTGGCTGCATCGGCCCCACGACATGGACCGCATGGTAGGCACGAAAGTCTGGGTCTTGGTCATAACCAAGACCTCCGGTGTCCTTTTGGGAGAATGGGGGCTGCCCCCCGACTTGTGGGGGTGTCTAGAGATTCTGGAAATATCTCTGCTACGCAGAGTCCTACCATTGGGGGATATGCTGCTTGAGGCACATCTCCCGGATGCAAGGCGATAAGTCACCCACAATTTGGATGGCTTCAGGGGCGTTGTCAGCTCGCTTGGACCAGCGGAAGTCATCTTCCGGTGGGGTTGGAGGGACCATGTCTCCTTTGTGGAAAATGATGGACTTGTCCCTTCTAGCCCTTTTCCTAGACCAGTGTTGCAGTCTGTAGGTGATAATGAACGTCGTGAGCTGCTCGACCCTGTGCTCGTTTGAGGCACACACGAGCTGGATACAGTTTGGTGGTAGGCCTTCAAAATTGAGCTTATAAGCTTTAAACCATTTAAAACTTAGTAAAATGGGTATTTCAGACTTTTCCTAACTAAAGGGTGTTATGTTTTACAAATAATATCTCACTTTCTTACTTCTTTATCGACCGATGCGAAACATTTCTTCATTTCACCTTTCATCATTCTCTCTCCGCATCGCCTTGCTCCAGAGTACCTGTGCGCTGGTTCGCCTACGAGGGTTCGACACTTCCACCTTTTCACACCATCGCCCTCCGCAAGTGGTTCTTCACACTTCTTTTAGCTACAAGGCCAGCCCAGGTCTTCCAGCACCCTCCTTCTCTTCCATCCCTAGCTCCCTTCTCCTCTCTCCGTTCCAGCGATGACTTCGCTGGTCACCTGCGAAAAGGGCAAGGTTGCTGCACCGGAAGTGCACGCTTCAGTGGTGGTTTAAACTAGAATAGAACCTTGTTCCAATCTAGTCCATGACAAGCTGGCTTCATCAGGAAAAAGGAAAGAGGCACCATCAAAGGCTTCAATCAGTGACAAAGGGAAAGAAGAAGAAGCTGTCTGTAGCAGAGAAAGGAAAAGGGAAAGAAAAGGAAGCTCCATCACAACCAGCTTCAGCTGCGACTCCAAGAGAGGAAGACAGTGATCCGAGGCGGATCTTATTTCCAAGGTTTGTGGACTTTCACGACTACAAGATGCTTGAAACATTTCTTGAGTTACTACCACTATTTGAATTCCAAGGATGGAAGAAGTTTCTGTCGAGACATAGGGTCTACTATCCATTCTTAGTTCAGTAATTCTATGAAAACATGTTTTATGACCAAAACAAAGAGGAACTTTGGACTGAGGTGAAAGGAATAAAATTTCATTTGAAACCAAAGCTTTTACATAAAGCACTGCACATTCCTGTGGATGGACTATTAGAGTCTGAGTTTCAATTTGACCTATTTACTGCTTATACTAGTTTGACTGGCAAGCCCAGTAATCCGAATGATGAAATACAGCTTCATGTCACTACCTTTAACACAAACAAGTTTCCACCACTACAATGACTATTACACCACATCATCTTCACTACTATAATCCCTCCTCAATGTAGTGGCAGAAGTCATTTAGTAGAAACACAGAGATTCATCTTCTTTTGTATGTTTAGCAATTTGAAGGTCTGCCTTCCAGACATAATCTTGCAAATCATGGCAAGTTGGACTGGCCAGAGAAGAAACTTGATGTATGCTGCACACCTCACTGCCATTTTCCAAAGAGTGGGCATTTCCTTGGAAAATGAGAAAGTAAGAGAAATCCCACAAAGCAATGTCTCTTGTTTGAGGTTTATTGAAAAATTCATGAAATTCAAGAACGAAGGTGACAGAGTAGTAAGTCGAGCGGACGCCTAGGAAGATTTGTTCCGAGGATGTTTGGGCTTTGAGATGGGTGGGCCCATTCGTGGGGTTACCACTTTGGGGAGCTCAGCCTGGTTAGGTCATATTGGGCCTACTTGGGCCAGTCTGGACTTGGTTTGGCCGCCCTGATCTGTGCGTATAACTGGGCTGTGGATTTTCCCCTCTCCACTTGCCCCCCAACTCCCAGGCCAAAATTTGGGCTCAGAGAGTAGGATGCTCTGGGGTAGTGTTGGTGGCTGGAGCTGGGATATGGTTGCCAGTAGAGGCCATTTGATGCGGCCGTCTTGGGGACATATGTGTGATGATAACGCTTCTCCTCAAGTCGGCATGGGGGAACCCTTCTTGGAGCTTGAAATGTCGCGACACATCTTGTCAGGGAAGTTGGGATATATATGCAAATGCTCCCGTATGCTTGCGTCTTACGTTTTCTCCGCTAGGACTTTTTCCCTCTGTCGTGCTGGTGTTGAGAGGATCTGTGCACCGTGAGGGTGATCTGAGGGAGTGTAGAATAGTAGCAGTGTTCGGGGAGTTCGACGAAGATCACGGTGGCAGCAGTCCATCCGCTTCTGCCTCCCCTAACCTCTTCTGGTTCTATGGTCCCTTCTTCCTCTTTCCGTCCTTCATGACCTTCCATGGCGGAGCTCAATTCTGCGATCGAGACCCAGGGGCTTGAACAAGGTGTGGGGGATTTGGCACCCAGTCATCCTCTACGCAGTGAGCTAGGGGAGGCCGAAGTGAAGGAGATTGAGGTAATTGCGATGGCGGTACTTTTTTTCTCCGACTAAGCCTTACCAATCGTGCTTGGATACTCATTCGGGCCTCTTCTATATTTTTCTTCTGACTTGGAAGTGCGGCTTCCGCCTTCCTCTCCATCCCTTTGCCGCGCAACTGCTGCAGTTCTACGAGCTGGCACCGATTCAGTTGGTCTCCAACTCTTTCACCTTCATCTTCTCCTTCATCTTCCTTTGTCGCTAGTGCGGCATCGATCCCTCTCTAGACCTCTTCCATGCTTTCTTCGAGCTGAAGGAGCACACCCATGCTGGGAAGGGCTTCTTTTTCCTTCAGGCGAGAAAGGGGAGGGTGTGTGTGGTGCTTTCCCCTCGGGATTCTTCGCATAAGGGATGGAAGACTCGATTTTTCTGGGTTGATTCTTCTAAGGGGAATCCTTGGGGGTTCCTCGAGAGGCCCAACTTTCATCCGGTGATCCCTTCGAGACCGGCAGTGATTTCTCTGGAGGTAGGGGAGGAGATTAAAATTCTTCAGGAGAATCACAAGACCACCATTGAGTTGATGACTCTGGCCAACATAGAGGAGTATCCTTGCTTGGCACTGCCGCCTAGTGGTGAGGACCTCAAACTTCGAACTTCATGTTTTCTTGTCTCGGCCGGTCGAGCCTCCTGCTAATGACTTGCCCTTTGATAAGCAGAGCCAAGGCGCGATGGAGGCAAGGGGCGACCAGCCGATCGGGAGGTCATCGAGCTGGAGGAGACGACTGCCTTGAGTTTGCTTCAAGCTCCAGCGGGTCCTTCCTCTGCCTGACATAAGGGCAAAAAGGTCATTGGGGATGATGCTTTGGGGAGGAGGGGGTCCAAGCGGAAGGATGCCAGGGAGCAGCTGCTTCTATCTTCGATGAAAGTGCTGACCACTGAGAAGACATGATTGAAGAAGGCAAGGACCTCCAGCCCGACTGAGGAGCCTACGATCGAGGGTATCTGTCACCTGAGCCTTCTTCCTATCGAGCCAGAGGTGCCCATAGCAGTCGAGGGGACTTCCTTTGAACTGGCGGAAGCATAGCGGGAGGGGCTCAACTGGGAGGTCCCGGTCAGGGTTGTTGGGACACACGGTGAGGAGGAGGATGCCGAAGTGTAGGTCAGGGCCGGGACGAGCGTTGCTACCCCGAGTGTGGAGACGATCGAGGGGAGTGCTCTGACTCCAATGCTTTCGGATGGGGGCCCTTCTCCTTGGGAAGGGAGGTTCACTGTCCAGGCTGCCTTGTACAATCAGTGCTGGGACTTGGCACCTTCGTTGATTCGGGAGGAGTTCTGGCGGTGCACCCCTCCTATGCTCTTCAAAAGGGTCATGGAGGGGGGTATCTTCGTGGCTCAGCTGGGAGCTGAGATTACTGACTTCGTGGTGCTGCTGGTGAGCGAGGAGAAGAACCAGTCCCAGGTTCGCGCCGAGTCTGACCGTAGGATCGGTCGGTTGACCTCTGAGCTTGAGGTGCTTCAGCAGGAGGTGGCTTCACTCTGGGCGTGGGACTTGGAAAGTCAGGAAGATGCTCAGGCGAAGGCCGAGCAATTGTCCCAAGCTCAATACACAGTCGAGCTTAAGAAAAAGCTCTTAGAGGAGGAGCGCCGAGCTCACGTAGAGCACTCGAATCAATGGGCGGCCGAGCATGAAGGGCTTGAGGGCCGGGTCCAAGAGACTGAGCGAGCCTGGGGGGAGGCCGAGGCTGTGCGGGCCTAAGCTGAGGCAAGGCTGGGCGAGGTCGAGGCAAAGCTGGTCTAGGCTGAGATGAAGCTGGTCATGGCTGAGGAAAGAGTGGCCGAACTCGAGGAGAGAGCTGCGAGAGCTGGGGCGAAGGAGATCGAGCGATACCAAAGCTCAGAGGAGTATCAGGAACCTCTAAAGCAGGCTGCCTTTATGTGCTACGAGCCAGGCTACCGCCGGGGGTTGCGGAAGGGTTTTGCCTAAGGCTATAAGCGGGCAATCATAATGGCTCAGGAGCAGACTTTTGATGAACTCTTCTTTCCTCTTGGGCAGTGCTATGACTCCGGTGAGGATGGCTCGGATTCTCCTTCGTCAACGTCGAGTGGCGAAGAGCGGAGCGAAGTTGCCTCTACCTCAGTGGAGGAAGGATCACCAGCTCCGGGTGGCTCGGGAGGGCACGCGGACGGGGCAGGTCCCATACAAATGGGGTCAGTGCCTGGGCCAGCCATCACTGAGGATACCGGGGCCAAACCTCCGAGAACCGAGGGTCCTCCATCCTCCGAGCTTCGCGTAGAGCCACGAACTTATCGGGATTCCCCCATCTCCGTAGATTAGGGAAATCTATACTTGCCCTATTTTTCTTCTTTGAATTTGACAATGTAATAGCTTTTTTCTATATAATGGTAGCAGTATTAAGAGTGTAATTGACTACATGTTGCCATCTTTGACTGAGTGGATCTTACTGTATCAACGGTTGCCAGAGAGTTGGAGATTTTGCGTGATTCGAGGCCAAAAAAGTGGGCCTGCATGGTGATCGACTGCGGGGTTGGCATCTTTTCGTTCTTCCATGCTTTAACTGACTTTCCATTTTTGCGTATTCCCACAGGGATTTGTGGGGGGAGGTAGCGTGACTACTTCTTGTGGAAGTATGTTTGCCTTCTTGTGTCTTTTCGAGGGGAGGTTCAATTAAGGCAGGGGCTCCCCCTTCAGCCTATAAAAGGTCCCGAACGGTGCCTCCTCCTCTTCACGCCTCTTAAGGCTTCCCTTGCATTCTTTGGCTTCCTCTGTCTATTTTCACGATTCAGTTGCGATCGTCTAAGGTGAAGCATGGAAGGTGACTTTGAGGATGAAGACGCTGGCAGTTGTTGGGGCATTCCTACTACTCCGGCGTAGAAGAATGGTCGACGATGGGTAGGCGGTGTACAAGAAGGGCCGACGCATGGCGACTGGCTCCCTTCTAGCTTTTAGATCACCGCCCCCCGGGGGAAAAGGGAGAGGAGGAATCGTTGATCCTCCTTTCTTGCATCCTCGCTCCCCCTCTGCCACTCCCTTCGAGGGAGTGCTCATTCTTTCTTGCACCATCAGTTCTTGATGGTTCCATTAGGGTCCAACTTCCAAAGAGTTAGCGGAGGAGACCTTCTCTTATTTTCTAGGAATTTGGCACCTGAGCTTTCTCTCTCCTTCTCTTTTCTCCTGACACTATCTCTACCGAGCTTCCCGAGCAGACAAAGTTAGTCGTCCTGTTATCCGATCCAATTTTTACACGGGGTGGAGTCAGTGGCTTGGCTTAGGGACTGCCGTACTCATCCGCGTCGAGTGATCGGTCCGTGCTACACCAATTTTTCTCTTTCTTGCATATTGTACTGGCCACGACCCATGTGATGTACAAGAATGTATAAATGCAATAAAAAGGAGAGATATTGTCGCAAACTGTTTCTTACATGTGTGGGAAGGAATTCAAAAATAAAACTTTCGCAACGTTGTCGCGTTCCATGTCTGAGGAATGGGCGTTCCTTCCATAGTGGATAACCGGTATGCTCCTTTTCCTAGCGTCTCGACCACTTGGTAGGGACCTTCCCAGGTGGGGGCCAGCTTCCCCATCGCCTCCAGTGGTCGAGATGCTTTCGCTTTCCTTAGGATAAAATCTCCTGGCTAGAAGCTTCTATCTCAGAATTTGTAATAGCGAGTCATGTGCCACTGGCATTCCATAGCTCGGATCCTCGCGACCTCGCATATTTCATCCGTCAAGTCTACGTTTTCTGACAGCTTCTGCTCATTTAGCTCGGGTGAGAAGTTGATAACTCGGAAAGATGGGTTGCCGATCTCTAGAGGGATCACGGCCTCGGTGCCATACACCAGTTGAAACGGAGATTCACCAGTGGTGGTTCTGGGAGTAGTTTGGTACGACCATAATACGCTGGGTAGTTCCTCGAGCCAGTTACCCTTGGCCTTCCCGAGTCTGGTCTTGATGCCTTTAAGGATAGTCTTTTTGGCATTCACGACTAGCCCGTTAGCCTGGGGGTGGCCTACCAAAGTGAAGTGGTTGCGGATATGGAGGTCGGAGCACTTATTCTTAAAATAAGTGGAGTTAAATTGTCGACCATTATCACTCACAATCACTCAGGGGATACCAAAGCGACAGATGATCGACTTCCAAACAAAAATCCAAACCGCTGTCTCAATTATTCTGGCGGTGGCTTCTGCCTCGATCCATTTAGAGAAATAGTCAATGGCGACGATGATGAACTTCTTCTGAGCTTGCGCCATGGGAAAGGGGCCTAGGATGTCGATTC
The DNA here is from genome assembly GCA_024336825.1 of Amorphophallus titanum. Classification (NCBI taxonomy): domain Eukaryota; kingdom Viridiplantae; phylum Streptophyta; class Magnoliopsida; order Alismatales; family Araceae; genus Amorphophallus; species Amorphophallus titanum. The sequence continues at coordinate 5,947,241 of JANBPO010004741.1, read as the reverse complement.
CCCACTGAGCGAATGGATAACGCTCGGTCAGGGTTACGAGTTTTGAGGCTGACTGGTGTATCAGGTGGTCGAATCGCTGGCATTGATGGCATCTCTGAACGTACACCGAGCAATCACGCTGGAGAGTAGGCCACCAGTAACCTTGTCGTAGCAATATCCTCGCAATTGATCTCCCCCCTTGGTGCACGCTGTAGATGCCATCGTGAATGTCTTCGATCGCTCGGTGGGCTTCTGGGGCGTCAAGGCATTTGAGGAGGGGACCTGCAAAGGATCATTGGTATAGGGTTTCATCGAGGAGGACAAAACATTGTGCTTGGTACTTCAGTCTCCGAGCCTCCCGAGGGTTGGGGGGCTCTTGGGAATTTCGGAGCCAGGATATGTAAGGGGCTCGCCAGTCGCCAAGGGAGGTTCATACAATGGCCACGAGCTCGGTTTCAGTGCTCGGTCGTTCTAACTCCTCAAGGAGGATCGACTAGGTACCTTCTGGGCTGATGGAGGAGGCCAGATGAGAGAGGGCATCCACTGAGGAATTTTCTTCCTGAGCTATCTAGATTACCTGGAAACTCTTGAATAGTCAGGTTGTCTCCTTTACTAGCCATAGGTACTTGACCATCTACGCCTCCTGAGCTTCGTAGTCCCCGTTGACTTGGCTGGTGACCAGTTGGGATTCGGTATGAATTCAGACTTGCTCAGCTCCCAAGCGTCGAGCCATCCTGGCTCCGGAGATGAGAGCCTCATACTCTGAGGCCTTGTTGGATGCCGAGAAATCGAATTTCAAGGCGTATTGTAGTTCCGCTCCTTCGGGGGATCGAAGGAGGACATCGGCTCTGCATCTGGTCAAATTGGAGGATCCGTCGATGAAGATGTCCTAGGCGGGGCCTATCGTCGGCAGGGGTACTTCTTCAGTAGGGGCAGTGCTCTCTGCGATGAAGTTTGCAAGGGCCTGCCCCTTGATGGCAGTGCGGGGTCGGTAGGAGATGTCATTGGCCCCAAGGAGTATGGCCCACTTGACGAGGTGACCTAAAGCTTCGGGATGAGCTAGGATCTTCTTCAGGCATTTGCTTGTCAATGCCACGATGGGATGTCCTTGGAAATAGGGCCGGAGGTGCTTGGCTGAGGTTACCAACTCTAGCACGAGTTTCTTGATTGCGGGGTACCTTCGTTCGACCTCTAGAAGCACCTTGCTGACGTAGTATACCGGCCTTTGGGTGCCTCCGTCGTCTCGAACTAACACTGAGCTTATGGTGGAGTAGGTTGTCGAGAGATATAGATACAACGGCTCTTCGGCAACTGGCTTTGACAGTACTGGGGGTGATGCCAGGAACTCTTTCAGCTTGCCGAATGCTCGTTGGCACTCACTGTCCCAGGCAAAGGTGGCAGATGCCAGCTTTGGCTCTCTTAGCAGTTTGAAGAAGGGCAGGCACCGTTCCGCCACCTGGATAGGAAGCAGTTGAGCACGACAATTCTCCTAGTTAGGCACTGGACGTCCTTGATGCAGGTAGGTGGTCGCATGTCCAGGATGGCCTGGATCTTGTCGGGGTTGGCTTCGATCCCGTGGTGAGTCACCAGGAAGCCCAGGAACTTCCCAGACTTAACCCCAAAGGCACACTTAGTAGGATTGAGCTTCATCTGGTACCTTTGAAGGGTGTTGAAAGTCTCGGCTAAGTCGGCGAAATGGTCTTTGGCCTTTAGCGACTTCACGAGCATGTCATCAACATAGGCCTCGACATTCTGCCCCATCTGCTCCTCGAAGATCTGATTGACCAACCTCTGATAAGTTGCTCCAGCATTCTTTAACCCAAACGGCATTCGGGTATAGCAGTGGACGCCGAAGTCAGTGATGAAGGCGGTCTTCTCTATGTCTTCTGGGTTCAGTTGGATCTGGTGGTAGCTAGAGTATGCATCTAGGAAGCTGAGGAGTTCGTTACCCGTGGTAGAATCGACGAGCTGGTCGATACTTGGCAATGGAAAACAGTCCTTCAGGGTGGCTTTGTTGAGGTCGGTAAAGTCGATGCACATCCACCACTTGCTTGAAGCTTTGGGTACCAGGACGACGTTGGCGATCCACGTTAGGTAAAGGACTGGACGGAATAGCCCAGTCTTATTCCCCTTGTGACTCTGCTCTCTAATAATCACCTACTTTTCAGGGGCGTGCTTCCTCCTTCATTATTGTACTGGTTTTGCTATTGGGTCGAGGTTGAGGTGGTGCATTGCTGTCTCCTTGGGGATGCCAGGGAGATCCTCATCAGACCATGCAAAAACATGTACATACTTTGAAAGGAAATCACTGTATTGAGTTTGGAGTTTGGGTGACAGGTCTGCCCTGATTTTTACTTCAAGGGCCAGATCATTTTTGAGGAAAACAGACAAGAGTTCTCCCCTGGGCTGGCTTGCCGCTTTGTCTTTAGTAATCCCGAGCTCTTTGCACTGGTCCTCTGGCTTTATGGCTTCCACCGAGATCACATAGCACCTTCTAGCCATTGCCTGACTGCCTCGGACTTCCCCGGTGCCGTATTTGGTGGGAAACTTCATTTTTTGGTGCTAGGTGAAGGGCACTGCCTTGATTTGTCCATGGATTCCTCAGCCAAAAATGGCATTATAGGCCGATATCTCCTTGACGACTCTGAAGTTTGCCACAAAGGTGACTGCTCTGGGTGGGGTACTGAGGGTGACAGGTAGGCTTAGGGCTCCCTCGGGGTAGGTTACCTGGCCGTTGAGCCCACAGAGTGGGGTTCGGATCGGATGTAGTTTTAACGGGTTTTCACCCATCTTTAGCAAACACTCATACGAAAAAACATTAGGGGCACTGCCATTATCCACTAGGATCCGATCCACGTTACAATGATTTATTGTGGCCGAGATAACAAGGGCGTCATCATGGGGGCTGACCACTCCTTCGAGATCTTGGTCTGAGAAGACCAAGGTCTGCTGGTCAGTCACCGGCGAATCCTTGGAGTGCTCGGAGACCCGAGAGTCTCGCTCGGCATAGTGCTTCCTCCCTCAGCTGCTATCTCCTCCTGAGGTGGATCCTCCTGAGATGGCGTTAATGTGGACTCCACAGGGGCGGTTGTAGATCTCTTCTGGGGGGACTCCGTGGTCTTCTTGTCGCTCGACCACGTACTGGGATAAGCGACGTTGGCAGATGAGACTTTCGATCTCGTCCTTGAGGCATTGGTAATCCCCAGTACGGTGGTCGTGGTTGTCATGGAACTGACAGTGCTTTCAATGACTTCGTCGCTTTGGGTCGGCCTTCATTAGCCATCACTTATTATTTCACGGATATCTGAACAGAGCAGGAGAAAGATGCACCTGAGTGAAATTGAATAGGTTTATGTAATCAGTTATGTTTTTATTTTCTAATTCTACTCATATGAATGAGAGGAAAAAAAAACTCCTTTAGTTTGTAATAGAAACTTCTTCTGATAGGCTGTGAAGTAAATGTAAGTGAAGAGGATTTGTTTTGTCTAGGAGTAAGCTTCAACTAAAGACATGCTTAAGATGCCATTTTCCCCAACAATGCTTTTAGCGTTTTAATAGGCAGTGCTTGTAGTGAAAGATGCTCCATGGATCCTAGCTATGGTACTTCTATCTCAAGAATAAGGGGCTGAAGTGGGGAGGTAAGTGCACGGATATGCTAGAGTGACACAGTTCAGAAGGGGTCCTCGTTCACTGACTTAGGTCATGAAAATCACTCTATGATGGTGTGGTATTCAAGCAACACTTCTTGAGTTATTCAATGGGCATGACAAACACTTGAGAGTTCTCTTCTAAGTCTGATATCGGATCCAATTTGCATCACAAACACTTGAGAGTTATTCAGTGGGCATCACAAACACTTGAGAGCAAAGGTGGGGACATGCTATCTTGATATGCTAGTTGTTGACACCCATTTTATGACCAATAAGTTAGGTCATCTCCTTACTTATTTTAATGATACCCCGAGTTGTTTACCTTGTTGAACCTCCTTGGACAATTCTGAGTCCTCTTTTTGTGGGTCATTACCTCCTTGATTGGGTCTAGTTCCTCATCCTTTTTTTGCTGGACAAAGTTTAGCAAACTCTTCATTTCATTTTCCACCCAATGGTCTCTGACGCATCAGTATTTGCGCGTTACAATCCTATAATGTGTCTACATCTGACCGTTACACCACTTAACAGTCTTCCCCACCGTCTTGCCCCACCATCTCATCTTCCGTCTCATCTATCGTCTTTGTTCTCTAACGCATCTCTCCTGGCGCATCACCATGGTCTAACGCATCTACATCTGACCATTATGCCTCTCAGAGTCTTAAAGTCAGCGTCTTCCCCCATCGTCTTACCTTCCGTATCAATTACCTTCTTTGTTCTCTGACGGTTTATCATGAAGCCGTCACAACATCCTAACGCATCTACACTTGACCGTCACATTCCTTCAGAGTCCTATTCACGAAAACTTTGCTCGTTCGTCTTATCTCTTACTGCATAAGGTTCTATGACAGACCATTCCAAGCGCGTTATATAATTGTGGTGGTCTATCGTGCGACCGTTACACCAATCAGAGTGTTCTAGCAAGACTGCTCTTTCTCTGCTACTCTGTGGTCGAATTAAGAGTTTGATCTGTTGATTTCTCCCTCAAATCTCATCGGATCGTAAGAGCACGAGCGGGTACTGTCAATTTCTTGGAGGTTGCATGGTCTCATGGGTCACAGTGGCCTTAGTGTGCCATGCAAGGGCTAATGACCTAAGTATTTTTCTGACAAGATCCCCTTCTGGGACCTGTTTCCCAAGACCCTTAAGAGTGTTGGTGATCAACGATAGCCTACCATACATCTCTGTAATCGTCTCCTCGGATTTCATTCTGAACAACTCATATTCTGAGGGGAGCATATTTACCTTGGTGGCCTTGACATGGGATGTACCTTCGTAGATGAGCTCTAGTTCATCCCACATTTTCTTTGCAGTCTTGCAAGTTGATATCCTAGCATACTCCTCAGGATGGACTGCGCACTGCATTATATTTAGTGCTGTCCAGTTCATAGTGAAAGCCTGATTTATTCCCTTGTCCATGTATTCTCATCCTCTGGAAGCTCGAATAGTCCTGAGGTGATCACTCTCTAAAGTTCATGGCTCTACGGTCTCAGGAATACTTCCATCCTATTTTTTCAATAAATGTAATTATTGCCATCAAAGAAAGGAGGGCGATTAATAGAATGTCCCTCAGCAATGAAGCTGCGAGGGGTGCTAGATCCAGGTCTACCCCAGTCGTTGGACCACATGTTGGGTAACCCTCTCTGATACCACTTGATAGACACCGAGAATGTGATCTAGAAGGGGGGATGAATAGATCACTCCCAACTTTTAACGATGATGGTGTATAATCGTTGAAGACAAAAACGTAGCAAGAGTACCAGCACTCAACAAGCTAAAGCCAAAATAGATCAACAAATATTGCTTGAAAAATCATACTTAGATGGAGAAACGATCGAACAGATAACGTCCCAGCAAGTAGACAAACAGTTATGCTCACTAAGGTTCGAATAGAGTGAGCTGAACAGAATGGGAACCAAAGGAACTCAGATAGGAGCCAGGGATACGAGGCAGAGGTTGGACCCTAGAGTCTCCTCACACAAGAAGGCAACCCTCCAGATAGGCATGACACATCGTTTGAGCTACATCTTTAATATATCTCCTGAGCACAGCGAAACCACACAAGCAATCACTGGAACAAGGAGGCAAACCACACGTTCGATTGCAGCCCGCAATCTACGTCCACCCCTCACTCACACCGAGAGAGGATTCCTTGCACTAAGTAAACCTTCAAGCAGACTCAATCTACAACAAAATGCTGGCTCACAGCTTGAAACTAGAGGGAGACAAATCCCTCGACCCAAATTCTGCTACCCACAGAAACTTGGCACCTGGGCTTGCTACCTACAAGTCTAGAACTAGAGAACAATCTCCCTTCCTCTGAATCCTCAGAGGGAACCCGTGAGAGACACCCTGTCTCGATTTTCCCAATTTGCTTGAATATTGTGTAGGGAACAGAGGCAGCACTAGCAGTATACAGAGGAATAGCAGCTAAAACTGACCAAATCAGGACCAGTCTTCCTGCCTGAGATAATAATTTGCTTTGCCAACCAGCTAGCTTGGCACTTACTCTGTCCAACAAGTATTTGAAATGAGGAACTTTAACTCTACCTTTAAAAAGAGGGATGCCCAGATATTTGATGCAACCTGTTTTGTGATGATAACCAGTTAAGTGACATATGCAGTCATTAGAACTGCGAGGCATCTATTTAGCCACAACAAAACAACTTTTATGTGCATTGATCCGCTGACTAGATGACTATTCATATCTTCCCAAGAAGAGGATTAGTTGTTTAACAGATGGCATTTCACCATTCATAAAAATAATTGAGTCATCTGCATATAGAATGTGGGAAATAGGCTGAACACCACGAGGAAGGTGATAATACTTGCACATACCAGATTGAAAAAGATGTCTGAGACCCCTACTCAGGACTTCTTCTGCCAAGATAAACAAAGCTAGGGCTAAGGGGTCCCCCTGTCGAACCCCTCTAGTGGATTTGAAGAAGCCATGGGTTTGCCCATTTAAAGCTATGGAAAACCAGCAATTGACTATCATTTGGGCAATCAAAGAAACAAATCTGTTGGAGAATCCAAATTTTTTTCAGACCATAAAGAGGCAATCCCACTCTATACAATCATAGGCTTTTGCCATATCTAGCTTGAGGAGCATATTATGTCCTCTGATAGGTCTATCCATTTCCATTAGAAGTTCCTTTGCCAACAGAAAATTATCTGTAAGATGTCTTCCACTTATGAAGCCACTTTGCTCATCGGAGATAATAAGAGGCAGAATTGGACGCAGCCGATCACATATGACTTTGGACACAATCTTAAATGTAAAATTACATAGACTGATTGGTCTAAAATCAGCATATGATGATGGATTTTTTACCTTCAGAATCAAGCAGAGGATGGTGGAAGTAACACCCTGGGGTAAACCCCATCCTTGAAAGAAGCTTTGGACAGCATTAGTGACATCCATTCCAATGATATCCCTGTAGTGTGTGAAGAAACCCCTAGTGAAGCCATCCGGCCCAGGAGAGCTATTACCAGATAACGAGAAGACCGAGTTTTTGATTTCTTCTTCTGAAGTTAATGTCATTGATCATTCGAGGTATGACATTAAGCAGGCTCTCATCAATAATGTGATTCTCTGAAGTTAAAAGAGTTTTGAAATATTCGACTGCACCATCAGATAATAAATCCTGGTCTTCTACCCAGTGATCATTAAGTTTCAGTTTGTGAACATAATTCCTTTGCCTTTTGACGTTAGTGTATTGATCAGTCCATATTGATGAACTCTTTCCTGAATTTGACTTGTTGTTAAGTTCAATTCATATATCTTGACACATTTTTTGGATAATTTTCTACAATTGAATTGCATATCACATTCTTTGGCTTCTTAACTTCATGTTGATCTTCATGGGAATTGTTAATTGGTTTCTTTGGTCCAATTGTCATGTTTCCTAAGTTTTTAATTCTGGTGAAATTTCGATAGTGCCTCCCCTAGACCCGGAGCGTCAGGGGGTGCAAATGGGGGCATGCCTTATGGAGAGAACTCTGACTGCCCCGAACAAAATGGGATACGTGCGAAGTGACGTGATCCTCGGGGTATGCGCGAAAGCGACAGCACCTCGTCACCCATTGTGGGGGTGGAGATCCCGAGGGCTAGCCTACGAGGGACCCCACTGATCCACGGGTCGCCACGAACTCATCGTCGAGATGTGGACTTCTTTTCCTTCCTCTTTTTTTATCACCGTATAAGGCTTTGAATATCCACCCTCAAAAACCTCTTCCCAGGACCGATCGAGACCGACTTTCAGGGTGGATGGCGGTGCTCTCAGGCGATTTTACCGGTGCTCCAATTCTACTTCATCTTCGCGGGACTGTGACTGTTGATGATGTCTTTGGTTTTCCTTTTGCTGTATGTGGCCCCTTTCGTCTCTATAAGTCTGGGCGCCTCTGCTCCTCCTTTACTCTTTTCTCATTCCTATACCTTCATGCTTTCATTAATGAAAACGCTTGCCTGGTGGTCGGGGGGGAACATCCTTTTCCTTCTGCAATGAAGGGGAGTATGGGAATCCTCACTTCACCTTGCAAGTATTACCTTTGAGTAAAAAAAAAAAATCCACCCTCAAAAGAGGAGTCACCGGGGAACACACTATGACGAAGTGGACCCCCAGCGATCTAAGAGTGGTTAAGAATCTGGAATCGGAAAGAGACGAGTACTGGGCTTCCGATGGTTGGTGGCCTCGGAGATATATCTATGGGCTTAGATAGATCCCGGGCCGGTGGCCATCGTGATAAAAAAATTGCCGAATGGGTGGATTAAAGAAATTAAAAGGGAAATTTAGCCTACCTATTGTAGTGGGGAGGGGGTAAAACAGAGCAAAGGGAAACGCATCATATCCCTTAAATGGATAAAGAAGAACAGCAACTACCATACATTGTATCATGAAAAGGGAAACCCTTATATCACAAAATTAAAACATCCGTCCTACAGAGCTCATAGGCTTTTCATTTCTAAACATGAATATTTACATCCGGATAAGATACAGCTTTACACATCGCAAGAAAAGGGAGAAGGAAAAGAGATACAACAGAGCCCCACCCTCACACAGCTAGTTCTCACTCTTCCTCACCGACAATTCTAACACATCCCCTTACCTTCAAGTAGATTTAACCTCTTTCAATTCACATAGACTATCACAAACAAAGAGTGTCCAAAATCATAGCCTAGATTTGATACCGTATTATAATCTATTAGATTGGACAATCCAACTCAAAATCTTAAGATGATAAATGGAGATGGCTCCATTAGTATAAACATATATCTTATTTTAGTCGATTTTCAATACATGAATATTCTAAAATAATCCCTTCTCTTACCCTCTCCCAGCACCTTTGCAATATCCTTCACTACCCCTGGAGCCGTAGCCGAACACTGCCCGAGCTGCCATCTCGCCTGCCGCCTTCACCACCCCCACACACTGGTGGCGGAGGACATACCCACACAGAGTATTACCGACCGGGCAACAATAACGATCTTAATTAGTATTCGCCATGGCTCTTAACCGAGGAAAGGAAGGATGAGATGATCTGCTGATCTGCGGAGGAATGAAGGGGTATTTACAGGGATTGCACATGGACTTCGCTTTCTCTCCCCCACTGTCCCACACCACCATCATCACCAAGCGCTTAAATGGAGCGTTTTCCGCATTTTTCAGGGTGAAATAGAATGGAGATCGATTAGGTAGTCCACTTTTGAACATATAATAGTGTACCCACCATCAAAGCAGAGAGAGAGGCGGCCGGTGTTAGAAAAGACGGCAAATTATGTGGAAGAGAACCAATGTATATTCCCAGCTGGATCCCACATATCCAACTGATAATTAAGTACGTCCACCATATCTCTATCTTCAAATGAGTTGGTGGGTTAATTAGTACGTCCACCATCTCTTATGCTTCATTGCACGAGTGATGCTATTCTTACTCCCATTGCAGAACCTGATGAGAGACGTCGTTGCGCTTCAAACCATGCATACACATATCCACTCGTGAATAAGTTGGTGTTGAGATACAAGGGTCCAGGGTCATGAGCACACGAACATCAACATATTTAATTAATATGGGACTATTACCCAGAGACTATGCTCAAATTTCAACACTCCTCTCACAGTTAAGATGATGGGCCGTGGATATTAATTGGATGGAGGTGGCAAGAGGAGTTGGGTCAAGACCTGCTCTGATACCATGTTGATTACACGTTCCCATGAACTCCTCTGTGGATGATCCATTGAAGGTTGTGGGATTGTGCCAAGAACGAACCCGAGCTTGTTCTTTGCGGAGAGAGCGACGGTCATGACACGCTGCCATTGGATGTAGTTTCCACTTGTTAAGAGAGCAGAGACAAGAACAACTCCAGGGTTATCAGATGAATGGAGATAGAAGGGACTCTCCATATCTTCCGCAGAAGCGGAAACGGTATCTTTCACAGTGGGTGGAGGGCAGAGAGCAGAGGCCACTGGTTTGATTAGAGGATATCAGGTTGGGAGAGGTCATCTATCGATTACCCATTTACAATATACCGATGATACCATTCTTTTCTTGGCAGAGGATGAGAGACAGATGTAGGTGGCGAGGGCTTTGTTGGAGCTGCTGGAGGCTACTACGGGCTTGAAGGTGAATTTCAGTAAGAGTGTCGCTGTTGGGGTTAATATGGATGACAGAATTCTTTACAGGTCTGCTTGGAGCCTGAGTTGTCAGACAGGGATTTTCCCCATTTCCTATTTGGGGCTTCCCCTTACTCCAGGTGCTCTTAGGTGTATGGATTGGACCCCTATTATCCATCGATTTGAGGCACGGCTAGCGGGCTGGAAGGCGAGACCGCTATCGTATGGGGGTACACCGGTCCTGTGTAGATCAGTGTTGGATAGTTTACCTATCTACTTTCTCTCTGTGTTCTGCATTCCTAAGACAGTGCTGAAGAAAATTGAATCTATTCAAGACAGAGTTTTTTGGCATGACAGTAGTGGGGGGTGTAGGGGTTGACATGACATTGTGTGGGGGAGAGTGCCTACTCCTAAGGAGGAAGGGGATATTGGCATCAAGAAGGTGGGAGACTTTAACATGGCTCTTCTTTGCGAGTGGATTTGGAGACTGAGATCAGGAGATGAGGTCTCTAGGCGCAGCTCATCAGGCACAGACACCTTGAGAGGAGAGTTTGGAATTTGAAGTTTCCCCCTCCAGCACGCGGAATCTTTTCTTGCAAGGACCTCCTTTCCTCTGGGGTCCGTGTACGTCTAAGAAAAGACAACCAGTGCCTTTTCTGAAAGGACAGATAATGTGGTGACTTCTCCTTAGAGGACTCTTTTCCTAGTCTGTTTGCGATCTCGGCTGACCCTCTTGGGACCGTCGATCGTGCATTCAACACCCACCTTTCAGGGGGTACCTGGTCGCCGACTTTCAGGAGGGGTCTCTCGCGTGCCGAGTTGGAGAGGCTTCAAGACTTCCTTTACTTCCTCCTAGACTTCGCCCCTCGCCCCCTCTGTGAGGATGCATGGTCGTAGAGGTGAGACAGGGAGGGGAATTTCTCTATGAGGTCTGCTTATATCGTCATCTTCGATGGTGGCTTGTGACACGCTTTCGTTCCCCACATTTGGAGACCAAAGAGTCCTTTGAAGGTGAAGATTCTTATTTGGCGGATTTCCCATGGGAGACTTATGTGACATGCAGGACGAGTCAGTGGACCATCTATTTGTTGGTTGTCAGTATGCACAGATTGTGTGGGAGGAATTGGCTTCCAGAGCCCAGTGTGTCTTGGGCCATTAGACGAATATCCGGTCCTTCATCAGGTCGTGGGGTAGGTTTTTTTAGGAAGGCCAATGTGGTCTTTTATGCTTCTATTTCCTGCCCCTTTATATCCTGCGAACTCCATCGTATGAAGAAATTCCTTTGGGCTTATTGTTCTATCCTTTCTTGCAGGAAAAGAAGAACGTGGAGAATAGAGGGTTTGGCTGCAGGTGGAGTGGAAGTGAGGTTTTCTTGAGGGCTTATTGTTTTCTTCCTCTTGTAGGAGCGATCTGGTCTGGAAATACCTAGAGCATCATCCGTCTTCAAGCATTCAAGCTCGTTGTGGGCGAATCTCCGTGGAAGAGCTTTGTGGGCTTCGTTTCTTTCAAGATCTATCTCCCACCTCCATCAGAGTTCAAGGAAAACATATTTGAGCGGTCTCCATTTATCAAGAGGATATTTCTGAAACCTCTCCATGTCTATTTGGATGTCTATTCTTTAGTTCATCATTTCTATCAAGCATGTAATGAACATTCATTTTTATTTCTGAGCTTGACATATACGTGTGTGGGCGGAGTTGCATCTCTGCGTATGTGGGTTCATTGCGGGGCAAGTTTCCCCAAATTCGTGTGTGATGACGGAGCTGTGACTCCGTGTGGTTTATTGTCCGGGGTGTGTTCCCCAACTGTGTATATGTGTGCTATAGTAGCAGCGTCTTGGGGCAAGGCCCCGCGTGTTCGGATTACTGTGGAAGTAGCTTGTGTGGTCTGGGGCTTGTCCCTGTGTTTGCTACTCTTGTAGCGTGGTAGTGAAGCCTCATCGGGTTTCGGTGAGGGGTGGATGCAGGGAGCCCGTCGTGGTCCCGAACCACAAAAAAATCTTTGTGTTCTTTGTGGATGCCTGTATGATTGTCCATTTCTCCTATCTCTATTCACAGGTTGATTTATAGATTTTTACTCACTGCTCTACTACACATTGCTACCTTTGCTACTTGAATTTGGGCGTAGTTAACTCACACTCTGCATTGTATATCCGTGTGGGATTGGAAAGATTGAGAGAACATTTTAATCTCATTTGAGTTTGGGCTAATTAACGTAGCTTATTCTAATTCCGTTGTGATTAGTTTAGAAAGTTTTTAAAAATCTGCCATCTCAGCTGGGGGACAATTCAACCCCCCTTCTTGTCTGCCATCTACTCTGGGCCAACAATTAGTATCAGAGCAAGTCTCTGATTTTTTAGCGGACCTCACAGTCTAGGAGAAAAGATCATTTCATGATGGCTAGTGAAAATGTGGTGCCTGTCTTTGATGGTTTTGATTATATATCATGGCTTGGTAAATTTAGTATTTGGATTTCTAGTATTGATCTGAAGTTTATGAGATTAATCACTCATGATCGACACATTTTATCCAAAAATGAGTTAACATGGACTGATGAATATTGAGAGGAACACAGCCTCACAGTCGGAAACCACAACCTCAACCATCGAGAGAAATTACGTCTCGAGTGACAGGAGAACTGCTCACTAGAAGCAAGGCCGGATGCGTCCATTGACGTCTCACAATGCGCCTCACGTGTCTCCCACTCGCCTGAACGCGGTAACTGAGAACCGTACAAAGTAACCACAAAACAAGGACTAGTTGGGGACGTACACGTCAGTAAGCGTCCGAGCCCCCAGTCACATGTGCATACACTGACTGACTGCTCTACATCAGTTGATTTTTCCCCTAGTTCGGACTCAGGCTGCAACAGTTGGGGCGCTGCGGAAACCAACCTAACAACCGCTTCAACCGGTATGCCCTCTACCACTCCTAGGTGGGGTCAACGCCCGCACGCTGTAAGAGGACTACGACTAGTGGGAGGTCACTCAATCTAAGACTCATTGTAGACATGGAAACCACCGGGACGTACACGGCAAGGAAACACGACGCGGCTTGAGCCCGCTCGAAGACTTCCTTCAATGAGGAAGGACGAGAAACCATCTGTACACTCGCTTGGACCACAAAACCCCCGGTCGTCGGCCACACATAATACCCACATAGAAATAACCTTCCGCGGAAACCACAACCACGCGGGGATGACCCTCCGCGAAACATGGCAACCACAGACACCCAAATACTCAAAATCGGGGTAGCAAGGGTGCCCGAGATATTTCTTGGGTGAAAATTGGGTTTTAGGGCCAAAAGGCCGATCTACTCTGAGGATCGGTCGACTGGCTGAGCTAGTCACCCCCCTTTTCTTTTGAACACCTGATCAGTCGATCGACCGGTTGTAACGGTCGACTAATTCCGGTAGTACCCTAATGTGGCCCCCTCCGTGGGGTCCCGTTTCACGCCCCACTCGTCTCGAACGAGGGGAAAAATATCGAGGAAACTCTCCTCGTCATCCGAACCATCAAAACCACACATTTAAACTAGAAAATGCCACATGAATCGGCGGAAAACATCACTCATCCCAAAACATGCATTTTTTCCAAAACATGAAAGAACCCACTCTCACTCGCCCGAATGGGCACAAAATCGTGAGAACTTAACACGGGAAGGGTAGGAATCCATCCCCCTACCTCTCACGAAGATTTCACGTGAAAATGACGTCGATTCATGCCAAAATTGGTGTTTTTCCTCGGTCGGTTCTCGAAGAACGTGAACGACCGCACCAACGCCACCACCCTCGTTCTTGCCTCGATCCTCGCTGTCGCCTTAGCCGCCTCACCTACCATGCGCTCCGTCGGCCGGCTGAGGTGGGAGGGAGAGAGAGGGAGAGAATGAGAGAATGAGAAGGGGTGGTTGGTTTAAGGGCTATATAATTACCCACATTGCAACCCCGTCTCCCCCGTGACCTAGTGCTAAAGGAACAACAATACCGCCCTTGCGAGTTGGATTTGAGTCCTAGGAGCCATCCCGAAATAGCTATGACCCGACCTTGCCTCGGGCCGACATTCCAATTAAACCAGACCTATTTTTCGAATCGGATTCTCCCTGAACCATCATTAAAATTGCCATGTACTCGGCAGACATTTGAACGGATTTATCTCGATTTTCACCGCATTCTCCCCACAGACTCCTGTCCGAATATGAAAGGGCTATGAATGACCGACATGTCCAATTGCTCGTGTTTCGACACGGGCCCCAAGTGTGATTTATTCCTGCCTTTTTTCACACAATTAGTATTAATTCTCTTGGCCTCTGGGCCCCTAATTTTGTCAATTAATCAAGGGTGTTCCCTCGTATGGGGGATGTAAATGACGTCGTGACCTTTATAGCGTGACGGGATTTGGTCCCGACCCTAACCACACAATCGCCTGACGAAGTGAGATCGAGCGCACCATGGGTTCCTAGGAGCCCGAATAAATCGTCACTTCGGTGACTAGCACGCCCACGCACTTAACAAACCTAATAAACCAAATAAACTCATCTCAATAAACTCAACAAACCAAACGACCAAAGAAGAATAAAATTCAACAACGAAAAGTGTGTCCACAGCCTGTCTCCTTTTTATAGTAGGATACAAACAAAGAAAAGAAAGGTTAAGGAAAGGTTGTATAAGAGAATATGCGATCCTCTCTTAACACTACCCCTCAAACACACGAGAGATCATAGATCGAGAGTTTGCCAACTAGCTCCCTGAATCACGTAGTGGTCTAAGACTTGGTGAACAAGTTAGCAAGCTGCTCAATAGAAGAGGTATGGATAAGTTCCAAGGTGTTAGAGAGGCACTGCTGACAAATAAAATCACAATCAATCTTAATAAGTTTGGTGCGCATATGAAAAACAAGATTATTGGTGGTTTGAAGAGCACTCTGGTAGTCACAATAGAGTGGAGTAGGAGTTGAAGAAAAACGATGCCAAGATTGTGAAGACGATGACAGAGCCAAACAATCTCAGAGACATTTCAACTATAGCATAGTACTATGCCTTAGTGTTGGAACTAGAGACAACAACTTACTGCTTACTCCTCCAATAGATGAGGGAGGAGCCAAGAAAGATGCAAAGCCTTACAGTCGAGCGACGATTAGTAGGATCACTAGCCCAATCAACATCTATATAGACATGAAGCTCTAAAGTCACAGTAGATGACATAAATAAGAAGTGGCCAATAGTGCTATGGAGATACTGAAGAACATGCACGAGTGCAACAAAGAGGAGTAGGGGTGCTAATGAATTGACTCAAGATGTGCACAACATGAACAATGTCTGAACAAGAGATCATCAAGTACATAAGAGCTCTAACAAGTTGGCGATAACATGTAGGATCTTCTAAACGGAGCCATCAGATGGACAAAGCTAAGGTGAAACTCCTTAGGAGTGTCATCCATGCAACAATCAAAGAGGCCAACACACTAAAGGATGTCACTAAAATATTTCTACTAAGGCAACAAATAACCATGAGAGGAATACACAACCTTGAGACCAAGGAAGTAGTGCAAAGGCCCAAGATCTATCATTTCAAATTGTTGATAAAGATGATGCTTGAGGGAAGCAATGGTGGTTTTGTCGTCTCTAATGATGATCATGTCATCGACATAGAGGAGAAGAATGGCATGACCATGATGTAAGTCACGAACAAAAAGAGCATAGTCCTTAGCCTTGTCACTGAAGCCGACATTAAGAACAACTTAACAAAACCACTCAAATCAGGCGCGGGGAGCTTGTTTGAGTCCATAGAGGGCTTTATAAAGACGGCAAACATGAAGTGGCGAGATAGAAAGACCAAGATGAGGTGACATATAGACTTCTTTAGAAGATCACTATGAAGAAAGGCATTCTTCACATCAAGCTGATAAAGAGATCACTGATGAACAGCTGCAACAAAGTGAGAGTGTGAATAGTGGTCATTTTGGCCACCAGAGTAAAAGTCTCTTCATAAGCAATGCCATATTTATGAGTGAAACCCCATGCTATAAGCTGAGCCTTATAATAATTAATACTGCTATCATACTTGGTTTTAAGCTTGTAAATTCACTTGCAGTTGATAGGATAAACGCTGAAAGAAAGTGAAGTAAGATCCCAAGTCTGAGTTCGTTGAAGAGCTTGAATCTCCTTGTCCATAGCTTGTCGCCTCTCAGGCAATTGAGTTGCGTGGCCATAACTTTGAGGCTCTTAATAGGTGTAAAGGGCTGCAAAAAAGTAGAAAATTGTGGAGAATAGGAGATAGACAAAACAAGACTAAGCCTATCAAAAAGATGACAGTTATGTGGGGGGTTATGCTATAGAGGATCTGCAAAAGACAGAGCAAGAGCAAGAGTACGCAAGTCTTGTCCATTGGAGTCGCCAACGTCTTCAGCCAAAAGCATAAAACATCTCCAAGATCACAAGGACGACAACTATAGGCATGGACAATAGGAAGTTGAAAAGGTAATGAAGGCTCTGGGAGCAGTGGAGAAGGAGAAGGAGAAAGCGTAGGAGGAGGAGAAGGCTCAACAAGAGGATAACCCGGAATGATATGCGGAGGCAAATATCAGAACTAGAGAGGAGAAAAAGATCTTGAGATGAAGATGCAAAGAAGGGAACGTCTTCAAAGAAGGTAACCTGACGAGAAATATGAAGACAATGAGCTATCGGATCATGGCAATGATACTCACAATTCTCTGAGCTATGCCGGAGAATAACACACTTAGTTGCTTGTAGAGAGAGCTTGGTGCATTTGTGGGGTGGAAGAGGGACAAGATAGGTACACCAAAAGGTGCGAAGATCACGATAGTTAGGAGAAGCATAAAGATGCTCGTAGAGAGAGCACCCGTAAATAGAAAAGAATGGTATGGTGGTGACAAGATAAATAGAAGTAAAAATAGCTTCTGCTCAAAATGTTTGAGAAATGGAGGCAGAAATGCGAAGCGCTCAAGCAGTGTCAAGAATATGACGATGCTTGCACTTAGCAACTCCGTTCTGTTGCGGAGTGTAAGGGAAAGATTGTTGAGGAAGGGTCCCATGAGAAAATAGGATTTCTCAAATGTCAGTGGAGAGGTACTCGTGAGCACCATCAGTACAAAGTATTTTAATGCAACAATGAAACTGGGTGTAAACTATCTCAGAGAATTGATGATAAATAGAGGGAAGGTCAGTATGTGGTGCATAAGAAAAACCCAAGTGAAACATGTAAAATTATCAATGAAACTGACATAATAATTAAAAAAAATGTCATACAAGGCAAAGGAGACAAATGCCAAATATTAAAATGCACCAAATTACATGGTTTTGAAGATATAGACTTCGGACTAGAGAAAGGGAGGGTGGAATGCTTAGCAAGCTTACAACCCTCACAATGAGACAAACGAATAGGAGACTAATGAGACCTTAAGGCAATAGATTGAGACAAAGAGTTGAGACCAATGTCAAAAAAAATGATGCCATAAGACAGCAATGGAGAACGTATAGCCATGCATGTGTCTGGAGACAATGACTAAAGGAGAAAGATGTAGGGACTCTAATCGGTACAAGTTGCCCACTCTATGATCTGTTCCAATCCTTTAACCAGTATGGGGATCTTGCACCGCCGAAGTCGGCCTCGAGCTCGGCAAGCGAACCGTAAACGTCGACGCGCGGGTACTCGGGGTTATCAGTCAATCAATTCACCCCTCCCCTCTTGATTGCCACCATCCAGGACTCAACAAATACCTTTCTGACTTTCTTGTTTAAATTACTTTTCTTTGCTTCCATTGAAATTGAAGCCAATAATAAGAATAATAATGAATGTGTATTGTGTTAATAAGCCATCAATGAAACTCATGCTACGACGAGGTTCGTGAGCCTGCCTCGGGCCTTATAAAACTTATGCTCAAGTATGAACCTCGCACGAGGACTAATCAATTGAATTTGCCTTAATTGTACACATGAGATCGAGGCCAATAAAGCTAGCGTGTGAGATAAACATGCAGTAAGAGGATATTAAGGACTCTAGCATTGTGGCTACTCAGGCCCCTTAATAGAATTACTAATTTTCAAACATATTTGAAATCTGAATAAATAAGCTCTTAATGGACTTGATGACCTTTAATTTCTGGGGGGGACTACAGGCCAACCTGGGCCTTTAATTTCTTGCACTAACTCACTCAAAACCATGTTAAATCGACTCGAAAATACCCCACTACGTCGACCTGTTCTTCTCTCTAATTGCTCCTGAGTTGACTCCAAACTCCCTTGGCGTTGACCCCTTCTTCGCTGAGCGAGCCATTGCCTCCTCAGTTGGCCGCCCCTACGTTGACCCCAGGCCTCTCTGCGTTGACCTCTATTTCTTCCTAGTTGGCCCTTGCGTCGACCCCAATCCCTTGTGCGTCAACTCCTTTCTTCCTCCAGTTGGCCTTTCAGTCAACCCCAAAGCCCCTTGGTGTCAACCCCACTCTTCCCCCCAGTTGGTTGCTGAGTCGACTCTAAATCTCCTTTGCCTAATTAACCAGTTACATTTGCATGGTTAATATTGAACCATTTTCCATATATACCACCTATAAGGAGAAGAAAACATTTCCCCCAGGTAGAACAACAATCAAATGGGTGATCCGGCCAAGGAGATGAAGGGCAATATGAATCGGCCTCTAGCTTCATCAACAGGTGATACGGCCAAAGGCCAGATGATCTGTTGGGACACGGTGCTATGGATTCAGAGGGGGGGGGTGAATGAATCTCCCTTTAAAAATTTTATCTCTAATGAAATCAATTGACTGCTCTTAACGCCAGTCCCAACAGATTGAACAATTTCCCCAAATTAGAAATTAAATGCAGCGGAATAGAATCAAATTAGATCTAACTGATCTAAACACGGCCTAAGCAAGCATCTAATCGTTGACAGATAGAAGGCAAGCAAACCACAGGAACACAAGAAGTTTTAGGTGGTTCGGTCCTCCAGACCTACGTCCACCCTCTTCCTAACTTCTGCTTCTGTAGGTCTTAAGGTCTGACCGGGTGCTCTTGTGCCGACAGAGAAGAAAGAAAGAAAAGAAGAAAAGGAATGGTGAAAGCCAAACAAAAGATGAGACCAAAGAAAAAGAAGTAAAGAAAAGATACTCAGCTCCAACAGACAGTCGCTAAAGGAAGATCCGAGAGCTCAGAAGAATATTTGGGACCATCCCCGAAGAAGCAATCAAAAAACTACAAATACAAGTGAGGTCGGGCCGGCAATCGTGTCAGCGAAAAACTCGCGTGTCTGAACTAAAGACGCATGAGGTTTTGAAAGTGACCGTTCAGCGGCCTGCAAAGCTTTATTAATCCCCCCCACCGTGGTTTTGCAAGACCATGGCGAGATGAAGGATCACGGTGACTCCCGGAGCCGGTCCGAGACCCACTATCCGGCTCATGTCAAACGAACGCAGTGAATGGGGCTAACACGGCGTGCCCCTTACCTGACATGCTCCCCTTCCCTGCGCCCCTTAAACTGGCATGCCAAAACATGGGATGGGCCTTCCCCAGCGTGCAAAAGTCAGAACCCCCTCATTATCTGGTGTGCTATTTTCGCACCGGGTAAAGTTACGCCGATGGTCTATATAAGCCAATCTTCTGTAAAGAAGGAAAAGAGAGGAGAATAGAAGAAAGAGACGAGAGAGCAAAAAAGAAAAAAATATGGAGAGAGAAGCCAATCGCTGGAGAGAAGGAGAATTGGGGAAGAAGAAAGGGTTTTCTGGGAGTGAGCCTCAGAGAGCCACGGCCCTTCTCGTTCATCCGCCTGAAGAAGTCTAGAGCCGGGGAAGGGGGTCCTTCTTCCGATCCTCTGTTTCTACTGAGAAAGGATTAGGTGGGTGGCGAGGCCTCCTTCTGTTTTCTTTCCCCTTCTCTCTGTAAAGCTTTTCCCTCCATGGATCTTGTAACAAGCCGAGCGATGATATGAGCTTGCATCCCCCCTTTTTTGTCTCTTCGTTCAGTTTAGCCTTTAGCTTTTTAACACCAAGATATAATGGGATGGTTTTGCATGGCAATGCCGGACCGAATGTAATGCACATGTTGTTTTTCTCTGGGCGTTCCGTAATCTGTATTTGAATCTCTTCTCTCATCTGCTGTGTTTATCTCCACTTCGTTTGACTAGCATCCGTGTTCTTTCATTGACGCTAGACATGCCCTGGGATAACTAAGTGCTATATCAATGATATCCCCTTCCTCAGGGGCTTTCTTTCGGTATGGTAACTATGCCAAATGCACTGTACGCTCATCATCGGTCTCCGTTCCCCCCCCCCCCCGTTTTGGGGGGGGGTTTGCTTACCCAAAGACAATAAGCGCACATATAAAAAAAGGGAGCGTATCTGATATATAATCGGGGTGGGCCCGGTGACTTCAGCCTTCAAATCCCAGCAAGATTATCAGAAAATAGGGTCGATCAGGTCAATCTGCTGAACTGTCAAGATAAGTAAATGGCACGTGAGTTTGTCAAACTACTGAAACTGTTCAGGGTATGAGTTCGGTGTCAAGGTCTTAAAGGTCTTAATTACACTCTCCCAAATAATGAGAGAGTTAAGGTTCCCACAAGATGAATAACCAACTGAGTTGTCTAGTTAATTTGTTTCTTATGCAAAAATATTGTTGTTATCAGAGAGTTGACTAGCTCGTACGTACGTACGTAAACTAGGGTACGTTTAAATGTTTTTTTGCTACAGTCTTGACTGAGGCTCTTTCTTTGCCTCCACAACATGCCGATCCCATGTACAATTAAATTAATAAGAGGATGGCTACTTGTAACAGTTGTTGCAATTACTCCGGATAATTTGGCACCTCGCATAAAAACACAACGTGCAGGCAGTGAATAAGAGGACACCCTTAATTACATATCCCTCCTCTTCAAATTAAGGAGAAGCCGCAGGTTCCAACAGAGTATATAATCTCCAATCTATTGGATCATCAAACACATCAAAATTAATAAGCCGCGCATATGAAATGAATATTGCAGCCAGGGGCACATAGATCTGACGGTGAACAATTATTGTAGACTAGCCTGAGGTGCAAAGAACTAGCTAGCCCAGGGTAAAAAGGCCGACACATGCTGCATCATCCGACCGAGAAGATCACATATGTACACAAGTCCTTAAGTTGGAAGAAGCTGAGGCAAACTGCCACAGGAATAGACAAGTGACTGATCAGAGTACAGCTACTTGGCAAACCTGCAGCAGCTGTGAAGCCTGGAGTACGTAGAGGGTGACGGGGATATCTCACGACTACGGTGGTCCAGTACTCCATCCTGTTCTCGATCGGTTGTAGTTCAGGAGATAGAATCCTTCGGAGGATGGAACGGTGATGCGGCGCCCTTCACCAGTTCTGGTTTTCAAGTCCCACAGACAAGCAAAACAATTCTTTTTCCTTTCACCTTGAGGTTATTTTGCTTCATTTATACTCCCAACTCTTAGTCACGGTGATGACTCTATAGTACTATAACGTTACGCTAATTCACAAGTAAATTTTTTTTAAAAAAAAATCAGCTATTTAATTCAATCACCAAAGAACAGCTCGTCCCCCCTTCCTCAGTATGTACTCCCTGTTGGATGTACGTAGTATCTAGTTAATTCATCGAGAATATAATAGGAATGCGGGTACTTTGAACGAATTATTTTCATGATTTTAACAGTTGCCGGTAATCTGTGCATGGGGTGACAAAATTTTTTGGATCCGTTCCATCAAATGCATACCTCCTTGTCCTTGAAGTTTTTCCCAATCATTTTCAGCTTCAAATCAATATGGGGAAAGCCCTTATCACCTTAGACTGAACATGTACAAAGCTTCTCATTTGAACTGTCATTTCTGCTGTTGATCTTACTGTTGCTTGCAGTTGCTTCCCAAGTCAACTTGGCTGAGTACCTTGATCTGACAATGTCACTCTTTGATCCTGAGATCTTTACACAGGAGAGTCTTTTCATGATGAGCATAGCATGGAAGTATCAAAAACATTTATCATGCATATTGAAGCATAGTTGAATCAATTCAATTGACTTGTAATGAATCAAACTCAGACATCATCAAAACAACATATATCCAACAGTGGACACATAGAGCAGTAGAGGTCGACCTGGGACCGAGGGTGCCAGAATAGAAGGATTCGGAAGGTAACTCTTCAGGTCTTCAAAGGCCTTTTGACACTTATCATTCCATTCAAACTTAGCCTCTCCTTTCAGCATGTCATAAAAGGGCTTGCATCATTGGGGATGATGAGATATGAATCTCCTAGTAAATTGTAAATGCCTGATTAGACCTCAAACTTCCTTGATGTTCTTGGGAGGAGGCATTTCGGCGATGGCCTTGACTTTGTTAGGGTCAATCTCAATCCCTCTTTTGCTAACTATGAACCCTAAAAGCTTGTCTGAAGAAACTCCAAACACGCACTTCTTGGGGTTCATTTTGAGTTGGTGCTCCTGAGACCATTGGAGAACTGCGCGGAGGACCTCTGCATGGCCACTCCTAGTCTTGGATTTAACCAGAATGCCATCCACGTATACCTCCATATGAACGTGCATCATGTCATGGAAAATGGCCATCATTGCCCTTTGGTATGCTTCTCTTGCATTCTTAAGTCCGAAGGGCATGATGACATGGCAATAGGTCCCCCACTGAGTGGTAAAAGATGTCTTCTCCTGGTCTTCTTCCGCTAGGCGGATTTGGTTGTATCCTGAGAAGCCGTCCATAAAGGACAGCATTTCATAGCCAGTGATGTTGTCTACCAGGACATCCATAGGTTGCACCCGAGTGGGAATCCCCAGGTGAAGAGCTCAATTCCAATGGGAGGGTGTTCCTATAAGGTTTGATGTCAGCTCTTCCTAAGCCCACCCATGTGTAGACCTGCAGAGATTGTCAACACACCATATATATGTAAGACAAGCTAATTAAAACAGAGAAACGGAATTTTAACGGAACCAGACAAGGGATGGCCAAACAGCTGGCCATTCAATAACCTGGGCGGCCAGGTTGACGGCCGCTCAGGGTACTGGATGACCACTAAATTGGCCGTTTGAATTAGAATGGGCAGCCAAAGAATGGGTTCGGGTTTGCAATCGAACCACCTTAAAATCGACTGTCTACTGTGTGGTTTGTTTCTTGCATTCCGCCTCTATCCCATTATAGATCCTGTGCTTGATCGAGTGTTCCTTAGATCCTCAATGTAGGTGTTCAACAATATCTTATTTCCTCGTCATCTTAGCCTTCTCTCCATTAAAATTTCGAAAGGGGGTGATCTATTCAACCCCTCCCAATAGATCACCCCAACTCTCTGTGTCTATCACCTTCAACGCAGAGCTTCCACATGAGGAGTCTCTTATGCTTCAACATCAACAACTGGCTAAATAGAGTGGAGATGTCTTGCATTACTGGCAACAAGATGCCCTCACAGCCAGCCTACCTTACTGGGAGTTGTACTTTAATGGTGCTTCTCGAGGTACTACCCGGAGCAACCTCAGCTCAGGCATTACGATAGGTGTCGGAATTATCTTCCTAACTCCTCAGGGCAGAGTTTTGTACAACTCCTGCACCCTCATGAAGGCACTGACCAATAATGAAGTCGAATATGAAGCCTTGATTATCGGACTCTAGATGGTCCTCAACATGGGCGTCAAATGCCTTAAAGCCTATAGAGATTCTCAATTGATAGTCTGACAGGTCCTCGGTATCTACGATGTGTGGAAATCAGAGCTAGTCCCATACCACGCCACCGTCACCCGGCTAACCCAGAAGTTCTATTTCTTTCAAATAGACCACGTTCCCAGAAGTGGCAATGCCCAGGCAGACGCCCTAGCAAAGTTGGCTGCGGCCATCAAGCTACCGCCTGAGGGTGAAGTCGACATCATAGTCAAACATAGAAGACTGATGCCTAGCTCACTCGAAAACAACTCTAGTCTCACAGTTTACGAGGTCCAAGACTCTGACCAGGACACTCCCCCAGAAGAAGAAGATTGGCGTGAGCTCAACGTCAAATTCAAGAGGGGGTGGCTCCCCCCTGATCGGGCTAAAAGGGTCAACTACTCCACCAAGTAATGTCCTATGAGTTGATTGGCGACTCCCTATACCGACTCGTACACGAGAAGGACAAGTCAATTCTCTTGAGACGTGTCTCCCCAGTAGAGGCTTGACCTATTATGCGCGAGGTCCATTCTGGGATGTGCGACGCACAACAGGCCGGAGACAGAATGAAGCACAATATCAAACTTAAAGGCTTTTATTGGCCTACCATGTACACAGACTGCATCCAGTATGCTCATACATGCCATCAATGCCAAGCCTTTGGCCCAGTACTGTAATGACCGTAGTTTAGTGGATCCTTAATGGTGTGGATCTAGGATTCGTCCGGTGAATTTTGGCTATTTTTAGAAATTTTTTGGCTATTTTTAGGTGATTATTTGAAATGGTTAAAGGTCATTGTATTTCCATTTTGATGCATGCCGTAGTTGTAAAAAGTTGTTATTTAACTTCCTCTACCCATTTTTCTTTGTTTTCCACCGATCCGGCTCGACCGGAGGGGAGTTCGGCTCTGAACTCGTCCCTCCCATTTCCCAGTTGGTATAACCCTCCTTCCAGAGGCCGTTATACCCATAACGGACCCTTGGGGGTGCGTTATGTTCAGCTTAATAGACCGTCCCTAGTCCATCATATTGAACATAATGGACCGCCTAGGACCGTTATGTGACTGTTATCCCTGTAGGTTTATAGGCCGTTTGGCATGACGGACCAGGTCCCGTCTGTCATGTCCACATAACGCCCTTCTTCAGGCGTGTTATGTGGTGTAAAAACTGTGGATTTGTTGGAGGTTTTATGCATTCGGGTGACTTTAATGGACTGAGCCCGGTGCGTTACAGTCACATAATGCGCCAGGCTTGGCGCGGTATGTTTTGTGTGGTTTCAATGATTGTTCGGGTGAGTATAACGCGCAGGGGGAGGCACGTCATACAAAGCATAACGCCCTAGTGATGGCGCGTTATGGTCTGCATGTCTGTGTTCATTTATTTGTTCGGGTGAGCAAAATGACGTGGGGGAGGCGCGTTATGATCACATAACTCCTCGACCATGGTCCATTATACTCTGTGGTTTCTGGAAATTTTAGAAAATCATGCATAATCCCCGCCTAATGTATTCCATGTTATATTTGTGTTATTTTTATGATCAATGGCTCGCTCCTAGAATCCCAATGGAGTGCTTCGACTTCCCATGTGATGTAACCACTAGTCGTAGCCCTAGACTTCTCAGATTGTCAACCCACTCGGGAGAGGTGGAGGGGCAATCCCATCAAACGGTTTAAGCTAGTGCCATATGTCCCTGACTGTACCGTAGCGCTCTATGGGGGGGGAATCTAGCTGGAGGCCTGGCCCTAGGCAGGGGTCAGTGTGTGCACACGTGGTCAGAGGTGAGAGCTGACACTGACAAGTGTCACTCTGACTAGTTCTTGATTGGTACGGTTCAATTATGCCTCTCGCTTATCGCAGCCCAGACTCACGAGTTGCCTGAGATGCAGTGTAAGCCGTCAAGGGGCGCATCTGGTCTCTCTCTTCTAGTGGGTTATCCTGTTCTTTCTCCTGTCACTGGAATAGTTGAGTTTATTTTGTTGGTAGATTTAGTTTTTACCGCTAGTTCCTGTTGCTAGCTGTTGCTCCTGTTATTTATTTATTTATATTGACTTCCTGTTAGCCATTTTACTTGCCTAGATAGACTTTCCTATTCTAGTCTAGTAGCATGTTGAATTAGTACATCTGCCTGCTTAATTGTCTAAATGCATGCTCTAAAGTGAGTAGGTGCAGGAATTGGGGTACAACCTGCCCGGCATCCTAGTGGTAATCCCAGGCTCACAGGGACTGACGGAGGTCTTATAATGGAGGTCTTAGTCTGTCTGAAGGAGTATCCGGCGTAGAGTCCCAGCCATTACAAGAATTGAGGGCTAGTGAAACATCAAAAAATGAATATATGGCAGTCAGTCAGCCCCACCAGAGTGGAATGACTATCAAACAATCCTAATAATGTTTCCAACTCCTAATATAGACATGATTACTTCTTTGCTTGATAAGGACAAAGGAATCTCTGGTTGGAAAAGAAGAGCAAGGATAATCCAATCAAGATTTACATTAATAGTTCCACATGTTCCAATTATTTTTTATGGGTTACAATCCAACTTACATGCATAATTGGCCAAACATGCTTGAACTATGGCATAATTGACTCTGTGTGGCATACGCGGTCTATCCCGAGCTACTGGACATGACCTAGTGGTCTATCTCTAGGCCATTCAGGCCATGCAAGTCCGAAGACCATGCACACATTACGCTGTCTATCGAATAGCCACTGGATCTTCCAAGTGGTCTATCATTGGGCCGCTATTGACCACGGGGTTCTTAACATAATAAACAATATCAACGGTCAAACAACAACTGCCGCCGTAGACCATACGGTCTATCGCGGGGCTGTTAGATTCATAAGCGATTTCTGCTAGACCGTGACCCGTTCGCGGTTCCGATGTCCGGTGAACTCTGACCGGGTTCACTTGTAACATGAAATTCAGAAGATCTAGGGTATGAAAATTGGGCAAATGCTGCATACCAAAAGAAAGAGACCGAAAAGATGAATAACATGGATTGATTAATTCAAAACTTTAGGCCTGCTATCCTAACATTAAAATGAAGATAACATGGTTAACCCTAATTCTGGCGTGCTCCGATCAAATCACATAATACTATCATGATACCAACCAAGATTCAGGGCTTTTGGTATCAAAAGAAAGAGGGCTTGAAGATGCTACCAATAGTGTATTTCACTTAGGGTTTGGTCTTCTAGAACCTACCTTAAACGAAGGAAGAAGGGGACGATGTTCTCCGGTCGCGAAGAGAAAACCCTCCAAGATCTCACCAGAATACGCCCTCATCCACGAACCACGCCGCTCGCCGCAGCAAACATCGATACTAGGTCGGGCTAGGGTTAGTTTTATATGGTCAATTGATTCTAGAAGGGTCAATTAGGGGGGATAGAGTCCCACGCACACGAGGCACGCGCGATTCACGCTTGACCAAGTCCACCACCGCTTAAACTCAAAATCCTTCTCCTAGGGTTAGGGTTTTGGCTGGGAATCAGAGGGAAAATGGCCTGTAAATCGAAGCCATTGCTAGCCAAGAAGGGTTCTCTACCGAGATCGTGCTAACTCATATGGCTGCCAGATGATTGATGAGTTCTATGTTCGAGGGACAATTGACCATATCTTCAGTATTCTCCAAGGACATTCGGCACATTTTATGCAACCTCCCTCGGTTCGTCAGTACACCGGCCACATCAATGCCGTGTAGTGCTCTCCCTCAGTTTCGTCCTTCTCTTTTATCAAGGGAGTTATGCTTCAAGCCTGATTGCCGAGTGGAGTTCCCAAACCTTACGTTGCTTGTGTCAAGAAACAAGACTCCGTGGTTTGTTGTTCATTGTTCTAAGGAGTTTACTATTCAAGAATGTCCACATATTGTTAGCACTAGATGTCTAGGGGCAACTGCCCCAGCAAGGCTGTATGTTTATGATCGGGCCAAGTCATCTGCTAGGTGGGCCCGTTATTTGAAAAGATATTACAGATTGAGAAGCCCGAAGATTGGAGCCCGCGCTAGGCGAGTCTGTGTTCAAGAGATTTCAGCCAAGAAAAGGCTGCGGCGCAAGTTTAAGGGCTGTCAGTTGTGCACTCAGGGGTCCACTTCTCCTTCTTCTCCTTTTCACTCATCATTTCTTCTGCTCGGTTCCACCCTTGGGTGGTGTATATTCCCACTTCAAATCTTGCTGCTATGATTTTCTCCTCTCTCCTAGGGTCCGCGAACCTTCATTCCTATTCTTCCCATCTGAAGTCTCTAAATTCTCCCTCCTTTCACGCTCCTAGGCCTCGGCCTATGTCATCTCCTCATCCCACTTTCGGGACATCTTCTGGTTCATCATCCCCAGGACTTTCGAGTGTTGCTTCTAATCCTTCTCCGACCCTGTCGGATGTCTAGACTTCTCTTTCTCCAACCATGTCGGATGTCCATGATTCTTCTTCTCCGACCACGTTAGATGATCATTCTCCTTCTTCCTTACCTTCGCAGCAATCCTCTCGTTGTCTTTCCATTCTCTCCTCTTCACCCTTTCAGGGTCGTTCCCCTTTTTCATGCTATTTTTGAGGTTTTAGCCTGCCTTGATCTCAGCTGATCTGGTTTCTTCTATATTTGGTTCCTTGTTATCAGGACCTCTATGCCTTAATGAGGGAGTTCTAGCCATCATCTCTCTTCCTTTTATCCCTTCTTCATCCAGTGTGATGCCTGTCACTCTTCCGTGTCAAGGAATCTCTACAATTTGCTATCCTCTCCCTTTTGTCCTGTCAAGTAAGGAAAACAAAGCTCGTGCTGCTCGATGCTCGATGATCAAGCTCTCACTTCTAGACA
The DNA here is from genome assembly GCA_024336825.1 of Amorphophallus titanum. Taxonomy (NCBI): domain Eukaryota; kingdom Viridiplantae; phylum Streptophyta; class Magnoliopsida; order Alismatales; family Araceae; genus Amorphophallus; species Amorphophallus titanum. The sequence continues at coordinate 5,918,565 of JANBPO010004741.1, read as the reverse complement.
CTACTTTCATGCTATGGATATGCAAGGTATCCTTTATATTGTGCAAGAATATGTTATCATTATTATCACTCTTATTATGATTGACACTCCACCACTCATGCTTGAATTGTACTTGACTTGATATGACATGACTTGTGTGGCCCGGAATGGATATTTACTTGCTTGCTTGATAACGTGATAGTCAATTCTTGACTTGACTTGATAAATGTACATGCGCGTTCATCTCGATATATATATTGACATGAATTCTTGAGAGACTTGCTAATTCACTCCATTATCTCTTGCTATACACTCTCTCTCTAGTGTCATTTCATGCGTACATGCATAGTTATACTTGCATTCATTCATCATGTAATTTATGTAAAGCACACTAGCAGTTGAGATATAATTCCTACTGAGTGTTCGCTCACCTAGTGTTTTCTTCTATTTTTTAGGTAATTCTGATGATGATACTCATTCCAATGGGGATGGACAAGAGTGAAGAGCTTAGAGCCATTCCAACTATCAATGTCCTTATCTAGTCCTGTCTTTGAGTCATCCATTGTAACTTTTCTTTTATTGAGTCCTAATTCTTTTGTCAAGAGTTGTAATCACAGTACTTTGAAGTTCATTATTAATAAAGGATTGGGTTATCATTACTTTTGCACACTCTGTCTATTTGTCGAATACACTTACGCTCTGATTGACATGATTGAATATAACTCGTCACATCTCCGGGTTCCTTCTGCGTGACACTCCGATTGTGAGTGATGGGTTATTGCTCGTGGGTTCCCTCTGAGGATTCAGATGAAGGGAGTTTGGACCTCTGGTTCTAGCTCTGTGGGTTATGCTTGGTGTCTGGTTTTGTGGGTTGCAGAACCAGGTTGAGGGATTTGTCTCCCTCGGATAATCAAGCTGTTAGGCTGTGTCCTATTGCAGACTGAGTCTGCGTCTTGCCGTTGTAAGGGAAGCCTCACTCTGGTTTGGAGTGAGCGGTAGATGTAGGCAGACTAGTGTCTGACCGAACCACCTAAAAATCCTGTGAGCTGTGGTTTGATTCGTGTGTTTGTTCCCTATCTCCTGCCCCCTTCACAGGTTTCATTGACTGTTCTTTAGAGCGCTAGCTATTCAAGTCGATATCTATGTTACTTGAGTAGTGAATGTTGTGGATCATATTTTGTTTCTCGCTGATCCTGTCTTAGCATGATAAGTGTTTGTCCACTGGTCTAATAGAAGCCTTCATTTCTAAGTGTCTTCCGTGGTGTTGTTTTCATTTGTTTCTTAGAGTGGTGTTTATGTTTTAATTGGATGAAATTTCCAAAAGATCCATTCACTCCCCTCTGGATCTCTTTCCGTCTACCACCTGTTCTAACATCCTCCACCTATTGAGCTTCAAGAGGGGCCATGAACCTCCCAGAGTTCCCCCATTTCTCTAGACTAGAAAATTTTTGTACTTGCCTTAATACCATCCTGGGAAGGGTATTGCAGTGGCAGATGCCCTCAGTAGAAGACCTACGGCTATGTTTTCTAGTATGATGATATGCGAATGGTGCTTGCTAGAACAATTTGTAGCTATAAATCTGGATGTGGATAGGAAGGAGGAGCGAGTAATGATTGCTAACATAAGAGTAAAATCTACGATACTTTCTAAGATAAGTGGACAACAAGGAAATGATCCTTTGATCGTAAAAATCAAAGCGAAGGTGAGTCAAAGACCAGATTTTTCCATAGCTGAAGACGGAAGGTTGATGTTTAGAAATAGAACTTGTGTTCCTGACCACACTGAGATTAAAAAGAAACTTTTAGAAGAAGCTCACCACTCGAGATATACCATCCATCTCAAAGGCACTAAGATGTATAAAGATTTGAAGAGAATCTTTTGGTGGCCGAAAATGAAAAGGGAAGTAGTAGAATTTGTAAATGATTGTCTAACTTGTCAACATGTTAAGACTGAACATCTCAGGCTAGCAGGGATGTTGAAACCACTAGATATACCAGAATGGAGGCCCAACAACATTCGCTACCCAACAACAAGCCATTGCCAAGCTGGAGGCCCAACTTAGTCAAATGGCTGAGGCTAACATGAGAAGAGAGGTAGTCCAATTACCTAGTCAGCCTGTGGCCAACCCAAGAAATCAACCTCCAGGCTTCCCTCCATGAGTGTGCCTCCTACCTCAACTCGGCCCACCACCACCCAAATGTCCATGCTTTGAGAATACTGAAGCCATTTCTACCCTTAGGAGTGGTAAGATCTTAGAAGATCCATATAAGGATAGAGAGGTAGTTACAAACTTGGCCAATGAAGCCCAAAAAGATGTGAATGAGAGTGAAGAGGAGTCGATTTTGGAGGATGAGGTTAAAGGAAAGAAGAAAATAGAGGAGGAGCCCAGTACCTACCAACTAAAGGTGCCATTCCTGGATGCTTTATAGCTTAAGCTTAACAAGAAGCTGCCAGCCCAACATGAGGAGTTAATGGAACTGTTTAAACAAGTACATATAAAAAATTTCCACTCTTTGATGCCATCTAGCACGTCCCGGCATATGTAAAGTTTCAAAAAGAGCTATGTACTCCAAGGAGGGAATCTAGAACGGCTCCAAAGAAGATTAGGCTACCTAAGGATGTTAGTGTTGTTGTGACGAATCATCTCCCTAAGAAGTTAAAGGACCCCGTGTTGTGTCTCCTCTAATTTGAGTGTCTCTCATGTCTTGTTTTAATGATTGGCAACAATGATTTGACTATTGACAATAGTAGTTTGACCAATTGCTGACTTTGGCAACATCTCCTTTTTGGTCAGAATTAGGTCAATGCTTATCCATGTCTACTGAGTGCGGGACTACTGATAAGAAGACCACGGATGAGTGGGGACTGTACATTATACCATTCGAATCTGAGCCTACCGCCCACGAGCTGGAGGGCAGGGCTAAAAGGATAGGTGTGGTGTACATAGAAATAAGAAATAAAGTAGGACAATAGATATAATAACAGAAATAATCAACCTACAACAGAGTCCAGTCCAACAGAAAGTACAGTGCAAAGCAGTAAAACGTACCACACGCCAAGTGAACACTCGGCCCGACGACTGGCAACTAAGAAACTCCACGCAACTCCCTCGAACCCCGAGGAAGAATCGCCGCACTTGAAAACCTGGGGTGAGCCTCCTGTCACTAGCTCAGTAGGGATCCCGCGGAATCCCAACTGAGAAACAACGGCGGCACGAAAAGTAGTAACTACGAAAGCAGAAAAGTAGCTACGGTGGTCTGTAAAATCTCGACTCTACTGAAAATACGACCCGGTCTCCCTTCGAGGGACAACCAAGTCACGTGCCCGGCATCCCGATTCTAAGATCGGGGGACCACCAGACACGAACTGCCCTAATCATGCTACTATAAAAATGTCACGACACCTCAGTGGCGGAGGCCTACCCTCGTAGAAGGGCCCAAGTCGAAACCACATGGTTTGAAAATACAGTCACGACATCGCTGTCGTGAATCAAACGATGTCTAGGGAAAAAGTCCTCGGTGATGCTCACCAGAACCTTAGACCTCGACTACGGGAGCACTTCTGAAACAACACACGAAGCCCCGTCTCACAGACGAGGAATAAAAACTCGGGACACGACAACTCACATCACGTAACGGGAGTACCGCCCACCAAAAATAAGGCCAGATGCGTCCACTGACGACTTAGTCCACACCTCAGGTGCCTGCCTACGACACCCCAGGCAGAGTCTAAGACACCGTACTAGTAACATAGAATAAGGACTAGTTAGGGTCGCACTCGTCAGCGCGTGTCTTCTGCCCCCAACTACGCGTGCACACACAGACCATCTGCTCTAGGTCAGGTCCTCTAGCTGATTTTTCCCCCAGTCGGACTCTGACTACAACGGCAAGGGGTCCTACGGTAATCAGCCTAAAAATCGTGTCTCACTCGGGTCACACTCTCCACCACTCCCAAGTGGGTCCGCACCTGCATGCGCAGGAAAGCTACTACTAGTGGGGGCTCACAGAATGTGAACACTGAAAATCACGCACGCACCCATCTCGAGTAATGCGAAGAAACAGGTGACTCCGGCCACCAGACTCTGGACAGCCCACTAGACCTACTAACTCAATGGTCCTTGAGTCACGAGACACGGGTCAAGACCGTCGCATGTAACGACACAGTGCCGTCAATCTGGCCTAATCCCTCATGCTCATGTAGCAAATATTGGATCTTACGGTACCAAATATCATAATTAGTGCCGTTTAATTTATCACCTTTTGTAAGATTAGCAATTACATTCTTGGCAGTTATTATGAACCACTACATATCAAATAGATAAATTAATCGACATCAATTTACACTTTGTCTCAATTTGCTATCATAAGTCCAAACTAATTATATTGAGTTTTCTTATACAGCGAGATTGAAAGTAGATCCAGACAACTATAATCATCTCCCGCTCATATAAGATCATTCAATATCGTTAGAGCGACTTCGAGCAAATTCATAAATTATTTCACATATGCAAAAAAAATTGCATAAATTCGAACAAATAACTAAATGCACATGGCATTAAACATGTTAAAAGAAAAACAACTATTTTATAAACATGTTTATGACATATACATTCTGTTGCAAGCGTGTATGGACACACATGCAAAAGATGGAAACAAAAGTGTACATCAAAAGGAAATTATACATGTGAGTTACTATGTACAAAATCTTAAAATAGCTGTATATAATCATAAACCACTATAACCTCCTCTTCTGAGATCACAAATGTAATAGTAGGAGGTGGCGGTGGAGGTAGTCCCTCAGACAGCTACGGGGGCCAACTGGGTGACCAAGGCTCCCAAGGTGTCTAAGTAGGATAACGAGGCACCCATGGCCTCAGAGAAGGTGGAGGAGAGCCCATCTAGTGTAGGAACTGTGAGGTGTCTGCCAAGTCAACTTGGCGGCTCTCCTCGCTCCAACAGAAGTCGCGGCTTGCAGTGATCCGGGTGCTCGGACTCTAGTTGGCAAGGGAAAAGAGAATGCCCTGTGCTACAAGACCACTACTATGTCGTCCATCGCATATCCCCTCATGGGACTCGTCATTGCCTGGGGCACAGGGTCAGCTGGCCCAACAGTCGCTGTCGCTACATCAACATGGGCAATTAGGTGATCAACCTTAGTCGCTCCTCCTACAAGTGGTGCCGCAGTTGTCGCACTGGCCACAGTCTCCTCGTGCGATTCCTCACTATGAAGGGCTCTCTGGAAGCCCATACGGTACTCCCGAGTTGTGAGACGACGTTGTCAAAAGGGCGCCTCCTCCCTAGGATCGCACACTTGAATGCTCAGGCCAACGTCATTTTCTCTTGACCATGACGATGGAATCTCTTGCCTTATTTTCGTCCCAACAGGCTGTGCCAAAGGGACTGTAGGTATGCGCAGCGCTGCTCAAATCTGCGCATGTGCCCTTGCGGGAAAAAAAGAAAGAAGAGACTCACGATCCGGGGATGACTCCTTGGAATGATCCGTAAGGACATCATCACGGTGGGGAGAAGTCGACGAAACCGTCATCAAATCCTACCCGGCAATGTCCAGACGCCCAGGATTTTATTGAAGCCCTCATTCAAAAGGGGGTTGTCGATGCTCAGGGGAATTCCATGACAAGGTTGCGTCTTGCAGAGGCCGCCAGGGAGACTCTCCAGCAGATGCGGTGAGAAATTGAGGTTTTCTCCCAATTAGCCCGACCAAGCGAGCCTGTGAAAAATGATGAATTTCCATTGCTCCCCAAGGATAAGGCTGCATATAAGGGGCCTAAAGTCCAGAGCTCCGGAGGCCAAGCCGTGGAAGAAGGTTCCAAGGCCCGTCCCAAGCCGAGTCAGCCCGACATTATCATAAGGGGGAACCCTCGGCCAGACGATAAAGGCAAGGCCAAGGTGCCAGAGTCTTCAGCCAAAACTTCTTCCAAGTTAGCAAAGCCGCCAGTCATGGCAAAGACTCAACCTCCTGAGCCCGCGAGAGTGCCAGTCAAGGCCCCGGTCAGCCCAGCGAGGCTGCCGATTGTAGAAAAGCCTCAACAGCTCAAGCGAACAAAACCGCCAGCCCAAGCAAAGGCGGTCGTGGAGTCAAAAGGCCCCCAAGAGCCCTACTCCACACTGGCAGAGTTCCAGGAGCTGCTGCCTGAGATCATTGCTCAGGCAATCAATGCTACCTTCCAGGTTCAACCGGAGGAGGCCTACTGGACCAAGGTTGTTCCCAGAAAGAGCCGCGACACTATGGCCCCTAAGGAGCCAGTCCGGAGTAGGAGACAGAATTCTGGGGACAAACCAGTCTCACCTCCCAAGCGAGGCCCGCTTTCTTCTCAAAAGAGGCAGCACGCCAGAAGAAGCAGGAGAAGAACCGTCGGAAGAACTTGAAGAGGCGGTTGAAGAAACAGGCTGAGCAAACGGCAGCTATAGAGGCTCCTAAGGAGCCGACCCCTCTACAGCAACTTCAAAAGCTTATTGATGAGCTGGAGGAATACATTCTGCCTCATCCTACCATGATCGTCACTCTGGATGAGTGCATCCCTTGGGACAAGCTGGGGCGGAAGGCCCGTCTTCTGCAATGGCTTCGGGAGATGGGTCACCATCTTAAAGAAGGTGAAGACTTCCCAATTCCTGAGGAGCTTTCCTTATTTTACAAAGAGGAAGAGCTCACCATCCAGATACTCGAGAAAATACTGCAAGAGCTCTCCTGCAACATGGTGGCGATCCCGCCGCCCAACAACATCAACGCGCCTTCGGCTGATAACACCGGAGGCAAGGCTCCCATGGCGACATATCAACGTCGCTCGACGAGAAACGGTTGGGGTCGGGGTCGCGGCCGCGGCCGAGGACGAGGACGAGGACGTGGACGTGAGGGTCCCCTTACTCTCGACCGGGTCATAATTTTCAGAGGGGAGGTCATTCCGAGGCAATATGAGATGAACTCACAGTAACGTCAATTTTGGCGTGTCTACAGCTGCCCCGCCTTGGCGTCTGCTTTGCAAGGGAGCAGAGCGGATTGAAAAGTAGATGCCAATATGTGATGAGACACGCGATCAACATCACTTGATGAGAATTAAATCCAAAGCTTGAGATGAAGCAATCTTGGGAGGTTCAAATGAAATCAACAATGTTTGGACAAAGGAGGGGGTGAATGTGCACGTGGGCACGAAGGAGATAAAAGAATGATCAACTCCCAGCGCGGTGGAAGTACTCCAGGTCACAAACCCGTAGATTTCGCCATTGGGGAGTGGTTACCAGCCAATGTGGACGTGCTGCAGTCAAGGCGGATCTAAGAAAAAGAGGATTGGAATATGAAGATAGAAATCCAAACAAAGAGTTTTCGAGAAAACAGCCCAAAACAACGACAAGACGAACTGAGGATCCAAATCGATAATGAATATCTCACATCACTTTGACTCTCAAAATCAACATATCAGAATGATTTTTCATCGTTGTTTTAAAGTCCTACATGAATGCATTATGGGTTCAATGGGAAAATTAAAATAAATTAAAATAGAAGATAATCAAGAATAATATTGTTAAGTTGCCCAGACTGGGTCAAGAAGCCCACTTTATGAGATGATACTAAGCCGAAGTCCATTTATCCACGCACCAATTCCCAAAAGGGGAACCATCATCCCCAGTCTTAGACGGCTGAACGACTTATCTGTGTGACTAAAACTCCTCTGAAATAATCATTATTTTTGATGAAGGGGAACTCAAATTCTAGGTTTACTAAGGCCATAAGGTCCTTGATATGATCTAATAACGTAAATAACATATAGTAGGAATGCATACATGGTGATTGTGATAGTAATGAGCATGAGGGAACTAAGATGGAATGCAGACACTGTGGGTCCGGGACGATGATGCCCAAACGGTGGGACCAAGAACTTCTTTCTTGCGCTCAAATGTTCATTATCCAAGATATCATGAAGCATAAAGCAATGACATATAGCAAGTGAAGCATAGCATTCAATAGCATTGCAAAGCATCATGGGAAGCATAAAGTCATAAATCAAGAGAGCATTCCAACACTTTTGTTCTTTATTGCCATGAGGATGACAATCTTGGCAAATTAGTGTTGTACATATCCTAGTGATTTTGATGATAACAAAACCAAGAACATATAAGTTGATTCATGAATCTCTTTTATACTCAAGCCCAACTTCATCATGACCCATGTTACGCACTCAATTTCTCACACACATACATGTCCATCCTAACTCCTAAACCACTCAAGGTGAGCTTGATTTAAGTTGTTGTTAGCAAGACAAGGTAAGCACACCTTGTGCGTACCCCCAATAGATGTCTATTGGTCTCGTTTATATAAAAAAAAAACATCAAGTTAGGAACATAAGCCCTCTATTACCTTGTGATTTCATGCACTATACACAGAGTATTTAACATTGTTTGAATAGCTGTGCAATCATGTTTTTCACTACATACTAGCCCTACACCCTTAATTAAAAGATAAGATCTTTGATGTAACTCATGCCTTCTCGTTCCATAAACCCATCCTAAGCATGCTATTCTATATTATCTTTCTATTCTACATAGTTTTCATGCATTAAATGCCCTAGAATAGGCTCTACACGCTGGACTTAGCTTCTGTCTATTACAGACAGAAGGCAGTCTTGCGGAGACTGCTACTTACAAATGGCAGTCTTCAACCGACCGCTATCTGGCTCCTATAGCCAGATTAGTCCATGTTTAATTCCTATTACATCTTATAGTAACCATGCCTTATTTTCATTATTTCTGCTTCCTAATCTTGTCAAGTGTCCAGGTTTGATGTTAGCATGTTTTAAAGGCTTAATTTCACTACATATTAGTTTCATGCCAGACTTTCTATAATTTTTATATAAATGTATTTTTTACATTGATTACATGAAGATTTATGCTTTGACGCGTTCATTTCACATCTTCTTTCTGTTTTATTATGTCACATATAGCCCGTACTCTGATACGATGCTATTAGATCACTTACACATGATAGGAACACCTCTTGGACTTGAGAGCCTCTCCATTAGATATTCCTTCTGTCGGACTAGGTGATCTTGTTTCAAGGCCTCTGTAAGTCTCTACGAGCCTGAGATTCCCACTAAGATGTCGAGCTAGTTGTACCCTAAAAACCCAAAGGTCTAGAATGCACTTCATGAACCTTACATTTTCTGTGAATTGACTTGAACGCAGCCTTCAGGTGACTGTTACCTCTTGATAGCGGTCCTACCGCGACCGCGTTCTAGCAGTTGATCCTTACGTCGACTTGTTCCTTCTTCTGCGTCAACTCCATTCCTGATAGCGACCTTGACTTGACCGCCACCTCAAGAAAACGGTCCTAATTTGACCACGCTCTGTCATCTTGTTGTCCAACCTGAGGTTTGACCCAAGGCTTGATTATACTCTATTCTCAGATGATCTTCTTATGGTCTGGAACCCAACACCTTATTCAATAAGTCATTAATGAACTATGAAACTATGGGAAGGCACCGTTATGCTGTCGAAATTCTTTCGTAGCATAATGTCTAATTAATTCATCCTTGATCTCATGATTTCATTTTTATATATTCTTACCTTGGCTATTGTTTCCATGAGCTATTGTTTGAACTTGTCATTATTGGCCTACTTTTATTTCTCAATATCAGCAAGTTGATTATCAGTATGTACATGAACAAGTTCAAAATGACCTTTATTCACATGATCTCGCAGGAAATGGTGACGGATTTCAATGTGTTTCGTGTGAGAATGTAGAACATGATTTTTTGAAATTTTAATAGCAGATGTTTTATCACACAGGATGGGTGTATTATTCAATGAAACACCAAAATCAACTAGCTACTGTTGAATCTAAAGCACCTGTGCTACACAACGACCTGCAGCCATGTATTCGGCCTCGACAATTGACAATGCCACGGTGTTTTGTTTCCTAAAGGCCCGTGAGATCATGCAGCCCCCTAGAAACTGACAGTAATCATTGGTGTTTTTGCGATCCACCAGACACCCAGCATAATCAAAATCTGTAAATGCTAGTAAATCAAGATTGTCATTACGTGGAAACCAAAGACCAAGATCAACTGTGCCATGCAAGTATCTGAAAATTCTCTTAACTGCTAACATGTGTGTGTTTTGGATCTGACTGAAACCTAGCACACATGCATACACTAAACATAATGTCGGGCCTACAAGCAGTCAAATAAAGTAATGATCCAATCATGCCTCTAAAATATTTCTGGTCAGCAGACTTATCTTTCTCTTGGCCCTTTGTCAGTCTAGCAGAAGTAGATATCAGTGTCTTATGTGGCTTCACAGTGTCAAATGTAAATTTCTTAGGCAGCTCCAATGTTTATTTCTTTTGATTGACAAAAAGTCCATCCTTCATTTGCATTACTTGTAAACCCAAGAAAAATGTTAACTCTCCCATTAAACTCATCTCAAACTCCCCCTGCATCAATTTAGAAAAATTCATCATTCAAAGAATCATTCGTGGCTCCAAAGATTATGTCACCTACATATACCTGAATAATAATCATGTGTTCATTATGGCTAATAATGAAAAGTGTTTGATCTATGTTATCTCTCTTGAAGCCATTATCTGTTAGAAATGTACTCAACCTTTCGTATCAAGCTCGAGGAGCTTACTTCAGACCATACAGAGCTTTATCGAGCTCGGTGACTCTCATCCTCAAAACTTGGTGGCTGCTCAATGTAAACCTCTTCCTTCACAAACTCATTTAAAAATGTACTTTTAACATCTATTTAGAAGAGTTTAATGTTTCTAAAACAAGCAAATGCAATTAATATGTGCACTGCTTCTAGCCTAGTCACAAGTGTAAAAGATTCATCAAAGTCAATTCCCAACTCTTGGCTATAGCCTTTGGCTACCAGCCAGGCTTTATTCATAATTACCACCCCTTGATCATTAAGTTTGTTATTGAAAACCCACTTAGTTGCTATCACAAGGTGATTCTTAGATCTAGGAATGAGAAACCACACCTTATTCATTCTTTCCTGCTTTGCCCATGATTTGTAGGCCAAGGGGAGGTCGAGAGGGGTTTATTTGAGCCGGGAGGGCAAAATTGTATATTTGGGGTTTAAGCACCGGATCTTTGGTTTCCCAAAATTTTTGGCTAATTTGTGGGTTTAGAATCATGCTAGAAGGGTTGGGGATGGATTCCCCTTTGTTTCCCCATCATCGGGGGATGATCGGGACGTGGATCGAGTTTTTTGGGCTTTCCTGCCGGTTTCGCGCTTGGGCTGGCCTTGCGGCCCTTCCAGGGACCGCTGGGCTTCCTTGGCGGCCCTCGGGGGGCCGCCAGGCAAGTTTAAATGTCAGTTGGGCTTAGCAGTCCGCCTAGGACCGCTAGGCCGGGGATACGGTCTGGCGATAGACTGCTACCCATTGGCTAACGGTCCACTTCTGACCGTTTGGCCCGCCTGGTTTGAGCACCCTCGGGGTGTGTGTTTTCGACCGTTGGGAGTCACGTGCAGGCTTGCGATCGGGGCACGACCATTTTCGTACGCCTTGCGGTCCTATGAGGACCGCTAGGCTGGGTTAGCATCCTGGCGATAGACCGCTTAGCCTCCTATGGCTCGTTCCCTTACGTTCACGGCTTGACCGCATGGTTGTTCCTGGCGGTCCCATGGAGACCGCTAGGCCTGTTTTGCGGTCCTAGGGCGACCGCTAGTCTGAGGGCAGTCCCGGGTGGACTGTCACTCCGTTTCCTTTCGATTAGTGATTTCCGTGAGTTGAGTCTCACCTCCAGTAACCTGTCCACTAGTCGTACCTTTCTTGCGCACGTGGGTGCGGACCCACTTGGGAGTGGTGGAGAGCGTGACCCGGAGAGACAGTTGTTAGGTTGGTTACCGTAGGGCCCCCATACGCAGCTTGAGTCTGAGCTTCGGGGAAAGAAACTGCTAGAGGGCCTGACTTAGGGCGCATGATCTTTGTGTGCACACGTGATTGGGGGGGTCAGACCTGAGCTGACGAGCGTGACCCCAACTAGTCCTTGTTCGTGGTACTTGTGAGCGTGTCTCAGTCTCCGCCTAGGAGGTGTAGGGAGACACTTGAGCGCAGTGTAAGATGTTAGGGGACACAGTCGGTCTTGCTTCTAGTGGGTACAGCTCCTGTCTTCTGGCAGGTGCGGACTTGTGTTTTGTCGGACCGGGGTCGGTTTGTACGGTACGGCTAGTCGTAGAGAGCTTTTCTGTTTATTTATTAATGCTCGTTGATTCTGCTGTACTTTCGTTAGGTAGCGTTACCTTCTTTGTACGTGAGTACCTTGCGGCTTTGTTTCTCTCGTGTGAGGTGGGGGTCTGCGGGATCCCCACTGAGCCTATGAATCGCGGCTCACCCCTGCATTTTCAGCACGGTTAAAAGATTGGCAAATCAAATGCATAGAAATTAATATAGTGTTAGCATCATCAAAACAACAGGGAAAAACACAACAAGGACTACTAGCTAGACTCGTTAATCCAACGGCCATAGAGTCACACAACTCATCCCAAGGCCGTTGTATCATATGGCACTATCTCATCAAATTATCCTAATCCAAAAGTCCAAAACCAAGGTCAAAAGAATTCATAAGGTGGCTCACAACGGTTGGGTTCATTCCCTCTCTAAGGGAGACTAGAAAGCCCCCAGCCCCTGGCTGGGTCACAAGACTCACGGTCGTTGGCCAAACGTATGGCCCAAATGAAAATCACTTTCCAAAGAAGTTAACACTATGTGGGGATAGCCCTCCGCACCTACACAAGTATATGGTGACTCAAATTAACACAACAGAGAAGCCCGGAAGGCACGGGGTTACCTAGACCCACTAAATCGCATGGGCACGTTAATCGAGAGATAATGGTTCCTCCGAACACCCAAAAACATGAATCCGGTCCCCACAGGGTGTCCGAGACATCCACGGGGCAATAGGTCTGCCAAAGGGTCTCAACTGGGTCAATTGGAGGCCAAAACGGGCAAGAAAGGCTAGGTTCGATCGACCTACACCAGGGGTCGATCGACTTGCCAGTAGGGGGTCGGTTGACCGGCCCTCAGGGGTCGGTCGACTGAACTGACTCGGTCGCCCTCACCATGATGAACTAGTTCAGTCTACTGAACCCTGCTTGTCGGTCAACCAAAACCGATGATCCAGCAACCCGATGCCAATCGTGGGGTCCCATTCCACTCCCCACTCGATCCCGGTCGAGGGGAAAAACATCGGGGACCTTACCCCGGGTCCCAAGCCACTAAATGCATGTAAATAAATGGCAAAACATCGCTTGATCTGGCGAAAATCGGCACTCACCCTAAACAAGGAAAAACCATCCTGAATTGTAGGAAAACCCACTCTTGGCCTTGCCTCGGCCTACAAACCATAGAAAAATGGAATACAAGGGCCAAAGATCTATCCCCCTACCTCTTACAATGATTTCTCGAGCCGAGGATGCCGATTCCACGTGAAATCACACCACGAACCATCGTCGACATCTTGAATCCGCGAATGGGCTTCACCACACCACCGCCTTGTTCCTCGCTCCATCCTTGCCCCTCGATACCCCCATGTCACCTCTGCCATGCCAACCTTTAACTCCATCAGCCACTCAGAGAAGAGAGGGAGAAAAATGAGACAACTGAGAGGAGAGAGGGAGAGAGTGTGAGAATGAGTGTGAGAGGGGGTGGGGGTTGTTTATAAAAAAAATAATTTGGGATTTAAAAATCTAAAAATTATAAAAATTGAGCGGTGAAGGGGTGTACAGCATCATGTGTTGAAATATATATATATAGCTAGAATTTTCGCCCCAAAAGGGATTAACCATACGCGCATAAAAGAAACACCTTTGTCCTTTGCATCAGGGGATGACTGCATCTCAATCGTGAATGCCAGTGCGAACATAAAGATGAAGAACATCGACTGCGGACCTGGGCACGGGATCAGGTGAAGCTCCTAGCTACTAGGACAATAAACTATTGTTCGTGTAGTAGATAGAATCACAAATAACACGGCACTCATGGGGGCCGGATATGCCACAAACCTAACAGAGGACATGTTCCGTATTTTCTGTGTGTTGCAGCATTGGGAGCTTGGGGAAGGGCAACTCTACAGCCGTGGTAACAGGCATCGTCCTCGACACGGCGGTACTGAGGGAGACGACTAATGGCGTCAGGATCAAGACATGGCAGGTGAAGAATACCGTGTTCAGCATATTCCAGGGGAAGAGGAGTGAAAACCTGCAGTTCCTCGACCATCTTAGTACTCTTGATATCGTCACATCCTAACAGACTCTCTCCTCATGCTCCTTCGTTCCTTTCTCCCTTTATATATTTATTGACAGGGTGGATCGGGCTTTGTTCGATCAGTGCGTTTCCAGAACGTTAGGATGATAAATGTTGAGAACCCCATTATCATCGACCAATTCTACTGCGATTCCCCCACTACTTGCAAGAATCAGGTTTTCACTCCCACTCCTTTTTTCTCTCACTCAGAGGTAAACCAATATTAATACACACAAAAGTCCTCTCTCATTATATAGAGAAGCACCATAATCCAACAGTCTCGAATCATGAAAATATAATTCAATATATGGTTCAATTGTGAGGCTAGCTTATAAAAGAAGAAAAGAAGAAAAAACTATGATACTATGTTGATCGATCAATTGAGCTCACGACTTGTCACGGTACTCTCACCACCTTCCTTCTTTGGGGGAGGTCACAGGCTCGATCTCGGGTTCTCTCTCCCCGTGAAAAGGATAGTACCTAGGAAAAAACAAAAGTTCATTGATCAATTCAGCATGAGGTTTGGGGAGCATATTTAAAAGTGTCGAGGTTTAATCTCACATCAGATAAACTATAGACATCTCTCTCCTTATCTACTGAGGATTCCCTCAATTCAACATTTAGATTTTGAGTTCGAGTGTGAGACTTTAACATGGTATTAGAGTTCAAGCATTTAACCTGGTATCAGAAATGAAATTTCTCATATATACTTCAGCCCACCCATTCAATTATGTCACTCATATGGTACCTATCTTGGTTTGGGCACCTGCAGCCTTTAACATGATATTAGATATGAGATTTTTGATCTTATACAGTAACCATCCGGGTGGCCAAAGGTCAACCGCATAAGACAATGTGCGGTCTATCGGAAGACCGCACATCCCCTCGAAGATGGGATAATTAAAAGTTTTTTTTCTCTCCCATTCCGAGTATTTCACTCTAACTTCTCCTGATGATTCCTCCACGAATTCTTTACCATTTTTGATGCCGTTTCTTTCGGAGTTGAGACAAGTCAATTATCTCCAACTTTTATTTTATTATCCTAGCCTAAAAATGCCTAATTATCACCAATTTTGAGCTAAGACCCTGGGTGCTCTATAAATAGACCCTGGAGGCTTAGCTTGAAGGAGGGAGAGATCAAGGATCAACAGCGAACCTCTGTCGAATCGTCAAGCGATCCTAGCACGGGGGGAAGGCCTTCTACGTCCTTACAAGCCTCCGATTTAAGGGAGTAGTCCGTTCATTGCATCGTCTGTCGTCAGTCTTGTCGGTCTTTTCATCATTGCATGCACGCTTTCTCGTCATCCTCAATTGCTTCTTTTCACTTTCATTGTCATTTGCACACACCCGCCCACATTTTTTGGCGCCCCTACTGGTTTAAAAAACCTCCAGGTGAACCCCCATTCATGTTAATCACCTTCTATTTTGCCATTTCTAGCATATACTACACCTCATAGATCTAATCTGGTTTTTGTCTTATTAGTCGCACATTGTCTTGCAGGTCAGTAGCTATCCAGCATGAGGCCCACTCTTTCTAGCCAGCTGGAAATAGTGGAGGTAGAAGTCCCACGATTTGGAGGTAGGTGGAGTAGAGCAGCTGATTATTGGCCATTCACCTCGACCTGCGACTGATCCAGAACCGTACTACTACCAGTGTGCTTCATCCCACATTCCACTCCAGCGTTGGTAGGCGACCTGAAAGAAGCCGCATAACCCTTAGGCGGTTAGTCTTCGGCCATTCATCCTTCCTATGCTAAGAAAAGGCGAGTGTCTCTCCCTTTCTCAAGACACATCGTGTCTATCGCGTCTGGGGTCTTGAGTGGCGATCATATAGGTTCTATCTCCACCTTACTCTTCTGGTTTCCTAGCTTCTTTCATACTTTCCTAGTCGTGAGGAGCAAAATGTGGTCTGGTTTCATTGCCGACACTTTTAAAAGAGGAAAAGCCCTTTTTTCGATCAATAGTACTGTGTTACCCTCTGTGGATCCAGAGGGAGGGAGAAGTTCTCTGGATACCCTTCAACGCAGTTGAAGGAACAGAGGAAGGTCCTCTGGTGTTTACCCTCTGCGTGTTATAGAGGAAGAGAGGAAGGTCCTCTAGTGTTTTTCCCTCTACGTGTTGCAGAGGAAGGGAGGAAGATCCTCCGGTTGGTCAAGGAGAGTGTTCCTTGAGTCCAAGCTGTTCGTCAGCGAATGCTAAAATGATTTACGCTTCTTCAAGTAGGCGCATGTTAATATGCGTCCCCTTATTTGATGCTATCTTATTTTTTATCATTTTCTTATTTTTCAGGAATGGGCAAAGAAGAAAAAGAAGACAAGAAAAATAAAATAAGAAAAGAACCGGGGGAGATGGTCCGACGGCCCTCTACGGGTTGATCCGGCGACCCACAAGGGGGGCAAATCGGCCTTCAAAGGGGCTTGAATCGGCGGCCACCCATGCGTCTGATCCAGTGGTGCCCCTTTTTGAACTTGATTCGATGGCTTCATGCGGCCTGATCCGGTGGCAAGGCAGCCACTCATCCGGCGGCGAGCATCCCACTCATCCGGCGGGCTTCCCCTCTCGTTTGGCAGAGCCTCCCCACCAGCCAACCACTGCTCCCTCTGCTACGACAATGAAGCGTGGCAGAAGGATAGAGCACGCGCGATCTACATGCTAATACCCCTTATGGCAGGGGAGAGGGAAGCTCGACACGTAGCCATGCCCATGCCCCATGTGGCGGAAGCAAAAAATAGAAAAAAAAAGATGTCAATGCCAACAACTGTCTCCTCCGCGTATAAAAGAAGAAGAGCAGCATTTCTCTATCCCCCCCCAAACTCTCTGGCACTACCTGGTCTTTCTGGCGATAGAAGATCTCCCCCTTCTCTTGGCTTCTCTTGGCTGAGCTCTAGAGAGGCCGATTTTCAACTTGGAGAGATCTACAGAGAGTGTGGACAAGGGTGAGATAGAAGTGAGAGGTCAAGGAGGAAGAACAGAGAGCGATTGCTCTTGTTCTTCCCTTGTATCCCTTTTGTTTTTTTTTCTCTTGTACTCCTACTCCCTTGCTGATAAGGAATAATATGAATGCTCCTTCTAGAAATTTTTGTGATGCAATGCTTATGTCTAGTCCTCGTTGATCGTTGTGTTTGCTCCTCCTTCTGAATGCCCAATACTGTTCCCTCCTAGCATCCCGGGGTTTACTTAATCCAATGAGTATGGTCCCGGGCTGCCAACTACCTGAAACTCCCTGTATTTTATGCACCCACCATATGATCGTTTGATTCGGTTTTGTTGTGCTACCATCGCGATTTGCAAATTGCCTGAAGCCTCTTCGGAGCTTCTAATGTCCAGGGGAAACCCACAACTCCCCTTTTCTTCAATACAAGAAAGAAAATGCTCTAGGATAAAGGGGACTGATCCAGCGGGAAACACGTGTCGGATCAACTCTATCCCTAATCTGGCACATTGTATAGCCGCTATATCACCTCTTTTGAGTTGTTATTATTAGTTCATTTCCTTTAGCCTTCGTACCACCCTTTCTTGCATTGTTATTATTAGTTCTTTTTCCTTTAGATGTTAAGGAAGGATGCCTTGGGACTTGGTCATAGGGGTCGGCCATAAATGCAGAAAGATGGAAATCGATTCCCCTACAAGTGGGCATGCAATGGAACTAAATGCAAGCAATGGAACTAAATGCAAGGGATTTTTTTATGCAAAACTAATGCAAGACAACCCAAGACTCTAACCATGCTGTGACACCAAAATTGATGCGGGATGAACGTGACTCCTAAGACAATACAGACCTAAGACCGCTATAGCAAGCAACAATGCACAACAGGGCCACTGACGGCTTGGCAACCACAAAGCCCACACAGATGGGCAACACTACAAACAAGAACAACAAGCTCACAGTCGTTCCTAGCAAGGGAAACGAGGGGATCTAGCTGGTTGAGGAACCCGCTTGGTCAAGGGTAGTTGACTCACTCACGAGCTCGGATGGAGCTACGGGATGGCTAACTCACTGACACACGTGGCGGTGACTAAGAGAAACTGGCTAGGCATCCTACCACTCACAAGCAGTGGCAGAAAAGAATGAATACTAGTAAAGCAAGTGCCTAGCAGGAAGAAAGAACCATACCTCCACGCTAGCGCGTGGGGAAGACACCCGGCCACATCACACGGTCACCCGGTACATGAACTAAAAGAGTACAATCAAACATAGCCTACTCCTCGCAGGGAGGTAAAAGGCACAGAGTGAATTCGGGACGTGAGACGTAGGTTGACGGGCCCCGGGTCGGTGAAGCTCGTCGCCTACGTGGTGCTACAAGCTGAAGAAGTCCGAACTGCGCTCACAGGTCGCTATGGGTCCAGCATCGGGGATGAAGTGTTGCTGAGGCCGAGGCGGGTACCGGGATGATGGCCAGCGAACCAGGAGGGATGGTGACTGCTCCTGGCAAAGACAGTAGTCGGGGAAGCAAGCTTGGGTCCTCGTAGCCTCCGCGAGCCGGAGGTCGAGAATCTGGCCGACCTGCATAGGAGCTGACAGCTAGCGCAAGATGGCCCTAGTAGGCAGACTTCCGGGCATCCTCTGGTCATGACAATTGCTTTGGTCGTGGACAGGGATGTCCCTGCAATGCCCGTGGAAGGAGATCCACAACGGAGCGCCGAGGGAGCTGGGACGACGCCAAAAGTGGAACATGTGTGGTCTGCCCAGCTTGCTGGCAGTAGGGGAGTAGCAAGAAAGGGGGGCCGGGACACGGCCTTCTGGTCATCCGTTGCTCATGAAATTCAGCATGGACGTGGGTGGGGACGTCCCAGGGGCGCTGGTGGAAGATGAGCCGCAACCGAGCATTGTGGCAGCCAGGGTGAATTTTGGAATAGGCCCCTATGCGCTCAGGTCTGTCTGCAGGCAGCAGAATAGAGCAAGATTGGGGCGGTATCAAATTAGGGATTTTCCTAATTTTCTGAAAATCTAATTTTTCTCCTAAAAATTTACTAATTCAAAAAAATACAGAAAAATAGCCGAAACGATCCTCGAAAAGAGCACATCGCAACTGTAGTGTCCTCGAGTCGATGAACTGAGAAATAAACTCACCACTGGGTTCCATAACTTGTACGAGAGAAAAACTCGCGTGAATCGTAAAACACAACTCATGACCCATAAAAGCGATCTGAAAGCTCTCCGAATAGATCCAAAAGAATCTAGGGTATTACAAAGCCTGTCAAATACTAGCCTTCATCATCGGTTTGATCTTTTAGCCAGTCTGGCTAGCAAACTTCTTTGTACGATTCTCCGTCGATTGGCAGGCCGCTGAGCTGTGAAAGGCTCCAAAGATCCAAAGAAGTTTCTCCCTCCAAAATATAGAAAGTGTTGTACTCGGGACAGAATACTTCGATCATACCGCAGCATAGACCCCTGGAGATAGGGTAGCGGTACCTTGAGGCGTACACACTATGATATATGCCAGCCTTGACCAAGATAGGAGCATAATTCTGCAGCACATAGTCTGTGAACTCCACAGCTCCAGGTCTGAATGCGTGGCGTCGATGGCCTTCAGCTCACCAAACCATCCCACAGAAATCTAATGTTTGAAGCGGACCGCCAGGTAGTCCAGCAAGAAGGATTCTTCTCTATTTCCCCATTTCAACGAGGCAAGAAACAAACCAAAGACTGGCGTCTCTTGGTCAACACGACCTATAGTCTCATTCCATCGAGCGGGAGTGAATTCAGGGGCTCTGGTCAACAGCCTATCCTCTAGAGCTAGGTCTTGTAGTCCAAGCACAGCACTCCACTTCCTGATTTGTCCGGGGAGATAGATGGGCCTCCCCCACACAATAAAATCCGTCAGGCTATCTCTTTCAATGAGTAACACCTGCTCAGCCTTGCGGACGAGGAACAAGTCCCTCTTCCCTTGAATGTTGAAGCGCTGAAGGAAGGCCATCAGGTGCTTGTCTTTAGGATGATCCCTCCTGACAACATCTCTGTGGTCGTGCTTGAAGGAATCACCCCCAATGATGAGGAGGCGACTAGTATCCACTGTGTCGGTCTCCGAGTCTGAGGATTCCGCGACCACAGCAAGCTGCTCGTGCCCCCGATCCAGTGAATGAAGATTTTCCCATGTCACCACTGCACGGGATGCAGAAGAAGAAGAGCCAGATGCCATTTCATCTGCAAGAAAGCATATCAAGAAAAATAAACAAGGTCAAAAAATAGTTGATCAAGACAGAATTTCTGACAAAATTTTGGCAGAGTCTCCCCAGCTCGGGAGATTGCCAGAGAGAAGTGGGAACACATCCACCAACGGCCAGAGTTCTATTTGACACTGGTGCTACACATTTGTTCTTGTCCGATCGATTTTCAAGGATATTGTATGATAAATTGGGTTTGATGGCAAAGGACTTAGATGTGCCCCTTCTAGTGCACACGCTTGCAGGAGCATTGTCCACTACCAAGAATTTTCCTTCCTTGCCCGCAAATGTTGAAGGGCGGGAATTGTTGGGTCACTTCTATCTTTTGAAGATGAAGAACTATGGTGCCATTCTTGGTCTGGATTGCCTGGAGAGACATTATGCTCTCATTGATTGTCGCAAGAACCAGGTTGTTTTCCGCATTCCTAGAGAGAAGGAGTTCTTCCACCCTTTACCCAAGTATGGGTCAGGAAAGTTCGTGGTCTCGGCCATGAAGGCAGCCTGATTATTGTGCAAGGGTTGTAGTGCATTCCTAGCCTGTGTGGTGAGCATAGCTGAAGTCAAGGAAGCACCATCACTGGAGAGGATTGAAGTGGTTTGAGAATTCCCCGATGTCTTTCCAGAGGATTTGCCAGGGTTGCCGCCTATTCAGGAGATCAAATTCTCTATTGATCTTCTACCCGGTACAGCACCAATTTATATACCACCTTATCGAATGGGACTAGTAGAGTTGGCTGAGTTGAGGAAGTAATTGCAAGAGCTGTTGGACAAAGGCTTCCTTCAACCAAGTACTTCACCTTGGGGAGCCCCAGTCCTATTCGTGAGGAAGAAGGATGGATCACTTCGACTTTGTATTGATTATCAGAAGCTCAACCAGGTAATTGTGAAGAACTGCTATCCTCTGCCTCGCATTAATGATCTCTTTGATCAATTGCAAGGTGCCACTATATTTTCGAAGATTGATTTGCGCTCAAGTTATCATCAACTTCGAATTAAGTAGGAGGATACTTTGAAGATAGCTTTCCGAGCAAGATATGGGCACTATCAATTCTTGGTTCTACCCTTTGGTCTAACGAATGCCCCGGCAGCATTTATGGACCTAATGAACCGAGTGTTTAAGCCCTATTTGGATAACTTTGTCGTGGTATTTATTGATGACGTGCTAATTTATTCCCTAGATGAAGCGTCTCACAGAGAGCATTTGAAGATTGTTTTGGAGACTCTTCGGATGCACAAGCTATATGCAAAGTTTAGCAACTGCGACTTCTGGCTCAAGGAGGTTCAATTTCTTGGCCTCGTAATATCTGGCATAGGCATAATTGTGGATCCGTCGAAGGTTCAAGCTATATTGGAATGGGAGGCTTCGAAGACACCCACTGAAATTTGGAGTTTCCTAGGGTTGGCTAGATATTATCAAAAATTCATTAAAGATTTTACTTCAATTGCTGCACCCTTGACGAGATTAACAAGTTCATATGCGACCTTGACCTGGCACTCCGTCTCCGGGAGCCTATTTTTTAGTTTGACCATATAGCGAGCTTGGGCCAGCTGCTCGGCCAATACCCGAGGCTCTTTTTGGCTCGACTGCACTTGCTCTTGAAGCAGGGTCACCTCCCGCTGAAGGTCTTCAAGGTCGAGAGTTAATCGTTCGACCTTCTGATTGGCCTCACCACGGGCCCAAGAAAGAGACTCCCTCTCCGACTCCACCCGGGCGAACAAATCCATCATCTCAGCCCCCAGCTGGGCAAGAATCATCCCACCTTCCATAACCCGCTCGAGGAGCACGGAAGGAGGGCCACGCCCGAGGCCACCTCGAACCGCCCCCGATGTCACGGAGCGGCACCTCCGGTACAGAGAAGCCCGGACGGCGAAGGAACCAATCGCGGGAGGGATGGCCCTCTCAGGCACAGTCAGGATTGGGGCACCCCCTCTGAGTGCCCCTGCCTCGGGGGTCCCACCAGCTGGCTCGGATCGGGCTACCCCACCTGGCGTCTCCTCGGGCTCGATCAGCTGGGATTGGGTCGCCTCACCTTGCGACCCCTCGGCCTCGACCAGCTCGGACCAGATCCCTTCGCCCCGCGCCCCCTCCGCCTCATTCGGTGCCCTGGTACCGACAGGCTCGGCCTGGGACCTAGCCGCCTCGGCCACGGCTTCTTCGGCGACGACGGCCCCCTCTGATTCAACGGCCGAGAGGGCCAGTTGAGCACCCCCCTCGACCGAACGGGCGGCATCCACCCTCTTCGCCCGCTTCCGCTCGGCGGCCATTGCCCTCATCGAGGACTGCAGTAGCTATTCCATGGAGTCCTTGCGCTTGGCCCCACGGCGCTCGGAAGCACCCTCCCGGGCGATCTGCTTGCCCTTATCTCGGGCACAAGAAGAGCTCCTGGACATTTGAGGTCCGCCGGGAGCAGGCTCCTCCTCCAGGATGACGACCTCCGGCTCGAGTGGCGTTGCCCCCTCATCAGCCGTTCGCCTCGCGTCTGAACAAAGAAAAGTGGATCATAAGAAGGAAGCTCATCTATCCGACCCAGAAACAATGCAAGACCCTGAGGTCCTTACCCAGAGGCACCATCAGGAAGGGATACTCTTCAATGTTCGCCACAGTCATCAACTCGGCGGTTGATCGACGATTCCTCTGAAGAAGAGCGGCTTTCTCCTCCACCTCCGGGGAAATCACCGCCTGCTTCGGCGGGATGCTCGGATGAAGGTTGGGCACCATCGGGAACGCCCAGCTCTCATCATCCATGGATGAGCCCACCCAAAAATACTGGGTCTTCCAACCCTTATGGGAAGAATCCCTGGCAGAAAGGGTCACGCAACTCCTCCCCCTCTTCGCCTGGAGCTGGCTAGCTCTTTGGCGATCCCGCCAGACATAAGCCTGAATATAACAATAATTAACCAACGATAGGTCCCCAGCATGACAGAGGTCCTGGTCGATGAACAAGAGAATGAAGCGAAAGTTGTAGAGGAGGTTCAACAGCCCGATTGGCGGGAGCATCTCCTATGTTGGTTCCAGCACCAACAGCTCCCGAAAGAAAAAGAACAAAGAATGAAACTCCTATGGGTCAAAGATTCTTACGAGATGAGGAATGGGACCTTATTCCGAATAATGGCGAACACCCAAAAGAAAGTTCTGCTTCGTTGCTTGTCTTCAGCCGAAGCCGGGCAAGTAATGCAAGAAGTCCATGTCGGGTCAGAGGGAGCGCACCAGGCCGGCCCGAAGATGAAGATTGAAATAAAGAAACTGGGCTATTATTGGCCGTCCATGTTCGATGATTGTTGCAAGTTTGCCAAAGCTTGCCAAAAATGTCAAGAGCACACCAACGTGTCGAGGAGACCGCCGGTGCCGCTACATCCCACCATCAATGGGGTACGGACGTGGTGGGGCCGCTACCAGTATCTTTGTCAGGGTGCAGATATATCTTAGTAGCTACAGATTACTTCTCCAGATGGGCAGAAGTAATAGCACTAAGAGAAGGGACGGGAGAGTTGGTCACAAGATTCTTCCGACAGAATATAATATTCCAGCTTGGAGTTTCCAACCGAATTTTATCTGATAATGGCAGTCATTTTAGAAACCAGAAGGTTTATCGACTGGCTGATAAGTATAAGATTGACTGGAGGACGTCATCCCCCTACAATCCCCAAGCCAATGGACTTGCAAAAGCTTTCAATAATATGCTATGCACGCTACTGGGAAAGACTGTCAAATCTAATAAAAAGGATTGGGAAGAAAAGATGTACGAAGCGCTTTGGACTTATCGTACAGCCTATAAAACTCTGACTGGCTGCTCGCCTTTCTCCCTAGTATATGGGTCGGAGGCTGTAGTGCCAATTGAATTGGAAGTCCCTTCGCTGTGAGTCTCCATCCAGCATGGGTTGGCTAGCAACGAACAAACCAACATAGAAAGAAGACTGAAAGAGCTCGCCGAGCTCGAAGGAAAGCATCTCCGAGTGCAACAAAATATCTAACTCTACCAAGCTCACATGGCCCGTGCTTTTGACAAGCTGGTCAAAGGGCGAGAATTTAAGAAAGGAGAGCTGGTAATGGTCAAAAGAAGACAAGTGATGGCCTCTAACCCCAAGGGGAAGTTGGTTGAAAATTGGGTTGGACCATATGTCATCCGCTGAGTGTATGAAGGGGGTGCCTACATCCTTGTAGATCACAAAGGAGTCGTCCAGTTCTCTTCCCTTAACGGAAAGCTTTAGAGAACCCAGTAACTGAGATATTCTTCTACACGTAACATTTAAATTATAAATGTATTAAAATGTCCGTGGCTTATCCTAGCTAACCCAACATTGGGTAGGATTGGCCAAAATTGGCTAGGATCAAATCAAGAATGGCTGACCCAGTCGGTTTTGGGCTGGCCAATTGGATTTTAATTCAGTCCGTTGATACCTTTCCCAATATTCTCACTCTCCCCAATCTGAGAAAGTACAACCCAATCGAGTTTCAGACTAAAGATCCCCTCACTATAAAATTACAGGCACATGCTATTGGTATTTCTATGGAAAAATGCTAGCTGCACGTCTAGACGGGTAGGAAAGCTACCTGTCCAGCGCGCTATTGGTCCCTGCATTGGCGTCTGGGCCCCACCCAGCAGGAGCATTAAATGATCTTTAAATGCTCCTGTGTCTTTTTCCATAAAGTTATTTGTCACCCTTTGAACTAAGGGTGACAAATAACAAGTTAAGGGTGACAAATAACTTAAACATGAAAAAGCTATTTGTCTCCCTTAGTTTGTTATTTGTCACTCTTAGTGCCAAGGGTGACAAATAACTGAGGGTGACAAATAGCTTTTTGCATTGGGAATGTGAGTTTGTATAAAAGAGGGGGAAAGGATGGTGGGGCCCACGCACTGCACGCGTGGCCCAATGATGTACGGGATGGGTAGGAAACCTATCCATCCTGCACGGGAAGTAAGCATTTCTCATTTCTATGACCATCCCAAGTTACAAAAATTTGTTACTTTTCTATTGTGATCATCACAAATTACATTGAATATAAAATTGAAAGGCACTATAGCTCACGTTATCCCCTGGACTTACATTTCACATATGATTTCATCTATTCAAAGATAATGGTGTTGTTCTTTGTTAATCTTCCATGGGTAGTTGTACTATGAAATTCTTTGGTTCTTCCATCATTTCAGTTACATGCTGTAGTTGCTGAAAGTGGTGAAAACAAATGGTGGGAAAAAAATGCTGGTCCAAACATGATTGATGTTCATTCAACAGAAGAATTTATTTCTGCATTAAGTCAAGCTGGAGACAAGCTCGTTATAGTTGAATTTTATGGCACCTGGTGTGCTTCTTGTCGAGCTTTGTTTCCAAAGGTGAATACATGTGTTTTTTCCCCCTGTCCTCCATAGCTTATTGTTCTTGTTCGGAAATTCTAAATAGCCTTTAATAATGCGTAATCCTTTTAAATGCTATTTGTCCCGTTTCTGGCAAATTACAAACTGTTCCAAAATCCAAATTGAGGGTGATAAAAATGTCATAGCACTGTTACTTTACATTATTTAGTTTAAGAATTATGATCCACTGCGTCTATAAAAAAGTTCAGTAAGCTAGTATATTACATCAACAAGGTGCTCCTCGAGGCTGAAAGAAGGTACCCCGCAACCGAGAAACTCGTGCTAGAGTTGGTAACCTCGGCTAAGCACCTCTGGCCCTACTTCCAAGGACACTCCATCATGGTGCTGACTAGAGCGAGCCCCTGAAGAAGATCTTGGCACATCCCGAAGCTTCAGGTCACCTAGTCAAGTGGGCCATACTGCTGGCGGCCTACGACATCTCTTATCGCCCCCGCACGGCCATTAAGGGATAGGCCCTTGCAGACTTTATCGTAGAGCGCACTGTCCCGACTGAGGAAACATCCCTGCCAGCATCTGGACCCACCTAGGACCTATTCATTGACGAGTCCTCCAACACGGCTGGCTACAGTGACGGTATCCTCCTTAGATCCCCAGAAGGAGCAGAGCAACAACACGCCCTTAAATTCAACTTTTCGGCATCCAACAACGTCTACGAGTATGAGGCTCTCATCTCTGGGGCCAGGATGGCACGACACTTGGGAGCTGAGCGAGTCAAAATTCACACCGACTCCCAATTAGTCGCCAGTCAGATCAACAGGGACTACAAAGCTCGGGGGGACGGTCGATTGCAAGGATCCTACTACGACAAGGCTACTAGTGGCCCACTCTCTAGTGTGACTGTTCGACTTACATTCGGAGATACGATCGATGCCAGCGGTTTGACCACCTAGTCCACCAACCAGGCTCAAAACTCGTAACCCTAATCGAGCCTTATCCCTTCGCTCGGTGGGGAATCGACATCCTAGGCCCATTTTCCATGGCACAGGTTCAGAAGAAGTTCGACATTGTCGCCATCGACTATTTTTCCAAGTGGATCGAGGCTGAAGCCACCGCCAAAATTACAGAAGCAGTAATATGGAGTTTCGCTTGGAGGTTGATCATTTGTCGTTTTGGCATCCCCCGAGTGATCGTGAGCGATAATGGTCGGCAATTTGACTCCGCTTATTTTAAGAATAAGTGTGCCGACCTACACACTCGCAACGACTTCACTTCGGTAGCCCACCCTCAGGCTAACGGGCTGGTTGAAAATGCCAACAAAATCATCCTTAAAGGCATCAAGACCAGGCTCGGGAAAGTCAAGGGTAATTGGCTCGAGGAATTGCCTAGCGTACTATGGTCGTACCGAACCACTCCAAGAGCTGCTACTGGTGAAACTCCTTCCCAACTGGTGTATGGCACAGAGGCTGTGATTCCCTTGGAGATCGGTAGCCCTTCCCTTCGAGTTATCAACTTCTTGCCCGAACCCAATGAGCAGAAGTTGTTAGAAAACTTGGACCTGGCCGCCGGAGTACCCAAAATCGCGAGGATCCGAGTTACAGAGTACCAACCGCGCATGACTCGGTATTACAACGCCAGAGTCTGAGACAGACAGTTCCAACCGGGAGATTTTGTTCTGAGAAAGGCTGAAGCCTCTTGACCAATAGAGGCGGCGGGGAAGCTGGCCCCTAACTGGGAAGGCCCTTACCGAGTGGTTGAGACGCTCGGAAAAAGAGCGTACTGGTTATCTACCATAGAAGGAACACCCATCCCTCGGACTTGGAACGCGGTAACATTGTGAAAGTTCTATTTCTGAGCTCCTTCCATATGTGTAAGAGACAAATCATGATGGTAACTCTCCTTTTTATTGCATCAACATCTTCGTACATCAGATAGGCCATAGCCAATACAATATGTATAATAATAATAAAAATTGATACAACACGAACTAATTACTCGGTGCGGATGAGGTTTGCAGCTCCAAACCGAGCCACTGACTCCGCCTAGTGTGGAAACTAGCTCGGGTAAACTGGCTCGGGTAGTAGGACGGCTGATTGTGTCTGCTCAGGAAGTTTGGAAGAGATTGTATCAGTAGAAAAAAAGAGAGGAGGGTATGCCCGGATGTCGGCTTTGTAGAAAACAAGAGAAGGCCTCCTCTGCCAACTCTTTAGAAAATAGAGCATAACGAAGTCGTCAAGAATTAATGGTGCGGACAAGAAGAAGCAGAAAATAGAAAGCAAGCACTCTCTAACTGGTGCGAGCAAGGATGAGAAAAAGAAAAAACTAGCACCCTCCAAAGAGTGAGGGCAAAAAGAACCAAGACTAAAGGAAAAGAAGAAGAGCAGAAGAGGGAGAAAGATTTGAACACTCCCTTGGACGGAGTGGGAGAGGGGGAGTGAGGATGAAAGAGAGATGAGGACATGGTGTTGAATATTTTTCTCTCTCAACCATCCCCTCCCCCGAGATTTGGTGGCTCGACTGACGCTAATGAAGCCGAGCACTGGCTAGAAGAGATGGGGAGGATATTTGAAGTAATGCAATTCAGTGATCAAGAACGCGTCCTTCTCTCGACCTTTCATCTGAAACGTGATGCAAGGACATGGTGGGAATCAGTAAAGGCAACTCTTACCTTTATGGGTTTGGTCTCAGTACTACCAATCCATCATGCCTTTCGGCTCATTTTACCTTCACGGGTTTGGTCTCAGTACGCCCTTTCGGGTAGCCAACCCTATTTGCCTAACGGTTCATGGATTTGATTCATACGTCCCACCCAGGCTGTCAAATCCCCCGGCCGATAGGTCCTCCAGTTGCTCGACAGAATGTGGCAACGGATAATAAATTTGATATCCTTCATCAGGCTGCGGAGTTTTTGGAGCTGTAGCGAATTGTGTCCGACAACGGAAGCCACTTCCGAAACCAAAAGGTCTATAGATTGGTGGACAAATTCAAGATTGATTGGAGGACGTCCACTCCGTAAAATCCATAGGCAAACGGGTTAGCGGAAGCCTTCAACAAAATACTATGCATACTTCTTGCCAAGACTAGCAAGAAGGATTGGGAAGACAGGATGTATAAAGCACTATGGGCGTATCGCACCGTGTACAAGACCCCGACAGGTTGCTCACCATTCTCCTTGGTGTACGGCTCAGAAGCGGTCATCCTGATACTTGAAATTTGTTGGCCAAAATTATTGTTATCTCGTACCCCATGGTTTTCAGCACGTTTTCGAGTGTGGCGGCGGTCCAGAAGTCAGGAGGGAGCCCGTCACCAGGCATCCTCCCTTCTTGTACGCCATCCGCCCCATCGTCCTCCATTCTTCTACACCGAAGCAACATGGACGCCCCAACAACCACCAAAGTCTTCTTCTTCAGAGTCACCCTTCACCAATGATCACAAAGAAGGAGACGATCGCTTCACAAGAAAGGGAGGAAGAAGCAGAGATTGCAAGGGAAGCCTTAAGTGGTGTGAAGAGGAGGAGGCGCCCTTCGGGACCTTTTATAGGCCGAAGGGGGAGAGTTCTACCTTAAATGATCCTCCCCTCGAAAAGACGCAAGAGGCAGACATCCTTCCCCAGGAGTAGTTACGATACCTCCCTCGCAGAACCCTCCCGTGGGAATACACGAAATGACAAGTCATTCAAAGCGGGAAAACATGAAAAGGCGCCAGTTCATCACCAGTGACTTGGACGATCGACATGCAGCCTGATTTTTTGGCAAAAAATCATACATGGTCTCCGATTTACTGGCGCCCAGAGATGCGGTAAATCTCACCCGGTCAAAGGCGGTAGGGCACAATTAATGGCACCTTAAACACTATTACCATTATATGGAAAGAGAATCATTGCATAGTAAAATTCTAGATAGAAGTTGCAATAAAAAAAGAAAAGAGAGAGGAAACGAATATACATGAAGAGGAGGATTACTTTGTGGTTAATAATCTTGATGATTTAATAAAGATAAATTTTGAATATCCTCCTCCTCTTGAAGAACATGATGATGGGGCCTTGTTGGAAAAGATTACATTTAATCTATTCACCCCATTATTAGATAATTTGATTGATAATCTTCATTCGATTGATGAGTTTGATGAAGGGGCCTTATTAGAGAATTTTACATTTGATCTGACCCTTGAGTCATGTCCCATAATATCTGAATCATTGGATGAATTAGATTCTCGACTCATGCTTCCTTCTAATTTGATTCCTCTGAAAGTTAAGCCTCTCCAATATGACATTCTAAGACCTAAGGAGGATGTTCCAGCAATATTCACCTTTGATTTGACTTTCCCTAAGGAAGACTAATTGATTAATGCTCCTAATGCACATGATGCCATTAATAAGGGGAATGTAGCAAATAATGTCGATCTTATTCATAAGCCACTAGTGTTTGAATAAGTTACCGGGGAGGAAGTAGTCAATAAAGGGGTAGTCATGTGGGTAGGTACAGGACAAGGGGACCAATGGGTAGATACTGGACAAAGGTTCTACCCCGATCTTGAAAGATTAATGGCCATTGATCATTACATGATCCTCAAAGAAGAGAACTGGCTCACACATATTGTTAATGTTAAAATCAATAATGTGTGAGACTAGCATATTTCTAGCCCCAGTGCGTACATGCTTACTCTTGTCTTCAAATGGCATAAATGTTGGAATTTAAAAGAAGATAAGATAACGTGGTGGCTCATTCTGCATTCAACCCGTTGGTTATTGGGCAACATTGCGTCAGACTGAAGACGTTAAACTTAGCGCTTGTTGGGAGGTAACCCAACATTTCATCTTTAATGTTTCAATAAGTCTTTTCTATTTTTTGTGTTTGTAGGAGTTAGTAGTAGCACCAGGAGGATATCTGGCGAGAACTATGTCTGCTCACCCCAGGTTGTACCTTTCCTTCCCAAGCATTCATGTGCACATTGTTCTATTTCAATATTGTTCATACCATCAAAAATAATGTTACTTAAATTTATGGGTAAGGGTAATCATTGTAAAAATCTCATACAATCTCATGCCGCATTTTAAAAAAAAGGGAGCGCCAACTAAGTTTTCATGATTCATGCCCTCATGAGGGAGGCTCTGGAATGAAGAAGAGTAAGGAGAATGGCAATGGAATCTTATTTGATCTAGCTATGGAAAACTGATTTAGAATCTCTTAAAGTCTATTAGCACTTTCACAACAACAAAAAATAAATATCACTTGTACACTAATGAATCATGTGGATAAGCCTTCTACAATTTTGATATGGTGTCTGATACTCTTTATTTACGGCCGGCCTTACAGCCCACGGTACGACTATCAGACGGAATTACACGATTATCCGTCTTTTCTACACTCCGGTGAATTTTTCTGTGCATTTATGCGTCAATTTTTTAGTTTGTGGTTCGTTAACCCCTAACCTCTCGCCTCTCCATAAAAAATATCGTCCCCTACACCCTATCCTTAGGCTTGCTATGCCTGGCCGCCTGCCACAAAGACAATTCTACCATACCGCTTCCACCACTCGATTCAGCCGCTATCAGCAAAGACATTAACCTCGTCCTTACTTACCCAGACAAATCGGATAGCGCCCAGAAAGACCAGTGGGAAGTCATTATCAGCGAACCCGCCGGAAAGCTATTGCTGGATACGATCGCCCCTGTCAAAACCAAGCTGACGACATATCTCCACATCTCCAGGACGTCCTCACCGTAACATTCTACGGTGGCGTAAGCCCCACATTCTATTCTACGCCTGGCATACCGGAACGATCACCCTCGACATCTACTCGGCTCCCGGATGGGGCCACCCTGCATCCCTATACCTGGCTCACTCATTTGGGAAGTAAACTGCTAGCCGGGCAGAGCATTCCCCCCCTGACCCTGCAGGAGCTCTACGTTGTCCGGGCCACAGGATTGCCATCGGACTACAACGGATATCTCAATACTTTTGCCGTTCCCACGACACCCTTCGTACCGCCCGAGGGAACAGCAGTTGTATCCTACGAGAAATCGTGGTAAATTCAAGGTATGAAAAAGGTCATCGTGCCCACCCTATTCCTGCTATCTCTCTTTGGCTGCGACAAGCACAACTCGCCAGCGCGCCTCCCGCCGCTCGCCCTTTTGGCTGCGACAAAGGATATAAACATCAATCTTACCTATCTCGACGACAACGACAGTCTTAAGAAAGACATGTGGGAGCTTATTATAAGTGAACCCATAGGTGGAGTATTGTTGGATTCTATGGCCCATACTAATACCAACATCTCAGCACTGCTTCACGTCAATGCATTTGCGGTCGATCTTACCGTAATCTACTATAATGCGCAATCAAATGCCTACTCGGCAACAACTTACCTCAATGTCGACCCAACTTCCTGGACGGGCCCTCCTACTCCTGGCACTATCGATGTGATTAACGTTGGCAACCCGCCCGTCACGACACTTACTACTAATTTCATTCATCCGCCCAATCTTACCCAATTCACTACTCCCGGTATAAGTATTAGCGATAACATCTACTTCTACGCTACTCCGCCCGTGTACTATCGACCGAATTATAACGCCTACCAGCCGGGCGGCCTGTTGAGTGTAACCTACTATCGAAATGGCACTGGGCCCATATTCACTCTATTCCCGCAATTAGGACTATACTTAAGGAACTAACAAGAAGAAGCAGGGAAGAACAAACCCCAAGATGTAACTTGAAACAACACGAATCTCGAAAAATATAATTCAGAGAAACACAGTCAGACCATAATCACAAGCACACGCTCTGGATCGCAATGCAAATCCATCCACAGGACAAGCATGGCACGCAAGTGAGCACAAGTCTGACATCTCCAAAACAGGGCAACGTCGCTTACATCTCTCAGGAAAGGGGAGGTAATGTCGTAGCTTCTTGATGGTGAACACAAGTGCCAAGAAGACTTTCTCCATGGGGGAGCAGTGGTACTTACAATGATCAACTTTTGACTGAGGTAATAGAGCGACTGCTATTTTCCCTCCTCATTGATATGTATCAACAGGGCTCCTAGCGAAGCGTCCATGGCGGCATTGTTGAGTATAAGGGGTTTGCCTTTTACTGGTGCCCCCAGGACTGCGGGCGTGAGGAAATACTCCTTGATTTACTCAAAAGTAGTCAAGCATTCTGGGTCCCATACAAATGAGACGTCTTTCTTCATAAGTTTGCTGAAAGGCGCGTATCGACTAGAAAGGTTAGAGATGAACCTCCGAATGTAAGCCATCTTCCTTGAAAGGACCTGAGCTCAGTGTGGTCCTTGGGTGGTGGATGCTCCTAGATCGCTTTGATCTTGCTGGGGTCCACCTCAATTCCTCAGTATCTGATGATGAAGCCAAGAAACTTGTCGCTGGATACGCTAAAGGCGTATTTCAAGGGGTTCATTTTGAGCCCATATTGTCAGAGTCAATTGAAGACCTAGCGTAGATCATGTAGATGCTATTCCCGCCTTTTGGTCTTGATGACGAGGTCATCGACATAGCACTCGATGATGTTGTGCAACATTTCATCGAATATTTTGGTCATGACCCTCTGGTAAGTGGCGCCGACATTCTACAAGCCGAAGGGCATATGCTATAGTTGAAGACCCCTTTGGGGAACCGGAAAGCTATTTGATTCTTATCTTTGAGGGACATCCAGATCTGGTTATAATCGGATGACCCATCCATGAAAGACAAGGCTTCATGTCCAATTGTCATGTCGACCATGGTTTCCGTGATTGGAACTGGGAAGTCATCCTTCGAACATGCTTTGTTGAGGTCCTATAAGTCGTTGCAAATACAGACTTGACCACTTTTTTTCTTTACTGGGATGATGTTGGCGAGCTAGATCAGATAAATACATGGCTCGATGAAGTCAACCTCCACCATTTTATTGACTTCAGTAGAAACTTGAAGTTCTAGCTGTCACGCCCCGAGCACGGAAGATAACTCGGAAGCGGCGTGACGATGTCTATAACGATCATGTCAATCAGAGCGTAGTGCATTCAACACATACTTCCTTTCTTTTTTTTCTTTTTTTTGAAGGGCTTACTGGGCATGCCAACAGGTTGGTGATTCTGGCGTCAGGAGATCGATGCCATGGCAATGGAGAGAAGGTGTCATATGTTGTGGTGAATCACTGGGATCAAGGGTTGGTGTGAAACCAAATGGGGTCTTTTCGTTCATTGGTTCGGATAGCAGTCCCAGGCCAATGGTAAGAGGTTTGTCAACTTAGACCGAAGGTTATGATGCCGAATGACTTCGCTTAGACGTAAGATCATGACGCCAAGGGATGATATCTAACGGCTTAGACATAAAGTCATGACGCCGCACAACTTGGCTTAGGCGGAAGGCCATGACGGCAAGACAGAATATTTATCGACTTAGCAGAAAGTCATGACGCCGTACAACTTGACTTAGCCAGAAGGCCATGACGCCAAGGTAGAATATTTAACGACTTAGACGTAAAGTCATGATGCCGTACAACTTGGCTTAAGCGGAAGGCCATGACGCCAAGGTAGAATATTTACCGACTTAGGTGGAAGGCCATGATGCCGGATAAAAATATTTAACGGCTTAGACGTAAAGTCATGACATCGTACAACTTGGCTTAGGAGGAAGGCCATGACGCCAAGACAGGGTATTTACCGGCTTAAGCGGAAAGCCATGATGCCGGATAAGAGTATTTAACAGCTTAGACATATAGTCATGACGCCGTACAACTTAGCTTAGGTGGAAGGCCAAGACGCCAAAGCAGAATATTTATCGGCTTAAATGGAAGCCATGATGCCGGACAAGAGTATTTAATGGCTTAGACATATAGTCATGACGCCGTACAACTTGGCTTAGGAGGAAGGTCATGATGCCAAGGCAGAATATTTGTCGACTTAGGCGGAAGCCATGACGCCAGACAATAATTTTTAATGGCTTAGAATAAAGTCATGACGCCGTACAACTTGGCTTAGGCGGAAGGCCATGACGTCAAGACAGGGTATTTATCAGCTTAGGTGGAAAGCCATGACGCCAGACAAGAGTATTTAATAGCTTAGACATATAGTCATGACGTCATACAACTTGACTTAGGCGGAAGGCCATGACGCCAAGGCAGAATATTTACCGGCTTAGGCGGAAGTCATGACGCCGGACAATAGTATTTAACGGCTTAGACATACAGTCATGACGCCGTACAACTTAGCTTAGGTGGAAGGCCATGATGCCAAGGCAGAATATTTACCGGCTTAGGCAGAAGTCATGACACTAGACAATAATTTTTAACAGCTTAGACATAAAGTCATGACGCCGTACAACTTGGCTTAGGCGGAAGGCCATCACGCCAAGACAGGGTATTTACCGGATTAGGCAGAAAGTCATGGCGTGGGAAGATATATTGGTAGTTCAAGTGTATGTTGATGACATAATTTTTGGAGCTACTAATAATACTTTATGTGATGAATTTGTAGAAATAATGTAAGGAGAATTTGAGATGAGCTTAATGGGTGAACTTACATTCTTTCATGGGTTGCAGGTGAAGCAAACATCTGAAGGCATCTTCATAAATCAAGCCAAGTATACACTGGAGCTGCTAAAGAGATTCGGGATGGCAAAAGTAAAATCAATATCTACTCCGATGGCCACAACCACAAAGTTAGACAAAGATGAAAATGATAAAACAATAGATCCCACACTTTTCGAGATATGATCAGATCACTACTGTACTTAACAACATGTCACCCTGACATTCAGTACAGTGTATGTCTATGTGCTCGTTTTCAGTCATGTCCTAAAGAATCTCACTTGTTGGCTGAAAAATAGATTTTTTGATATTTAATTGGCACATTAGACTTTGGCTTATAGTTTCCTATCGGTAGCTCATTCGATTTGATTGTATACACTGATGCTGATTATACTGGATGCATTGTTGATCGTAAAAGTACTAGTGGGTACTGTCAGTTTCTTGGCGGATGTCTAGTTTCATGCGCCTCCAAAAAATAACATTCAGTAGCTCTCTCAACGGCCGAGGCTGAATATGTAGCCGCCAAAATTTGTGGAGCCCAAGTACTTTGGATCAAAAATCAATTGCTTAATTTAAATGTTGAAGTGACTTCTGTGTCAATTTTGTGTGATAATACAAGTGCCATTAATTTATCTAAAAATCTTGTTCAACACTCCAGAACCAAACACAATGACATTCACCATCATTTCTTGAGAGATCATGTAGGCAAGGGGGATTTTGAGTTAACATTTGTTGATACACACAATCAACTAGCAGACATCTTCACAAAACCCCTAAACCAAGAACAATTCAATAAAATCAGGAGAGAACTTGACATGTGCAAGGGTGAGAGCATACATACTTAGATCTGCACTCGGATGAGCGTTACATTTACTTAAAAAAAGGGGGGGTTTAGAAGCATGAAGGGTAGATTGTGAGAAATGCATGCATACGTTGTGTGTTTTTATTCTTTTTGCATGATATCACCCTGTATGTGTGACTGTATATATATGTATACATACCCCTTCTTGAAATTTTTTTCTAAGACCAAATACTCCTTGATGAATAAACGTGGACTAGTGACATAGGGATTCTGGGCAGTCACTGAGGCGGAGGTTCAGGAAAACTCCTTAAGTTGATTCATGTCAGAAGTCATCTTAATCTATTTCTTCCCAAAGCAATAAAATAAGAAAAAGAGCAAAAAAAGGGAGGGGAAGAAAGGCCAGCAAGAAATAGGAGCTCAAAATCATTGTTTGGTCTGAGAATTGGGATCACCGAGCGGGCCGACAACGTCGAAAGCCCACATGGAGAATGGCCAAGGAGCAGAGAGAGGATGAAGAGATGAAGTAGGAGCATGGATTTTGTCAGCGTAGAGTTGGCATTTAAGACACCTCTAGACATAGAGGGAGCAATCTTCCTCTAGAGTAGGCCAATGGTAACCCTACCTAAGGATCTTCTTCGCTAAAGCCTGGCCATTGACATGACCCCCACACTCACTTGAATGGGCTGCTTCAACCACTTTCCAAGCTTCATCTCATGAACATTCCATTGAGAGTGCTCCTATACAATTCTCCAGCGATGATAGTGTACTTTGAGGTAGCTCTTCTAATAGCCTTACGTTGCTCAGTGCTTGCCCCTTCTGGGAACGATCCATCCTTGCAGTATAGCTCGATCTCATGATACCAGGGCAATTCTTCTTCTTCCAGGATCTCTTCCAATTCTGTTAAAGATACTTCCTTGAAATCCTTCTTCTCAGCCCTTGCCTCTACAGTTTTCCTAAGGTTATCGTACCAAGGATCCTGAAGAGAGGGGGCGTCTAGTCTCTGGATGATGATGGTCTCAGTGCTTCGACTGAGGGGGAAAGATAAGGAGGAAGCAAGTGATGCTAACGCATCAGCAAGGATATTCTGAGATCGAGGAGTGTGAATATAGATCAATTTATAGAATTGCCTAGCCAAGAGAGTGACCAAATCTTGATATGGCTTGAGTTTTGGGTCACGAGTGCAGTAAGTGGACAGAACTTGCCGCAAAATGAGCGAAGAGTCTCCCACAATGTTCAAGTAGTGCGCGCCCAAAAGGTAGGCGTGCTTCAATCCAGCTAGGAGAGCTTCATACTCAGTAATGTTGTTGGTAGCAGGAAAGCGGAGCTGATAGGCAAAAGGAATCATCACCCCTTCTGGAGTGAGGAGAACGGCACCTATCCCTCGGCCTTGAGAATTAAGCACACCATCGAAGTGCAAAGACCAAAGGGATTGTGGGTAAGGACAGAGAGATGCTCATCTGGGAATTCATCCTGAATGGAGTCAGTGTAGGGAATAGGAAGATGGGCGAGATGCTCAGCAATGGCATATCCTTTGACTACCTTCTGAACGACGAATGTGATATCGAACTGAGAGAGGAAGCTCTGCCAACGATCTAACTTACTAGAGAGGACAAGCTTTTCTAGGAGATAACGGATCGGCTCCATTCTAGAGATCAGCCTAACTAGGTGGGCTAGGAAGTAGTGCTTTAGCTTCTGGGCTACCCAGACTAAAGTGGCACAAGTCTTCTCCATGGCGGTATACTTGACCCTTGCAGGGTTAAACATCCTGGAGAGGTAATAAGCTGCCCGCTATCATTATTTCAACTATTATTCCATTTTATCTTCTTCTTCGTAATTGTGATTACTCCGTCATTTGCTTGTTTGTCGATCAGACCTCTGGCGAAATTTCGACAGTATCTCTCCCAGACCCAGACATTTTGGGCGTAAGAAGCGGGTACTCGTCTACGGAGAATTCATGACGGTCCCTTAAATGTTCGGACGCGCCCAGGGCGGCGATGTACCGAATTATTCATGGCGCCGTATCCCCGAGGGCCAGCCTACAAGGGGATCAGGATTGCAGGGATGCGCCGAGAGGGGTTGAAACATCTAGAATCGCGATTGGAAAGCCGGGGCAAAACTAGATGAAACATTACACCGAATCAGGCGTGAGGGGCGACGCCGGATCAGGCCACATAGCTGCGCCGGATCAGGTCGTTCGACCACTGTCGGATCATCCACAGGGGAAAGGACGCCGGATCACAGGCTGACCAAAATGCAGCCTAGCACTGGATCAACCAATGAATGGAGGGGCTGCCCGTGTGCGCTGATCCACCTGCGCCACAGTGCGCCGAACCTTCCCGTTGAAGGGCTGCCAGGTTGATCGCCAGGGTGCGTCGGATCACGCATGTGAAAAACAGTGTCGGAGAAAAAAACCCAAAAATCTTTCTGCGGAGGAATTAGGAGAAGGACGGTCACACGGATAAACACAATCTAATCCCTAACATGCCTTTCCCTCCATCGACGAACCACAGAGATAGAAAATACAGGCTTTAACGCCCACTTCTGGCCTAATAAGGCCATGTTGACTTAGGTTGACATGAGTCCGTAAACTCAAATATTCTCACCATGGGGAAAAGAATCCGATGGAAGGAGTGACTACGTAAGGCACCAGGCTAGCTAGTAGCTACCCTTTCCCTTCCTCTGATGACTTGCAGAAAAGGGGATGGGGCTTAGTACCCTTCCACGGGTATAGTTTGCAACGAATGGGCTGCTGAGCTAGAGAACACGAGAATTATTCTGAACTCGGGGAGGAGGAATAGGGAAGAAAATTCAGGCGGCACAGATTATGGGATCTTGCTCATTATTTTGAGCAAATCCCATTTGACTGTCTCCTGTAAGGATATCATCGAGCAAGTGCATGGACCAACTGAAAACCATCGGTGGGGGGAAAGAATGGCATTCATCCATCGCATAGAAATGAACTCGGCGTTAAGGGAAAAGATACAACAGATATATATAAAACACAGTCACCTCCAGGAACAAAGCCAAATGGTGAGCTATTCTTATTGACTGAGAAAAAAAATTTACAGAAGATGTAGCCCTCCATCGGACATGAAGAGAAAAAGAGAAAGCTACAAGTAGACCCACCCACCTACAGCAGACTCCTTCCTCTCCCTAGACCCATCAACCAAAATAGATGGTCTAAGGTTCAATCCTCCTCCAACATCCCCAAAGCCTACAAAGCTCAAGCTACTAATAGAGATAAAAGAAATGACAATAAAGCAAAGAGAAATCAGAACTCACCACCAAACAAGGAGAACAAGAATGTTAAGAAAGTTTGCATTTTAAAGTCAATGCTATCTTGTTTTAGTGAGATGAAAAGGTCATTGGGACCCAATTGTACTTGGGTTCCAAACATTGTCACTTAATTCCTTGTGCAAGAGTGTCTTGCAGTCGTGCATAATCGCTGGTACCTTGATAGTGGCTACTCAAGACACATGACTGGGGACAGGACCAAGTTCTGTCTCTTGGTGGGGAAGGAAACTGGACGTGTCATGTTTGGAGGGAATAACAAGGGAAAGATCATCGGTACAGGTAAATTTGGTAAGAACCCCTCCAACTCAACTGAAAATGTATTGCTTGTTGATGGTCTTAAATACAATTTGCTGAGCATAAGTCAGCTATGTGATAAGGGTCACACTGTAGTTTTTGACTCGAATGAATGTAGGATCTTGCACTCTAATTCAAAAGAAACCAAATTTTCTGGCAAAAGAGTCCATAAGGTATATATGATTGATTTAGATGACCCTGTACACATGAACATCTGTCTTGCTACACCCAAGTCTGAACTAGCTTACTTATGGCATCATAGACTAGGACATGCTTGCTACAATGTACTTCACAAGTTGGTAAAGTATTCAATTGTAAATGGACTACCTGAAATCAAATTCAAATTGAACTCTAAAATTTGTGATGCTTGTGCACAAGGTAAACAGACCATAAAGTCATTCAAAAGTATAACTGAAAGCTTATCACCTAAGCCACTTGAACTAATTCATAAGGACTTGTTTGGTCCAACCAAAACAGCTACCTTGAGTGGTAAACGATATGGCTATGTTTTAGTAGATGACTTTACTAGATTTACATGGGCGTTTTACCTTGCACATAAGAATGATGCATTTGATGAGTTTTAGGCACTCTACATGCAAGTGAAGCAAGACGGTAAGTTCAGAATCTCTAATAGTCTTTTAGATCATGGTGGGGAATTTGACAATGCTGACTTTAGCAACTTGTGCAGGACTGAAGGAATAATGCATAGATTCACCTCACCAAGAACCCCAGAGCAAAATGGGGTAGTTGAGAGAAAGAACAGGACCCTGATAGAGATGGCACGCACAATGCTCGCTGAAAGAACTCTCTAGAAGGTATTGGGCAGAAGCGGTTAACACAGTCTGTTACATCATAAACTGCTCTATGGTAAGATGCTTCACAATAAAAACACCTTATGAGCTATTGAAAGGTAAAAAGTCATCCCTATGGATGGCTTGAGCTTCCTCCGAGGTAACCCAGATCCTTCTCAAGTCAGACTATTGGCCTCCCTTGTCACTGCCTCTTCGACGGGACTTGGGAGCTTGGACACCAAACCGGCACTGGTGTCTCTGGGCCGTTGCTGGGGCGTCTGCCCTTCTGAGCTCCGCTTTGTCTTCTCGCGTTTAACGCAGAAGACTGAAGTGGTTAGTAGTAGGGACCGCCATAAATATAAAAATAAAAGTTAGTGCTCGGTGTCGATTCCCATCAGTTCCCCCCTTGTTTCCCCATCACCCGGGGGTGATCGGGGCGTGGAATGGCGAATCCCACGGTGGTTCACCATTCTCGGGTTGCCGGAATAAAAACGGTCCTAACATGAGCCGTTTCTATGGCTGCGCGGCCCAGAGGTTGACCGCCTACCGACCAGGGAGTGTCGGTGGAATACACGGTCTATCGTATGATCGTTTCACTCCTCGACGGCCTATAGGCTGACCGTTTTTCCCGTGGAGCCAATGTGACTCCCGAGGCATTTCTGACCGTTGAGTTTTGACCGTTGCACAGTCTTAGACTTAGCGGTCATAAGGTGGCCATTTAGCCCCTTTGGATGATCCCAGGTGAGACCGTCTAAGACTCCAACGATCATGAGGTGACCGTTCTACTTTCCTTACCATTGGGTGGCTTAGCGGCCCCAAGGGGGATCGCTTAGATCCTCGAGTGGCCCAGTGTTGGACCATTTAGGCCTTGAACGGTTTGAGGATGACCGTTTATTTTTCCATTTAGTCCAGAGGTATGATAGTCCCATGGGAGACTGTTTACCCTCTGAGGCGGCCCCAAGAGGGACCGCTCATGTCTTACACGGTCCAAGGCAGACCGTGTCTATCCATTTAGGGGCGGTTTGTTGGTGACCATCCATGATCGTCTGGCGATTCAGAGAGGACCATCTCAATCCCCGAGGTAGTCCATCGACCGACCGTTTATCCAGGAACAGCCCAGGGTGGACTGTTTCCTGTGTGCTGTTTGATCGGAAGTTCGTCCCTTGATGATTCGAATCCTGAGTGAGTGGACCTCGATCCACGTGCTGACCTGTGACCTGACTGATGCTGGACATCATGTGGGGGCCATGCGTTAGGTTGTCGTGGGTCCCGAGAGGTGGTGTT
Organism: Amorphophallus titanum; assembly: GCA_024336825.1. Lineage (NCBI taxonomy): Eukaryota > Viridiplantae > Streptophyta > Magnoliopsida > Alismatales > Araceae > Amorphophallus > Amorphophallus titanum. The sequence goes on along the minus strand of JANBPO010004741.1, from coordinate 5,876,854 downwards.
CTCGGCTTGTGTCACCGTGAGTCGGTATCAGTACAAGGAGCGGTCCTTGTACTTGTCCGATTTAGACGTCATTTTTCATTGACTAGAGAGTCTACTCCTTCAGCGACCCTCCACTAGTCATAGCCTTTCGACACGCGTATGGTCCCACCAGGGAGTGGTGGCGAGGCTACCTGAGAGAGATGACTTTAGGCTGGTTGCCGTGGGCCTCCTACTGTGCACCCTTCCCACTGCTTCCCTCACACCCCCATCTCCCAATCTCATCCACAGCGGCCCCGGAGTTTCCCCGACGTCGCCCACCTCCCGGCGTAGTAGAAACCTTGTTCTGCTATTCCCAGCTTCAAGGCAGAACCTGAGGCTCAGTTTGCAGAGGCTACCCCGACATCCATAGTGCGAATCAGCCAAAGTTGTCTTCTATGGAGTCATCCTCCTTTGAGTCTGCAACGCTCCAGAAGTGATCCCGCCTCATTTTGTCATCAGCACCAACCGCGTCAGGCGTTTCTATGCAACTGTGCCAGAACCGCACTGGTTTCTGAGGACCTCTTGGCAACAGCAGTACCATCTTCTCCTGTGTGAATCAGCCAGAACTCCCTTCATAAGAGTTCTTCATCTTCAAGTCACCAACAAACCAGAGGTGGTCCCGCCATCTTTCGACAACGCCTCCGCCCGGGGTGGCTTTGCTGTGATTGAGCCAGGTTCGGAAGTCTCTCTCAGTCCAGGACTGATAGCAACTTCTTCGGCCCCGATACCCCATCTTCCGCTCTGTTTCGGGCTGAGCTGTCTTCTCCAAAGTCATGACTCTCGTCGATACAAAGCCAACACAGGTGGTTTCGTCTCGTTCCAACATCGGCACAGAAGATTCCACCATGGCCATCGTAGACCTGTCCAGCTGTTCGCCCAGGAACTAGAAGTTGACCATTTCGGCGACCACGAATGGCACGGTGATCCGACAGTGGCCAACTTCTGAGGTTACATAGTTCCCTCTGTCTTCTACCATGCCGAGTTGGTCCCGCCGCATTTGGAGCTCTACAGCGAGCTTACCAGTCATCACACCTCGACCACGCCAACCTGTCTGGCGAGACAGAACCGCGTAGGCCCTCCACTGTGACCTTCCCCACCTTCCAGCAACCTCAGATCGGCGTCCAGATCATAGGATTCCTTCAGCATCCACCAGGCTTCACCCAAGTGCTGATGGCACCTCGTTCGAACGTCGGAGCTGGGCATACGACATAGAACAAGCAGGCTTCATCCTGACAAGGTGGCGCGCAGATCGACTGCACGGCTTCCCCTCCCCTTGCTCCCCCTCCTACGTGAGGGTAGTTCTTGTAATAATTGCCCATTCTTGTGTTCCCCTCCCTGCGTGGAGTGTAGTGGTTGTATTAGCAGGATCCGACGCAAGCTACACCGACGCAGCGTGTCCGCCCAGTGCGCATGCTCCCTGGCTCGCCCTCGTCTCCGATCGGCACCGGTCTTTTCAGACTCGGCAAGGTATAGATTCGACCCTTGCTCCTTGGGCATTGCTTTCTTAGTATCTGTTCAACGTTCACGCCGAAGGTGAGGAGAGCTCGTTCCAAATTTCCCACCTAGGTTCTACCCAATTTCCTTACATGGGTTGAAATTTTCTTTCCAGGTTTCATAGGTATGGGCCCTTAAACCTTGGACTTAGCCTATGAAACGACTTTTTCCCTAGGACTTCTAGTCCTATGCTCTGATACCACTTAAACTGTCACGCCTCGAGCTTTTAATATAGCGGAAGAAATTCGAGAACATGAATAGCCAGCATGGTAAGCGTCTGACATGCAAGAAAATTACAAGACAATCACATAAAGTAATTACACAAGTAATTCCAAAAAATTTCCATTTTTCTTTCATCACTCGAATAATCACAAGTACATAAGATCCTTTGACTTTTATCAATCCTGACATCACAGACTCAAGAAAATAGAAAATTACAATCTAATGTGACTAGACATTTGACAACTGTTGTACCCTGATAATTTCTCAGTAAAATGCCAAGAAATAAGGGTTCGTAAATTTTTCCAAACACCTTTAAGACATGAGCTACCCGGCCATTCCTACAACTCCCTGGACCCCACTGGGGGCTCAGCCAGTTTGCCGTAACATGCGGCTACACAGACAACTAACTGGGACCAATCCTGGCCACTCAACTACGGGCTTTGCCTACACTTCACATGGCCGCCCGGGCCAACTCGGGGGCGCTCCGATTCTAAGTCATGGCACGCGGCACCCAGTGAAAAGGTAGAGAACTAACCCTGAGATGCCTTTTTCCAACCCTTCAAGGTCAAAGGGAGACCTAATTAGGCCAACCACAGGCTTTGGAGGCTTGTCGCACGCGTATACGGCTCACACACGTGTGTTCGATATTTTTTTGAACATCTTATGGGTGTGTATATTCTAGCCCTCCTACATCAAACCACGAGTCGCCCCATGGTTCCAGCACACTAATTGGGTCCTACAATGACCCCCCAGCAAGCCGGGGCCACCCCCAACCCTCAGACGTGTGGCGACGAGCCACCTATCGTTAGCTCTCAAGCCAACCCGAGGCTACCCCGCCAACCCGCCGTGCAATATGACACGTAGCTCGAGACATGGCCCACATGCCCAAGGTGCCTCTCCTTAGCTCCCACGAGCTCTTGTCCTCAGCCCAAGGCCCACCTTGGGGCCCCTTAGCTAGTTAGTCAAGCCGTTCGACAACTCAGAGTGTGTCGGGTATTTACCCAGACACCTTGCGAGTGGCTACTACGACTCGAAGAAAAACGGCCCCCATGGGCCCATCCCAGCACCTCGGAGCCTAGTGTCCCCCAAAGGTCACTCCCAAACGATGAATGAAGACCCCCCGGGGCCATCCCTCGGGGTTACGACTTGCCTCGGGGCTAGTTCGCCCCAGGGCGCGGCCGCGCCCCAGGGAGGGTGAACTCCCTGGGAATCAATCTTCCTAATTGTTCTTAGATTAAACTCTCAAACATCTCCCTATAAATAAGCCTTGCGGTTCCTCTTCAGAAGAGAGGAGGATTTTTCGATCGACGGGGAGGTGCTACTGGATCCTGAGCTCTAGGAGGGAGTACTCTCTGCGTCCAAAGTTTCATGCTATCGGAGACATCCTCCCCAATGCCAATCTAAAGCCAGGAGAATAATCCCACAGGCTCTCCTAACTCTTCTCTGTTTCTTTTACTGTATCAGTCAGTTCATCCGCATGCATGCATCATCTTCTTATTTTATTCTCTTTATCTCAACCACGCTGAGAGTCTCTACAGTGCAACACTTGCACATCTTATCCCTTATTATATTGCATCACTCATCATGGTTTATCCCACCCTTTGCATAGGGGTTTAAGGGCCAACACCCAACAGGTGTGTTTATCTCCATATTTTCACGTTACATTTACACTTGGGGATTGATACTACACACTCGGTTTCTAACCTAATTCATTGTTGGTTGTTGTTATTTTGCAAGGATAATCTAAAGAAGACTCTCTTCATCGGCCAGCCGATTGGAAGAGAAGGTCGACACTTACACATCTCCCATCTTTGAAGGTATTTATCACGATCCCTCCTTTTCTTCATTGTTATCCATATCATTTGAGGTCCGCGGTCTCTGGCGATCACCCTCTATGTTGGCATCCACGTATGCTCCCTCTCCTTTTCCCCTTCCTTTTCCCACTTATCCATTATTATTATTTCTCCTTCTTTAAAGGTGGATTTTTAATAGATCTATAGGGGGTACCCTCAACACAAAGGAAAAGGTTTATACACCAATTTGAAAGTAAGGTCCACACTGGTGATGATGCAACGATTCAGTGGGACAGAGTCAATTTTTTTAGAACCCTTGGGATTGCTTTGAGTGTAGTCCCATACACTGAGAGATGATCATTGACCATCCGAGCTAGTAGGCTCAAATTGGCGTGGGTAGGGTGTCCTTAGGGAGTGAACTAAGTATAGGGTTTAGAGCTCAGCCGAGGTGGATTGCGGTCAGCAAAGTAAGATGAGTGGTTGGCCTAGCCAAGGCTGCAGGCTAGGGAGGAACGCCTTAGTGCTTGTCTTTCCTACCCTTTCCTTTCCTTTCTTTTCTTTTCTTTCATTCTTTTTTTTGTTCTCCTCTTTCTCTTTTTTTATGTCATAGTTCATCAACCAACATTTCGAGGACAGGCAAGGCCGCATGATACAATTTCAGGTGCTTTCCATTGAGAGGGGAGAATTGGACTATTCCCTTGTGATCCACTAGGACACAGGCGCCACCTTCATATACTCAGTGGACGATGTAGGGACCCACCCAGTTCTCTACTAATTTATCTACATCCACCCCACACTCCAATTGAAATGTGGCTTTCTCCGTTGATTCACAGCTTAAACTGCTGGGCTACACAGCTTGCCAACACCGCTGACCAACAGCTTGCACTGGGGAGTTATAGCTTAACTCGGCCAAAGAACACTTCTCTGCACGCTGAGGAATTACAGCTTGACCTCTGCTGATAAACAGCTTGAAGAACAAGTTCAGGAAAATCAAGAAATAAAAGCAAGAAAAACACAAAGATCTCAAATGGGAAATGTAGCTCAACACTGAGCAATCTCAGCATTGGTTTTGAATCAGAAGACTGAGTGACCCATCTCTCTCACAATTTCTCGCAATCTCTCTCTAATTCACTTTCTGACCAACCCTTCTCTTCTCCTCTTTTTCTTCTCTCTTTTTCTTCTCTGGATCACACAGGATGGCTTCTGCTTGTTTGGAAGTAGTTCACGATCAGTGCTTCTCCAGGAAGGAGAAGGCTTTCTTTTATACCAGTAGTAGAGAGGGCATGTGGCTACCACGAAATCTCACCATAAAACCTTCATACATGGCAGCATCTTGCCATTCACTTTACACGTGGCACGATCCTGGCACTGCATCCAATCTTAGATCACGTGCCACCCTTATTTTCCACGAAATATTACCTGTTAACACAGAAACAAACATTAGTTCAGTTAAGAGTATACTAGATAGAAAAAGATGCACGGGATATGCACAGAGTATGAGTGAACTGGCTGCGAAGGGATCTGCATGGACTTACTGCAGCTAAGGCAGTCTCAGTACAGACTTGCCCTGACTAGAAAATATGCACGAGGTTGTTATGTGCTCAGACATCAAAAGGACATACACTGACTCTACAACAGTGTATGCTCCAACTTCGATAAACAACGAACAAAACGTGCACGGGCTTTTATTGCAGACAAAACGTGCGAGACTAAAGATGTGCACGGAGTTCAGATGCATATGTGAAAAGATGCACGGACTTGATGTTCTTCTTGCAATGAAAAGATGCACGGACTTGTTGTTCTTCTTGCAAAAAAAAGATGCACGAACTTGTTGTTCTTCTTGCAAGAAAAAGATGCACGGACTTGTCTATGCTCAGACTTAACTGAAGAGAGGCGTGTATTGACTTTGTGTGTACAAAGGTGCATGGACTTCACCATGCTCGGACCTTAAACGGATGTGCTCGGACTTGGCGCAATGAGCACAGACTTGTTGGTCAATAGAAAAGTCTGCATGTGGTTTGACAAGCACGGACTCTGTGAAGGGGTGCAAGGACTTTATGATAGTAAGAAACATGCACGGGGTTTAATGTGCACAGACATGAGATGCTCGGGGTTAGGCTCAACACAAAGTGCACGGACTTGCAGAAACATTCAATTGAGTGTTGCGGAAAACAGAAGATGACTGAAATGTGTTCAAGTTAGCTGTCCAAAAGACAGTAATGCACGGAAGTCTCAACTTACTGAAAACCAGAAGAAAAGGAAATATAAGCTTACTAACATCTATGACAGGAGAAGCTAAAGAGAGACAGAATTTCACCATGCAGAGATATTGCAGCTTGGAACTGCTCCAGCCCCAAAATCTCTTCAACCTCACCTCCAAACTTCAGATTTGAAATTTCTTCACCTCGAGCCTTTTTCAGGGCGACTTGAGCATGAAACAGCGCCTCAGCTACCTCACTGTCACCTGGAAGGCCCTTCCTCAAGACTTCATAGTCATGCACAGCCTCAGCCCACCTTTCAAGCTAAATTTCAGGAAACAGCCAAATGCTCAGCAAACAAGGTCTTAAACCCAGAACAAGTTGACTGCATCTAATATGAACAGCACTAATTTCACCTTGGTATTGGAAGTAGCTCGTCGTAGAAGAGCCTTGGTGTAATTAGGGTGAATTCTGAGTGCCTCGGTACAGTCCTCGATGGATTTCTCCCACTGTCCAAGCTTTGACAGGCAAGCTGCTCTATTGCAATATAGGACAGGATTAGAGGGATCAAATTTTAGACCCTCCCCATATGCCATGCATGCTTCTGTGAATCTTCCTGACTTAAATAATTCATTCCCTCGGGATCGTGCCTTTGCTACAGATCTCACATTACCAAGGACAGTTGCGATTTCCATATTCTGAGGATCTATCTGTCCGGCCCTCTCAGCAAATGAAATTGCATTCTCAAACCTGCAAAAAGTTTGTCATCTATCTCACTCAAACAGCACCATTGATTATTTCCCTGCGAAACTCTCAATCTAAATGCTCACCTTCCCAGTGCCATTTCCACTTGAGCTCGAACAAAATAGAGATAGGAGTTTGAAAGCATGCCAAATGTTGTTTCTGAGGATGATGTAAGGGTGTCTTCAAACTTCAAATTGCTTGATAAGACTGTGTCAGCTTCCTCAAGTTGATTAAGCCGGAGAAGTGCTTCTGCTCTTGATGCAAACAGCTGAAAATTGCAACCAATTAAAACTAGATTATTTTTCAACCGGGTAACCACCTACTACCTGAAACTGTGTTAACACATCAAGATAAGAAAGCTTACCAATGACGAAGAATCTGCTCCAGCCACAATGGCAGCATCGCTTTCCCTTAATGCACTCTTCCAATCTCCTATCTTCCTAGCATTAGCACATCTATTCAGATGCCTCTCAATTGCTTGGAGCCCGCGAAAACCGGCAGAAGTGGACAAGACAGACGACCCCAACTACTGTGTGTATCACCGGAGGTTGGGGCATACCATATTTGTGGTCTTTTACCTAGGTCTAGGGTTTTATTATATAATGTCTCTTGTTGTATTTTGGTGAAACTAATGAAAGATTATTATGTGGAAGAATGCCATGGGCGCCCCCCCCTCTCTCTCCTCTTGAATGTTCATCTTCTTCCTCCCTCTCTTCCCCTTCAGATCTAACCCTAAATTCTCCATATTTCTGAGTGATCTCCCCCTCCCCTTCAACCTCTGTATGCTATGATCGATCACTGCCGTCGCCGCCACTGCTCGTGCCGCCATCAAGCCACCACAAGCTGAGATGTTCCTACTGCCCTGAAATTCTTAGTTCCAGAACAGAAAGCTGAAGAAAAAGTCGGATCTCCCAACTCCCTGATCTGATGAAGCTGAGATTTTGAGGGATGCTTCCACTATCTGTTAGCTGTCCATCAGTGTAGGTTTTTCCCCATTTTGATCTCGTTTGATATTTTTCCCGTAATTTCTATTCCACCCCTATCAGCCTGTCCAACAGTAGATCTACGGGACAGATCTTGGTAGATGAATTTTCTCACCATCCAAATGTTCTCAGAACCCTACAAAAGACCTATATGCATGTTCCTCTCCATCCCCTCTATCCACCATAAAAATCTAAGGTCTTAATTCATTCATTTGATTCCTAGTCAAAGCTCATAACCAGGAAGGTTCAAGTCTACCCTGTGGGTTTTGAGTTTCATGACAGAACCATCACCCAGTTTGCAGAGCCTGTCATTTCTGTTCAGACCATTGGATGGTCCTATAATTCCAGTATGTCGAAGCTCTTTGAGTTCTCTTTGAAACAACGCTAATCTCGTCTCGATCCAACATCATGGCTGGGCGTACCGGCCATTCTCGTCAGAGTGCACAGATCTAACCTAAAGTAGAGCTGCGGAACAGCCTTGGGAATTAATTCGCAAGACATCGCCTGCCTCCTCTCCGGTGATCGCTGCTCCCGGGGATCAACCCAGGGCACTCCAGGAATGCTCCCGGCCGTCGCTGCAACCAAGACCCACCCTGAACATCACCATACCTGCAGTGGGTCCCACGTGCTATCCTACGGGCCCAAGTGAACAATGCTAAACCAGTCGACCGCGTCCACCCAAGCGCCACCGACTGCTGCCCGCCAACCCGAGATTAGTGCTCCCGGACCCTACATGTCGCCTATTACCTCCCTGCATGGAGTGAGCTATAGAATGACTGCTGTAATTTAATGATCACTGCTGTACCGGAAGTCACAGATCTCGGTCGGAAAGTCTTCCCCATGCCCCAAGTGTGGAGGTACACTTGCCCCCTCTGTTTGTCACTTTGCTAGCTAGTATATACTCTAGAAGCCGCTGCATGTGAGTAGGTTACTTTCCTAGCCAAAAGTAGGGGGAGCCTCGTGTCACTAGCTCAGTAGGGGTCATGTGGATCCCCACTGGAAAACATGTAGTAACACGCTAAAATAGTAAGTAACAACAGGTAAGCAACAGGCAGTAGTAAAGCAAGAAAGCTAAACTACAAGACTGTGAAGAAAGGGCAGCAGGAGTACGGAGCAAGCTAAGAGCTAGGGGAGCTGAAAAGGAAAGGGAAAGAGCCGCACCGAACAGGCACGACTGTCGAACTAACCTCGGCTCCCAGAGCTACTCCAAGTAGACGCTACACCAAACAAGGACAGAAGGGTGAACTCTGAACTGAGAAAAGTCAGAAGCTTACCGAACTGTCGACAAGACGTCAGGCTCCAAATGAAGACCTACAAGGACAACAACAAAGCCTAGGAAAAACCTAGACGAATGACAGGCAAGACGACTAGAACGTCGTGCAAATTGCCCCATGCATGACTAGAATGTCGTACATGCGACAGGATACCAACCCCAGGAAAAGCCAAAAGAAGGCTAACCCGAAAAGGTCACGACGTGCGAGGAACGCGAAGAGAACTGCGAGTAGTCACGTGCCACGTGACTAGAGTGCCTCACCATTAGAAGAACAGCCAGCTGTGTCCACTGACGTCTTATGCTGTGCCTACTAGCGTCTTGTCCATGTCACCTACTGCAAGGACTAGGCCGAGATCAAGACACTATCAGAAATAGAACACTACCATAACGCCAGTGACCAGTCAGGGTCACATCTAACGACACAAGTCCAAAGCCCTTGACCACGTGTGCACACATTGGCTATCGTCTAAGCCTGGCCTCTAGCTAGTATTCCCCCTCCGAAGGATGCTACGGTTGATGAGGGGCCCACAGAACTAGCCTAAGAACCGTAAACCAGGAAAGTGCCCTGCTATAAGAGCCGTCATGCCGAAGCGTGTTGTAAGGCTACGACTAGTGGAGGCTTACAAGACACAGAGACTCAAAACACGAGTGCAGAAGTATAGACAGGTAAGAAAGCACTATCGCACGCACTTTGAAGCACCAATGGCAGCACAAGAAATGACCAACCACTTAGGAGAAGGCAGCTAGAGCTACTCACGTAACGATCCTTGAGTTAGATGACTCAGAGGCAAGATCGTCACAGACAGCGGAACAAGCCGCCAATCGGTTTAAACCTAAGCCAGAGGAAACAATGCTCCGCAGGAAATGACTCACGGAGACCCGAGGGAATACCAAGAACCCTCAGCACATCTGGACATGCAAACTGAGGTAAGACGATACCTCAAGGCATCCAGAGCACTGTCTCGAGCTGGACAGAACCGTCGAGACACAGACAAGGTCACCTGTCAACCCCTGGTCTCACCGGGTTGACCAGATGTGCAAGGGTGAGAGCATCTGTCATCATCACATCTGTCTTGAATCGGGCAAAGTTTTCTTAAAATTTACTATCACCCAATTCACCCCCCTCTTGGGTGTCATTGATCGTCGGACTTCAATGATGTCAATGCAATATGGTTTATTGGCTAATAATAATAGTTTTATATTGTAGGTGCTCTGGGTCAGAGAAAATTCACCTTAAATCAAGGAGGAACCCTCAAAAGTTAAGACAAGAACATGGAGTGTCGAAGCAAGACCATGATTGCCTTGATATAGTCACAACCATGAAGGTGATATTTAGAATAGCTGCATCGACGTAACAAAGAAGTGCACCGATGCATCAAGAACAAAATCAACAATCAAGTCACACCACCTCGAAGCATCAGAGTGGTGCACAGATGCACTAAGTCAAGGTTCAGGTTTTTAAATGCAACAACGTCGAAGCACCAAGAAGCTGCATGATGCACCAAGTCAGAAGCCAGAGTTTTAAGACAACTATTTGAAGGATTAATGTTCACACTGCCTCGATCCATCTGAAGAGTGCATCGATGCACTTAGCTCGAAACAGCAATTGGGAGACTACTAGGTCAAAGCACCAGAAGGTGAGGTATGTGATGTTAACAGGGCAGGTCGAAGCCGCTAGCCACTGATTCGACGCATCAGTAGTCAGCAGATGTGTCGCTACATTCTGCCTCGACCTGGCGACGCTATGCCTCAACACATTCTATTCAACCTTCAATACATTTAAAGGAGCGACATTCTCTGCTATGTCAAGTGTGACTAATGAGTTTTTAAGGATTAATTGTGATCGCTTGAGTGTCAATGGAGGGTACTCAAGGAAGATCTGCACCGCGAATCAGAAAATTGTCTGAGCTTGTGATAAACCTAGGCTAATCACGTGCCAGTACTTCTGTTAAATTTTGGCACGAAAATGTCGTCATTTGTGGCAGATTTCTGGAAAGCTCATATCATTATCAGAATATTCCTTTTCCACGCGGACCAATAGATTATTGGCTGATCGAAATCTCGAGTGGAAAGAGAGTGGAAGATGATGCACTACTGTATAAATATCAGCTGCTGCGTTCAAGAGAGGCTACTGAAGCTGCTTCCATTGCTGTAATTGTAAAATTCAGAGAGAGTTCTTCCAGAAGTAGAAGAAAGAGTGATCACCATGAGAGGAAGAGAAGTTTGAGTGTAGTCAGCCTATCTCCTTTAGAGATTGCTTGAATTCGAAGCTATATCATTTTCATCTGTTCTTTCCCATTTAGATTTTCATAATTCTTCTATTTTTTTTGGCTCATTGTTGTGAACTTGTTCGTGGTTCCCTCTGAGTAACATCAGAGGAAGGGAGAGTGTCTCCTTTAACTAAAACCCCTCACCCACCCTAATCTCTCTCTCGTTAACCCTCTCTCCCTCTCCCGATTTCTCTCTCACTCTCTCTCTCTCCCAACGTTTCTCCCTTTCTCTCTCCTTCTCGATTTTATCGATTTCAGGGCCAGACCGAGACGCAGGAGGCACCATTGGAACCAGTGCGACGAGAGGAACGCGTTGACGCCCTCCATCGCGTGGTTCGAGGGACGATTGGTGGAGACGGGACTAGTGGGATGAGCAAAGATGAAATACCATCTATCACGTACGAGGCGGAGATGAGATATTGGATCCCTCATGTAAGGTATAACATTCTAGATTGGCGTGACCAAACCTTCCTGCTATAGCTTTTAATATACTTGGTATGGAAGTACTTATAACTCTTTCAGATGAGAATAAGATGAAATCAAATATTAACTGTAGAATGACAAATAAGAAGATAAGCGATCCTATGTATTCATCTATAGAAGCGAATATTCAAACGGACAATCACAAAAAGGACATGAGATTTTTAGGAGGTTCAGTTTTCAACTACATCCACCCCACACTCAGACCTGAGTGTGGATTCCACGGACTAACAGCTTGAATAGCTAAGCATCACAGCTTACTATCTGTTGAGTCTTACAGCTTAGCTTCCACTGAGCACCACAGCTTACTGTCCAGAGGAACCGATCCTCTGTAACACTGACACACAACTTGATGTTCAACCAAGAATGAATGAAAAATAAAAACAAATGAACACAACAATGGAGATAGAAAATGATGTAGCTCTCGTAGGAGCAATGTGGCTTAGATCTGATCTAGAGGCCAGAGATGATTTTCATAAACCTTCTGGCTGCTTCTCTGTCACAATCTTACGATCTCTTTCCTGCTAGCTCTCTGGCTCACTCTCTCTTTTTCATTCTTCTTCTCTGCTCTCACGATCTCACAATTTCGCTCTATTTCCTTCTCTTCTTCCTCTTCTCTCACTCACAAACTTCTTCTAATGGAATCTCACTTTTTCTTCTCTCTGCTACTCTCTTTCATTGCTCTACTGCTTTGAATGGTCTATGCTCTTCTCTCTTGTCGATTTACGCCTGGATGAGGAGGATCCCCTATTTATAGGAAGAACAGGGGCTCTGAAAACTTGATTCCGGTCCCTTCTCTCTGGCGTGAATCTTGTAGTCCCCACAAGATTCCATCAAAAATGTGTGGAGAGAACATTCCCGCCCACTCTTTCCAGAAAAATTGACTCAAGAAAGCGCCGTTGGATTCCACGTGTCAGATAAAGAAGATACACTGAACCACATGGCTGAATCATCAGTGAAGACTCTCACCTTGGATCACGTGCTTGATAAGTCACATCTCGAACCACGTGACCATAAATGATTCTGATGCTTTCAACTCCTTAAAGTGTTCGATCCTGGTTGCTTTAGTAAATTAAGTCTTTTCATATTTAAATCCCTGTCAACAAAATAGAAAGCATTTCATCAAACACATTGTCATCAATAGTGGTTCAAAAGATATTCAGAGAAGTGTTTAAGAATTCTGGCTTATGCATGGTTTATATGATATAGCCAAAACCATAAAGATCAGATGGCCATATGATAGACAACATTAGATCACACACAAGCATCAGTGCATAGACCTATATGTGCACAGGATTGGATGTTGCATGTGCTTGGGCCTTAGATATGCACAAACTGATATGTCCGTAGACCATAGACTAAGCAAGTGCACAGACCAAGACTTTGTATGTGCAGAGACAGAAATGTGTTTAGACCAATGATTTAAATGAATATGCAAATGCCATAGAGCATGAACTATAACACACAGACTTGATGACTTGAGTGCAGATGTGCATCGACTTTGGTCTTTATATTTGACATGACCTTGATGCATCATGTGCACAGACCCTGGACTTTGTATGTCTAGAGACAAAAGTGTACCCAGACTCCAAATGCTATATGTGCATAGACCTTGAATTCTGAATGTGCATAGACCCTAAAATGTGCACAGAGTTTAAAACAATAGGCAATACATGTGCTCCGACTTTAGTGCATATGCTTAGACTTATATGAAACATGTGCTCTCACCATGCCTAGTATGCTCTGACATTGATGCCTTCATGTATGCATGGGCACTGACCATACATGCAATAATGAACATGTGTACAAACCTTAGAAGGCAAGGTGCAAAATGTGCTTTGACCTTAGTATGACTAAGGCAAGATGTGCATCGACCTTAGTATGACTAAGGCAAGATGTGCATCGACGTTAGAGACACATGTGCATAGACCAAGTTCAGCATATTTAAAAATGTGCATCGACCTTGTAGAGTATGCTATAGTACATGCATCGACCTTAATGTGTACAAGGTAGAAAAGTGCGTCAACTTTACTTTGCACAAAGTGTAATGTGCTCTGACCTTGTATTCGTACACAGTCAAACATGCACTGACCTGATACGCTACTACAGTACATGTGCACCGACCTATGTGACTGCATGCTAGAACATGCATCAACGTTATGCTTAACTATATGTAATGATGCATCGACCTTTCTACATGCAGAAGGAAAATGTACAACGACCTTATGAAGTACGAGGTCAAAAGTGCATCGACGTTTCATCTCACATATGCATATAAGAACCGACCTTGATATGCAACATTATAAACATGCAATAACCTGCATCGACCTTCATATGCAACATGCATTGACGTTAGCTGTCATATAGAGGGTATATGCACTGACATGCTTAATTGAGGAATGTATGGATGCATCGATTGACGAGCTAAAAAAATGAAGGATGCAACCCAATGATGCATTTACTCATTGAATATAACAAATGAATCAGCGTTGACCTGCATGATAATGATTGCATGAATGTGCATTAGTTCTCTATGACAAAATGCCTTGAATCTGCATCAACCTTATATGCATGATAATCATATATGCATTGACTAATGATGAGCTTGCTTTGACCTGGTTATAGGTGAATATGCAGGATGCATGAATGACATCAAAGCAAGTGGAAATGCAAGCACAATGTAACATAAACACAATGCAGACACAATGCAAACACACTCTCAGATTTGACATCTTCAAGACCACAGGAAAACCACAATCACAACGCTATAACCATTATGAGCATAATGATGCCAAACTATTCAATGAGATATAACGTTTATGCATGCCAAAACATTAAATGAACCATCGTGTTTATCATCATCAAAATCATAGGGTCACAATAATCTTCCCCTTTTTGATGATGGCAACACTATGGCAAAATGGCAACACAATTGTAGCAAAAAGAACATTATGTATGATACCCCATGCCTGACAGAATATTCTCCCCCCAAAACTATCTGACTATTCTCTCCAAAACTATATGCCAAACTATTCTCCCCCTTTGACTTCATCAAAAGAAAACAATAGGTTGTTATGAATATGCAGATATGATTTCCTTGAGAGAACAACAATAAGATGAATGTAAAACAGAATCAACTCCCCCTCTTAAGAATGGATATGATTTACCCGATATTCGCACAGATAGATAGAGTTTATTCCTCATTATCAGGCACTCCTCCTGACAACTACATCTCCCCGTTTTTAATATCTCTCCCCTTTGCTATCAAAGACTTAAAATCTCTCCCCCTTTAACAAGCCATAAGAATATCACTCCCCTTTTTGTCATCAGCAAATTTTCCACCAACTAAGTGACAAGAGATAGAACAACCACTAGAAGAAAGACTAGACGCGTCCACTGACGACTTACACTGCACCTTAGGTGTCTCCCACTCACCTTGAACATGGTAACTGAGACACTGTAATAGTAACCAAAGATAAGGACTAGTCAAGGTCATGCTCGTCAGCGCTAGTCTACGCCCCTAACTACGTGTGCACACACAAGCTCAATGCCTTGAGCCAGGCCTCTAGCTAGTTTCCCCCCCAGTTGGACACTATTGCAAAACAAGGGGGCCCGTGAGAACTAGCTTAAAAACCATACATTGGGACTGCCCTACCACCTCTCCTCGGTGGGCCGACTCTAAGGGTCGTTGGGCTACGACTAGTGGTTCAGTCACAAAGAAAGGGAAAACTACTCAAAATTGGGAAATAAGCAAGTTATAAAGCAGCAAACAATGCAAAACTATTAATAGATTAACCCTAGATGCATGATCAATCGAAGCAAAAGGTGTAACAGGGTCTACTGAGAATGTTCAGGATGGTTTGAGTGCGTTCTTCAGGAACACGGTGGGTGTTTGTACCGCGTTAATTGTTGACGTGGTAGTCCTCACGACCACATTATCTACCACCTCTGAGAATTCATGAAAGCACGGATCACGGTGCCCCGGCACGTCGCTACATTGAAGACACGGTGCCTCCCTACAATGCGATCTACTTAGAATGCGGCGCTCCCTTATACCACATTCTCCCCAGAGTTCCGGGCCTATGTTATCTAGTTCTAATCCCCTCCCAATCGATTCAAATCGATGGGAATACAAAAGGAACACCTGTATACACCTGCCTTTTCCTAGTTTTACACATTAACTAGCTTAAAAACTTAAGGAACAATGGCCATGATAGATCTTTCACAAAGGTAAAAATGAAAACAATGCTCATGCATACATTGAGTTCAAACAAGCATTTCTACAGGCAATTCATCGTTCTCAAATGTGGAAAAGCACGGAAAGATGAGGTAAAATCTATCCCCCCTACTTGGAAACTCGAGAGGACGCTGTTCTTCATGCTAGAATCACCTCCGACGATGATGCTAAACCACCCACCTCACGAGCTCGCCTTCACGAGCACACCAACGCTCCACCGTCACCTCGTGCTCACCGGAGTCTTCTCATCCAAGCCGCCCGCAGCCAAGGGGAGATGCTCACCAAGAGAGCAAGAGGAAGAGGGGGAGAGGAAGGTGAAGAGAGAGGGAGAACCGTGGGTTCTCTTTCTCCACTGTGCGGGTAAAAAAATGCATTTAACATTTTTTTTGTTTCAAAACCTCAAATTACAAGAAAGGCTCCAAAGAACCGAAATTGCATTAATAGATTTTAAACCCATACTTGTTCCACCCTAGCGATGCGTTTACTTCATTTGCTCCACACCCCGGCCTGTGTTTTTACTTTCCTCTTTAGTTTAGTCATTGATTGAGAGCGTTTGCCCAGGTTTGGAGTCACGATGATTGCATAGGTAGTTGTTGTGTTTGTCTAGTGGTAGATTGATCACTTGGCTTACTTATGTACAATATTCATCATCATCTTGCAATTAATGAATTTCTCATCCATCACATCATAAATAAAAAATCAAAAGGAATACCAGGCACACAGGACGCCAATGACAAATTTATCGAGAAACAGAAACAACAACACAACAGCACCTGCAGGATTCCGGCTCCGTACAACACACAGAACCACGGAACGCCACTACAAGCAGGGCCACATCAAGGCACGACAGCAGTTGATCACACGACTACAGGGAACAAGTCATGCATCGAGCATCTCCCCAAGAAAGACCCACAACCACGGGAAACGACACAAAACGATAATCTCAAGGGATGCATCTTAAGGACCAAGACAAAGCCTCGGGAGCACAACACCCAAGAGAAAAGAAACGTAGAGTAGAGGGTACTCAATCAGCAGGAAAGCCGACATATTCCCCAACACTCGCAAATGCCAATGCCAATGCCAATACCAGAAAAAGTACTGGTAACAGCACAGAGCACAAGGAAAAATGCTAATCTCAGCTTACCTTTACGTCCTGAAACAATGAATGACCCTTCTCAACGCATCAGCCGCTGGACACGGCATGACGAACATGGTACACTACAGCTCGTAACACCATAACGGAGTCCTAAGTGAAGTAACCATGGAGCAAGAAGCAGATCAGGCTCAAGATAAAGCTGTCCACACTTAAGCAGACACGGACAAAGGTATCACCAAGATAGCAATTCCAAGGCCAACCTCGAAAAGATTCCACCAAATGGGATGAAAAACAATAAGCTCAACCATGAAAGCTCGCTAGGAAGGGAAAAATCCTAGCTCGCTCGAGCAACTTCTCAATTACGGAATCAAATGGAGCACTTCAACAGAAATGGAACACATCGGGAGTTGAAACAGACTTAAGCTGGAGTGACCAAAACAACGTAAGGACATGTACGGTCATCATACCAATGCAAAAAGTCAACAGCAACCTGAGCAACTTACAAGAAAACCCTCGAATAAGGTACTGCAGATTCGAGCCTTTTGGTGAACACTGCCAAGTACAACATGATCGAGACAGACATCACGAAGAATCAAGCGATACCGAATCACGAAACCTAATGCCAGCAAATTCCACCAGCCATCAGTTGGGCGACTGTACAGGACTTTTACGACTCTGGTAACTGTATATCTGAGATTTCCATGTACTTCACACAACAACAGCTCGTGGATCAGCATCCACGGTGCGCGAAATCTTCAGTGGAGGTAGGGAGATGGATCCCCAGCTTGTGTACTTCCATTTCCGTGGATTTGGTAGCCCGAGGTGAGCTGAGTGAGTTTATTTCCACGCCGAGGTAAAAATTCATATTTTTGGGGAGTGAGCAGGATCTAGTGTTTTAACACGTTGTTTCATGGTTTGATGGCATCAATCGATGCCTTGGGACATGGGGAAGAGTTTTCTCTTTGTTTCCCCTTCACCTAGGGGTGAATGGGGCATGGAATGACATTTTTGGGCCATTCCCGCCGTTCTCGATTTTTCGAAATGAAAATGGTCCTACCAGGAACTATTTCTAGGTGAAACAGCCCCCCTGGTGACTGCTAGCCGACCAAGGAGTGTCGGCAGGTTTTGCGGTTGTGTGATTTACCGCCACCTCTAGCGGCGGACTATTTTCCTCATGGGGTCGGCACGACCCCCGAGGGTGAGTCTTGACCGTTGTGAGTTTCCTCCCGATTAAGTGGTCATGGAGTGACCGCCTCATTTCCATTTGCGGTCCCAGAGTGATCGTTTTAGGGTGAAACGGCCAGGAGGTGACCGTTCATCCCTTCTCTCACCCCCATGGTGAGGCGATCTTATGGTGGCCGCTTCTACCATCGGGCGGTCTGGTGATAGACTGCCAATCCCTCTTGCGGTCAGGGAGTGACCATTTTCTGGGTTTTAAGCTGCTCGAGGTCGGGAAGAATGGCGGCCATGCGACTGACCGCTAGGTGACACCCAGCGGTCAGGCAATGGACTGCCATCCTTCTTGGTGGTCTGGGAGTGACCACCTAGTTTCTAGAGGCATCTGGGGCTATGCGGTCCTAGCTGGACCAATATGCTTGGTTTTACGGTCCTAGCCAAACCGTCAAGCTCTTGGACGGCCCAGGGAGGACCACCTCTTGGTTTTCATGTTTACCATGCCCATTTAAGTGATGTGTTGGCCTCCAGTCGACCCGATTGTGACCTAGTGGTTGACTTTCGATCTCGTGAATGTCTCGAACACCCCGAGGATTTTGTGTCTGTGTTTTGGGGTGTCTGGAGGTACTGTGTTACCTCGATCAGCATGCCCATGGATTTGAGAGTTCGGGTGACTTTATGTGTTCCAGACTTTTGTGTTACGCTTGATCGAGTCACCGTGTATTGGTGTAAGTGTGGTGGGGGTTCCCCCACACGTTGTGAGTTCTCCGTGAAGTGGTTTCCAAGTGGGCCATGCATAAGGCCTTGGACTGTGAGTCCCATTTACCCAACCCGGGGCTGGAGGATTTCTTAGTTACCTTTTTGAGGAAATTGGTCTCGACAGTCGTGAACTGCTCGTGAGCCATCATGCTAAGCTATCACTAGGTATCAGAGCCCCTATCAGTTTGAAACCCATAGAATGGGCCGTATAGGGCTTCGCCCTTGCCATCTTGCTGTCACACCACTATTGTCATCAAGCAAGAAGAGGCTCACTACCGCCACCATCGTCACCACGCTTGGCGATGAGAAGAGAAGAAGCTTGTTGTCGTCTCCCTCACCGTGCCCAGGGAGAGGGAAAGAAGAGGCTTTCTGCCATCGCCGCCGTCGCTGTGCTCAGGGTAGAGAGCTCATCGTCCCCGTTCCCAGAGAAGGAAGAAGAAGAGCCCACTATCGTCGCCCTCACCATCCCCAGAGAAGAAGAGGGAGTATTTTGCGATGGCAGCCAAAGGGGAAGGAAGATGATAAAATAGGGTTTTTAAAACCCTTCAAAGAAATTTAAAAGAAAAGAAGGGGTAAATCGGCGCATGACCATGTCGATCCACTGGCCTGCCAAAATGGAGAAAACCCGTGCCAATTCATTGACCCGATGGTGATGGAGGCCTATGTCTATTCACATGCCAGAAACCCCTGCACTGATTCAAATGATGAGGGCTCCTAGTGTCGATTTAATGGCCCCTATGCCCCTTTGCGTCAGCTCACGTGGTGCAAGCCTATTGTGTCAATTCACCCATTACAGGGGCCCAGCCCTTCCGTGCTTGTTCACGCAAGCAATTGCCATGCGCTGACTCAAGCCCCCTTAGGAACCCCATGTCATTTCATTTAGACAAAGTGGGCCCCACTCTGTCAAGTGTTCCCGACCTAAACATACAATGGAAGAAAATAAAATAGATACATCTGCAGGTCCTGCATTCTTTGTCCCTCACTTGCGACACCCGCGGCTAGAGGGCATTTGTTGACAGCTAAAATATCACTATACGGCAAGCACACCCTATTAGCCAGGGGAACTGCTAGTCAAGCATGAAGAAGTTGAAGGATGCCTAAAGAGGGGTCCTCTTGGACTACTGAAGCCCTAGGTCTCTTGATGAAGCATCAGGGACTCCATAGTTTATCGTCTTGGGATGTCTGAAGAAGTCTACAACCAACCAGTAATGCTATATGGCAAGCCGAAATCAACAAACCCAACAATCTGGCATCGACTCGTTCGTGCCGATCAAACCTCACATCTCGTTCAATCAGGGTGAATATACACATGGTGGTCCACCACCTGATAAGGAAGCCTACCGGCGTGAAGAAACATCCTTGGTCCCCCAAAATAGGGTGCCGAAGGAAATATTAGTAGAAAATCCGAGTGACCCGATCTGAGTACACATTATGTCGGGAGGGTCCGTAAGAGGTCGAAAAGCTACCGAATCAGGGGCTGTTCGTGCTGTGAAAGGATTTCTTGATGTTATTCCTATTATCAAAACATAACTATACCTAACATATTTGGTAGTGAACTCTATGCTGATTAATTTTGAAACAATTTGGTAAAACGGTGTATACACAAAGGCTTTAAGGAAAGTCAACACAACCATGGACTGAGGGGCCTAAGCGGATCGAGGCACTGTTCGCCTTTAAGGAAATCTAAATATTATTTCCCATGCGGGGTCGTCGGAACTCACGCTGTAATATAGCAAATTCCCGTGACCCGGTGGGATGACCGGAAAAGAAAATCGGGAACACACGATGCGACATTGGAAAATAATTTCTTGAGATAATTCTGGCAGCATCTCCCCTTCCCTCAGAGCCTACCGAAGGAGATGTATAGGAAACCCATCCACAGAGAGTTGAGATGGGATCCGTAAGAGATGGGCATATCGAAGCCCATGAGCCAAGTGGGCCGAGAAGCAATGTGGTACTATTCGCCATAGGGTGACTCATTCGATGTTCCCCTAATGCAGTAATCGGAGATCACCCTTCTATTGATAGCAAACTCCCGTGACTCGGTGGGGTAATCGAAAAACCCAATGAATAAATCATAATATGGGGGCAACTCTCCATCACTGTAGCTCCCGTGGATCTCCTGGAAACAAACTTGACCTCTAGCAATCATGGGGGTTGTAAGAGGGGTGATGGTGACTAGCCAAGGGAATAAATGCCAAAATACTTGAAGGCAAGGGAAGCTAAGTTTATCCAGCGGCTAACAGATGAGCAACACCCTCACCCGGTGGCCAAGGGAAAGGGAACGGCGGCTAACATGCTGCAACTGCTTGGATGAGGGGGGTCAACCTGGCAGCTACATGTGGAGTGGCTGACCCGGCGACCAACGAATATGAGTATTCCGGCGGCCATGCACACATGCAGGCAAATATGAGCACAAGGATTGGTGCATGTTCTGGCGGTCAACAGAGGTGGGACGCGGGTTGCATGGCGGCCAGGGGTAGATGGAAGCGATCCGGTCGTCTCATGCAGAGGCAACCCGGCACGGTTAGGATGTGTCCACGTGAAACAGTGGTAGGTGCAAAGGCATGGGATCCGGTGGACATTGGGGGGGAGACTGAAAGTTAACTAGCGGCTAGAATTGCTAGGTCATCCGACGGCCCTGCAGACTATCCTTGCTCCGGCGCACAAGGGGGATCAAAGGGAGACAACGGCCAAATGGAAGAAAGGAATACGTGATATGGCGGCCAAGGGGAGGGATGGGAATATAGGCTGACCCGTCGGCCAACGCTTATGAGTATCCTTGTAGCCATGCATGCATGTATACATATCTGAGAAAAGGGATTAGCGACTATTATAGCGGCCAAGATAGGTGGGACGCGGGTGGCACAGAGGCCAAGGCTGATATTAAGTTACATAGTCATTAATTTTTAAACATGAGTAATTAATAAATCCCAAAATGAAATAACGACTGTGTACGTAGGCGTTGGTTGTATAAGCGCCCAAGTAAGGGTCACTGTTCACTATAAATTATCAAGCACTCTAAATCAAACAAAGACCAGAGAAAATGACATGCTATGTACTATATGCATGATTAATGCTAACAAAATTTTAGGTTGGGCTATGTATCTTGAGAACACCTACCTTGATTGATGGTCGAGACGATGACAGAACGTGAAGACTAGAGAAGATAATTAAGAGTAGCAGTAGTAGTAGGAATAAGAAGAAGCAGTGGTTCTTCTTCACGGCACAGGCAGCAACAGAGGAGAGGAAGATGAAGCTTCTTCCTTTACGTACGATGGCAGCACCGCAACAACAATAGTAGCAGTTGTAGTACTGGAAAGATGATGGAAGAAGGAAGAAGAGGCAGAAGTCGCCCTTCCTTACACAACAGTAGCGGCAGAAGGATGTGGTCTTTGATGGATGCAGACTCACCGTAGAAGAAGATGAAGTTATGGACACACTTTTATTTTAAATCGTTATTTTATTAGTTTATTAATGGTTTATTAAGTGCGTGGGCGTGCTAGTCACATGTGTGACGATTTATTTGAGCTCCGAAGAGCCACGGTGTACTCGATCTGGCCTAGTCAGACGATTGTGCAGTTCAGGTCGGAACCAATACCTGTCACACCATAAAGGTTATGACATTATTTACATCCCCCATATGAGGAAAAATCCTTGATTAATTACTGGAATTAAGGGCCCTGCGGCCTGAAGAAGTGATACTAACTACATGAAATAAATGAGTGCAAATGGGGCTAAAGCGCGACATGAGCGTAAGCCAGGCTATTAATTAATCTAACACCGTCGAGTTACTGTCGGACACCTGTCGGCCCCTCTTTAATATTTGGGTGACAACTCGGTGCGGAAGCACGAAAAATAAGGTCACAGTGATGTGTCAATGCATGCCCTGCCAGGGGCATATTTAATGTTTGCTTCTCGAGGGGATGAGGTCAGCTCTGAATGCGGATAAGCCGACCTCCGGGGAATGTCGGCCCGTTGCGTCATTTGAGCAAAGACCACGACGGGTAGTATTCCCTGGGCCTAGGCCCACACCGTAGGGCACCCTTAATTTTCCCTTTTGTGGAGTCACGGGGAAAGGAGGTGCCGAAGAAATTGCGGAGGTGGTACCTTACATGTTTTAGGTTTGACTTGCCTTAATTACGTTCGATTGGTTTTAGTTCCATTATGGCATGGATTTTTTTTATTTCGATCATCGCGTGTCGGTAGTTCCATTAATATATTCCACCTTCCCTAATTTCTTGTTGATCTGATCACGGTCGGACCGACCGATCCGATCTGATTCTGATAATATCAGAGATGATACACACCGAGTTAAATCGAGTCAACTGCGACTTAGATCAGAAGATATCTGATCCCACACATTATCACCAACGAACTTTGAAACAGGCCCGAATCCGGATCCCTCTTCTTCTAACATTCCGGCATCGAGAAGCCGTACCAGCTTTAGGTCCGTCGTCGCCTGATCGGCCGAGTCCAAGCTACCCGGCTGGCCACGCTACTCACATGGCACCAGGCGATGGAAGAAGTCGCCGCGGCCGTCCCAAAATGCAGAACCATGAACGGGGGTCGATAGCATGGTCACCGGTTCCGAACTGGAAAAGATCTCGTTCACTCGGTGCGGAAGGCAACTGCACCGGCCGGGATCGCCCGTCCCGGCACGTCACATCAAACTACGATCACTGCGAAGGATGTATGGGAGAGAGAGTCATATGCTCGCTTTCTGTTGACCATTCAAACCAAGGGGGGTTCCATAGCATGGTCACCGGTTCCGAACTGGAAAAGATCTGGTTGACTCGGTGCGGAAGGCAACTGCACCGGCCGGGATCGCCCGTCCCGGCACGTCAAATCAAACTGCGATCACTACGAAGCATGTATGGGAGAGAGAGAGAGTCATATGCTCGCTTTCTGTTGACCATTCAAACGAGGAGGGGTAAAATCACGACTGTCACGAAGTCCAGTTGATTATATGCAGCTCTGTAGTTGGAGCCGTCTGTTAGACTTCTACAAGGAAGTGTGTAATACGATTCCAACATGGAGTCTGACTGCTCGGATGTTAACTAATAAGATTTGGATTTTTTTTCTCATGTTTTGTCTGAAATTATTGATCTCTCTTTTCTCTGTACGTGTGGCCACCACGAATTCCGCAGCTGAGTCCTCCATTAGTGGTCTCACAGTGGAATGGGGTATGTCCATGCACATCTCCGGGTCGGCAACGGCACCACTGAGTCCTCCATAAGTGGTCTCGTAGTGGAATGGGGTATGTCCATGCACATCTCCGGGTCGGCAACGGCACCAGTGTCGTCAGGATCCATCAACTGATGATCACCAGCACGGTTTGATAACTTGGTGATATGTATCAGGTCGGGATCTTTTGATTCGATACGGTACGATATTCTCGAGTTACATGCGACTCGATTCGACTTTGTTTAAATCATTCTTCAAATCACATATAAAAGTCTCACCCCGACATCCTACCTCCCTCACGCCGACATCTTACTTCTGTTGGTGTGATCCAACTCATCATGTGGGCACTTGTTAGTGTGAGAAAGAGGTGGGGTATATCATACCCCCTCACTATACCTCAATCCCTAACACACACCCGAGCAATTTCTGTTTACAAGAATTATAAACACTGTGTTCAGATAATTCAGGGTTTTAGCGTTCTGTCGCCAGGGCTCTTAAACTATATCGCGTTTTATTAAACAGGCACTGTTTTCCTTTTTATATTCAGTGATTTTAGCTATATCATGCTGGACTTAATAATATTTACATGAACCTCAGGTTATAGCATCCTGTTCATCAGGCGCTGATAAGAATGAGCGTTCCTCATGCAGGGCGTTGATTCTTAGAAATAAGGAAAATCACGAGTAGCATGCAATAATCAACGATAAATAGCGTCCGTAATGTTCGGCGCTTATTCAAATAGCGGCCACAGATGTGGATGCAGATCACTTTAAATCAAGAACTGCAAATGATGATTTCAGGAAGTTAGGACATGATAACAACTGCATGCTTAACACGTTTTTAAGTTGTTTTAATCATGTTGGGTCAGAGGAGTAGAGAAAACCTACCTTTTGGTGTGATCGAGGTGAAGATAGGTGAAGAATTCTGATGAATACGGTACTCTGTTTCCTTTCGCAAGAACAGGGAATGGAGAGTAATGCTTCTTCTTGCAACAGGAGGAAGAGGAAGATGGAAGATGGGTCGCTTTGGTTGCAGGAGGAAGGACTGGATGAAGACGTCCACTCCTCCACTTGTCTGTAGGCTGTAGAGGAAGAAGGCCACGCCCTCTCAGTCTGCAACGAGATGAAGGGGAAAAAAGTAAATGGCCTTCATGTCCACAGCACGGGAAGATGAACGGCACTATGGCAGGACAAAGTGGACGACGACGCAGCAGCATGATGTCCACTGCAACAAGAGGATGAAGGAAATAGGGGCGCTCCTTCGCGTCTGCGAATAGCAAATGGGTCATGCTTGTTCGATGGGCTTGAGTTTTTATAGAGAGGAGATTCTCAACAGGGGTAATGGAACGAATGATGGTAAGGTTTTGAAGGGTTCGATCATTCGAAAATGGAAGGGTTTTAAACCTTCTGTGCGTCATTCTTTCCCCTGCCAAAAACATAGCCGCATGCCTCCATTTGTCTGTGAAACCCTAATGTGCTAACCCCATGATCGACCATGCATACGGGTCGGGTCCGGGTGGTTTGCGGAAAGGTTCGGGTATGCTCGCATGTAATTTGGGTTGAGTAGGGCATGGTTTTAAATGTAGGGATAAATATTGTCGGGTTTTTGGCGTCCAACCTATAGGGTGCCGTTAATGATTAACGTCCATCACAGAGAGCGTAATTTTTCTTTTAAATGTTCAAATTAGTAATAAATAGTGTCTGTTCCGTCGGGCGCTATATTTGAATAGCATCCATTATTGTGGACGCTAATTCAGTTGGGTTATTTATTTTTAGCTGTTTATGGCTTCCCCAGTTCCTGGTATCGGTATGTCGGTATTATCGGTATATCGGTATCTCGAGCTCTGGGTCGTCACAATAACTCTCCGATGTTTCTCTGATATTTAAATCAGGACCATTTCAGAAAGTAAATAGAGAGCTGAAGGGAAAGAAAGTAGAAGAGGAGGAGTGTCAAGAGCTTGTAACCTAGAGAGGGTGCTCGGAAAGGATGGAGAGTGCTTGGAGAGACATAAAGAGAAGAACTGTGAAGGGGTCTTTCTCTCATTGCTATCCTATTGGAGTCTCTTTCAGTGGTGAGTGTGTGAGGAGCTCTCTCTCTCTCTCTCTCTCTGTGTGTGTGTGTGTGTGTGTGTGTGGAAGTTTCTCTCTGCTGGTGATGTAAGTCTCTCAATTGCCTGATGTATGCCTGTGTGTCCCTCTGCGTCTCCCCTTCTCCAGATTCGGCTGGGGACCTATTTATATAAGGCGCAGTGGTGTACCTGACTTAACAATGACGTTGTTCGTGGAGTAGTGTCCTGCTTGATCGTGGGGACCTCTCGTCGCTCTTTTGCCCACTTCTAGAGGGAAGGTCTCATGGCGGGCGTCTCGGTGACATAGGTGCGACCCGGCCCTCGTCGTGACAAGTCCCGTGATGTGAGTCCTAACGTTGATCCGTTGGCGAGGTTTGCGATGTTTAGGAGGCACACTCGCGAAGATTCTGCCCGAGGGTTGGTGAAGCTTTTATGGGCCAGAGAAGCTTTCACGGGCCTTGGTTGGGCCACGTTCACAGGGTCACTGACTAGCCGGGGCAGACTGCTATGGACTTGGCGGCCTTGGTCCGTAATGGGACTAGCATTATATGGCCACGCTGGGCCCGGTGAATTCTCCCTTTCTCACCATTAAATGTTAAGACCATAAAGGATATAATTTCAATGATGACTCCTCATCTTTTATATTTATTTACATGCTAAATTAAAAATTAACCTAATGATAGAAACTTAGAAAATGTGAAATAGGTCTCCAACCCCGCCCAGTCACATTAGTCTTATTAGATTGGGCCGAGTTAATCAGATTGAGTCGGGTTAACAAAATTTGGTCGGATTTTAAGTCTTGGCCAATTTAGGTAGGATTTCAACTTGATTTTGAGACTGGATTACAGATCAATCGGTCAAACCGGCCGAGTCGGGTCGAGTTTTAAAGCAGTGCATGTGGGATAGGTTGGCCCTGACTTTAAAAAAAATAAACTCTTTTTCTTTTACCTACTACACTGCTTCGTTCACAAAGCTAGAGCGTGCAGCGCTTATCATCCATGTCCTAAATAGTTCACAATGTATCCACAAAATCTAGTGAGCCCCTTGAAGATCAAATGCGTATGGGGGCATATCTATGGGGTGGCGAGGCACAAGAACGCCACACTTTCAGGCCAGAAGGTAGCTACAGAAGAGGCCCGAGCGGGTACACCGACTAGACTCATAAGGTTTAGCTGGAGAGAAGTAATACTGTCATGGATGTTGAAAACGAATCTCAAGTTCCTTCACCTCTGGTTCGGTCAGCTCCCTGCGAAGATGCTGGCTGGGCGCTGGATCTAAACTTCCAGCCCCTTGTTCAATTTCTTGAACTTTGGCTTCTTCGCTGTGCTCTGCCAGGGAAGGTTGGGGAGAAGAAGAAGAGACACTGGAATCCGACGAGCTGATGGGAGGAGGAAGCTGGCGAATCACCTCTGCAATGATCTCCGCTAGCTGTGTGAAAGCTTTAGCTATCTCTTACTCTCTCTGATTATCCGCTCGACGCATAAATTCCTCTATGAACTCACGAAAGCGACATAGGGAGGAAAAGTCCTAAACGAAGGAAATGTGGAGCGCAAGCACATAAGGTATTTATAGGCCCTAAACGGCCCTGAGAAGAACCACCGCGACGTTTGAGACTCCAAGGAGGGCGTCCCCGAACAGGTGCCTAATACATTATCATTACGCTCGAGCCCCTAGATGCTAGGATAGCCGTATTAATGACCCCTAAACCTCAAAGAGGGACAGCTCATAACGGCCAATCCCCATCTGAGCTACAACCCCAACCGGTATATCCTCTACTCTCTGAGCCTGTCTCCCTGTTCGGGATCGTAGAGGGGGGCAAGTGGAGAGGGGTAGATTTGCGGCCCGAGAGATATGTGGCCCAATACGACCCAACGAGTGACAGCCCCCTTTATTAAGCCCACTCATCAGGAGGCCCAACTCACTCGGACCAACATAGCACATGTAACTTTCTAGCTAGAGAGTCCGAATAATAGTCCCTCCTATTGCTCAGGGAAAGCCCAAGGGACGACCGAGCGTAACTAACTGAGAGAAGTCTGGGGGTTAAGAGAATGGCAAGCACCCTCGAATGGTGGAGAGCCCACGTCTAGGGGGTAATGCCCCCTAAGCACTCCTTCTTCCCCTACCCCAGAAAGAGAATGAACCACTATATAAATCTAAGAAAACTCTCCGGAAAGGTAAGCCAATTCTAGCCACTTCACTCGTGAGGAGCAATCTCGTGCCCCCACACCCCCTTGCCTCCTTCTCACTATTATAGCTATTACCACTGTTGACTTAAACATCGAAGGATTTTTCCTGGGATCTCAACCCCGGGCCCCTTGACTGCTTTCTCTTCCTTGCTCGTAGGAATCCTTCTCGAGGTGGCTACCCCTCGCGATCATCCCTGATCCGACGGTTCGCAGGTTAGCATGAGATCTTGCCTCTTCACAAGTTTTTGAAATATCAACCACTGGCAAGGAACAAGGCCTGCCAGGATGACTACCACCACATCTCGTACACAGCTTCGGAGGTCCCATCACTTATCTCTGCTACTACTGAGAAGGCAGAGCAGACTGCTGCACAGTGCCCGAAGATACCTGTCGCTCGAATCTCTTCTTCAACTTCTTAAACTTCTTGAACTTAGGCTTGAGGGAAGAAGTACCACTCGCAGCAGGAATGACAGGAGGAACTCCCAACACAGAAGGCTGATAACTCGACTGAAGTGGAACAGTCAGCTGAACTGACGTCGCTTGAGAAAAACCATGAGATCTAGCCATATCTAGCTCAAGTGCTGCTGCTGCCGCCTGATAAGCATCATTCATCACAGACACTCGGGTTGTGATTAAATGCTGCCTTAAATCGGGCCTCAAACCACGCAAGAAATGCTCAGTCTTGAGGGCTTCATCTGCTAGAAATGGGGCGCATAACGACCCAATTCCATGAACCGGTTGCGATATTCCAGCACTGACATTCCACCTTGTATGAGCTCTATAAATTGATTCATCTTGTTCATGCGGAGATATGTAGGACTGAAAGTATGCTAGAAAGTAGCGACAAACTCTATCTAGGTGATCTGTCAGAGCGGATGGGAACAGAAAGTGACTTCCCATTCTGTAGTCCACCAAGTAAATGCTGCGCCCTAAAGCTGAAAAGTTTCAAGCATCGCCTTCTCATCTTTAGCACATTTCATAGATCGAAATACACACTCAGTTGCATCCAGCCAAACCCTGGCTTCATCTAGATCAACTTGACCTTCGTAAGTCGGCAGATGGAATAGCAGAAATTCATTCAATGCACGACCACGGCCACCAAGGACATCCTCTTACGCAGGAATAGTAGGAGCTGGAGCAAGGACGGGAATGGCTTGAGCTTGATCCGAAACAATCACTGGAGGAGATGAGGCACTACTTTCCTCCTGAGGAGTAGGACCTCGACCTCGACCACCGCCTCTCCTACGAGGTGGCATATTGAAGCTAGAAAAGTCGCACAATAATAAGAAATCCATCAATAATGTAGAAAACATTCTAAGCCAGCAATAAATGACTCAAATGGACTTGCTCTAGACAATTGTACATTTCAATTCCTTATACAAATCCTCAACTCCACTCTGATACCAACTGTAACGATCCGGAGATCCGGATATGGATATATCGATAATATCGATACATCGATACCAAGAACTGGGGATGCCACCCAAGAGGCTGGTGAGGCCCCTGAAGGGTTGGAAGGGTTTTGTCGAGGGGTTGCATAACAAATTGGAATGGCATGCGCGTAGAATTAATTAATGTAACAATTAAAATTATAATGTGGAAGTAAATTAAATTTATCGCATTACTTTGAAATTCTTTAGCTATACACATTAAGTGAAAATCTAAATATACATGGGATCTATGATCCATAACCTCAATGCCTAGCATTAATGGGGCCCGGTCTGGTCCTGGGGGAAGCGCCTGAAAGTACTTGTGTCCATGGGAGTTGATTGACCAGGTGTGGCATTACACCAAAGTGCTTGACTTGCTAGATTCATTTATGGCTTTCCACAATTCGTGAATTACTTGCTTGAATATACGTTGAATACATGAATTACTTGAATTGCTTGACTTGTATATGTTACATGAAATGGCCAATTCCATAATAATGCTCTCTATATGTTCGTTCTTTACTTAAACTTTACTTTTGATATCTTGTCTACTTATCATTCTACTTTCTTACATATCATTACTCTCTCTCCTACTTATGATCCACATTTATTTACGTTTTCCCGACATGGTAATTTACCTTTATCGAAAGATGTTAATTACTTTAACGTTGTCTGGTATATAGAGATATAAAATCCTACTGAGCATGTCGCTCACCCTACGTTTTCAATTAACATCGCAGGTAATTCCGACGACGAACCCCAAACACATGGGGATGGGCTAGAGTGAACAAGGGATCAAATTGCCTTAGTTGCCTAGGTTTATGAATATTGCTCTTACTAGAATTATGTCTTTGGAAGTTGTATTATACCTCTCAAGGCTTAGTAATGTTGTAAAACTTTATTTCGATGAAATAGAATTATCCTTTCTTGTGGTTTGGACCCTATTATATATGCTCTAATCGACACGAGTTTACGACTCATCGCGCCTCGATATTCTGCGTCAGGGCGTGACGGTCTTTATGGTATCAGTGCCTTGGTTCCATAAACCCTAGGTTTCCCTTGATATAGATTTTAGATGTTGATATAGAAATTTGGATAGGATCTTCAACCTTCCCGGTAAGATTAGGTAGAGCCATGGGCTAAGCTTTAAAGAATGATTAATCAAGAAATAAATAAAGCACCTAAGTTTTATAGTTGTGCTTGCAGATGACTGTCGAGAGAGCTCAATGGCGTGAGATGCAAAGGGCGGTGCAACGTTTGACCTAGGCACTGCAACAAGTAGCTCAAGGGGGAGCTAACTGTGGAGCAGGAGATTTGCATAGGAATTTCAAGAGCATGAACCCACCCAAGTTCGCTGGGTCCATGGACCCAGATGAGGCCGAACATTGGGTAAAGGAAATTGAGAGGATTTTTCGAGTCATGCAATGCACGGATGAGGAGAAGGTCCTACTCACTACCTTTCAACTAGAAAGGGATGCCCGGGCTCGGTGGGAGTCGGTCGAAGTAACTCTACCGCACGACTAGGTGTTGTGGGAAGAGTTTGTAGAATACATCCCCATCAGCCCTAGGTGACGTCCAAAAATACTTTGAGTCAACGGCTTAGTTAGTGGACCTGCAATGTTATCACTGGAAGACACTCTATCAAATACAACATCTCCTCTAGCTATAATTTCTCTAATCAGGTGGTAACACCATAGAATGTGCTTCAATTTCTGATGAGATCTCGGCTCCTTTGCTTGTGCAATTGTCCCATTATTATCACATAATAATGGGACCGGATCAGAGATGCTCGGGACAACTCCAAGCTCTTCAATGAACTTCTTCATCCAAACCGCTTCTTTGGCCACCTCAGCAACAGCAATGTACTCAGCTTCGGTCGTAGAATCAACAGTGCTATCTTGTTTGGAACTTTTTCAACTCACTGCCCCACCATTCAGGGTAAATACATACCTCGAGGTTGACTTGTTGTCATTTTTATTGGACTTAAAACTTGAGTCAATGTAACCTTGAAGTTTCAAGTCCTCTCCTCCATAAAATAGAAACATATCCTTAGTCCTTCGCAAGTTCTTAAGGATACACTTCACAACTATCTAGTGTTGCTCACCAGGATCTGCCTGAAACCTACTCATAACACTTAAAGCATATGCGACATCAGGCCTTGTACATAACATGGCATACATGATGGACCCTATGGCAGAAGCATAAGGTACCCTACTCATACGCCCCCTCTCTTCAAGAGTTTTAGGGGACATTTCCTTAAAGAGGTAAACTCCATGTCACATCGGTATGAGACCTCTCTTGGAGTTTTCCATGCCAAATCTTTTGACAATGGAATCTATATACATTGATTGGGACAAGCCTATCGTTCTATTTGATCTATCTCTATAGATCTTGATCCCCAATACATAGGATGCTTCTCCCAAATCCTTCATGGATAAGTGCTTCGACGGCCAGGCTTTGACTGATGACAACATACCTACATCATTCCCAATGAGTAGTATGTCATCGACATATAACACCAAAAAGGTGATTGTATTACCACATATTTTCTTGTACACACACGACTCATCTTCATTCTTAATGAAGTCATAAGACTTGATGGCTTCATCAAATCTTAAATTCCAACTGCAGGATGTTTGCTTCAATCCATAAATGGATCTCATCAACCTACATACCTTATCAGGGTGCTCCTTGGATATGAATCTCTCAGGCTGTATTATATACACCTTTTCCTCAAGGTGTCCATGGAGGAAAGCAGTCTTCAAGTAAAATCCTAATGGATTAAGTCATGACAACTGGTGAGAAGGTCTCGTCATAGTCAACTCATTATCTTTGACAATATTCCTTCACAACCAACCTAGCCTTGTAGGTATCAACCATTCCATCTACTCCAATTTTTCTTTTAAAGATCCGCGGTTCGACTCTCCCCTCTGTTGAGCTAGAAGGGGCCGAGCCTATTCGGCTGGCTCTTCCGTCTGCTGGGCAAGAGGGGGCCGAGGAGGTTGGGGCTAAAGCGGGCAGCTCTAGGACTGTGGCCGAGACTAGAGCGCCGAGCGAGGCAGGTGGCATTCAGGGCAGAGACACCGGGGCCAAGCCGATGGAGGCCGGGGGGTCGCAAGAAGAGGCGACGCAGCCCCAACTGACCGAGGCAAGAGGGGTGGAGGAAGTAGTGGCTCAAGCCGGGCCAGTCGGTGGGGTTCCCGAGGGGGTGCCGCTGGGAGGGGGATCCCCTATTCCAGCTGCTCTAGAGAGGCTGGGCATCTGGGGCCCTCTATACCAGAAGTGTTGCAGCATAGCCA
This sequence comes from Amorphophallus titanum, assembly GCA_024336825.1. NCBI lineage: Eukaryota > Viridiplantae > Streptophyta > Magnoliopsida > Alismatales > Araceae > Amorphophallus > Amorphophallus titanum. The sequence goes on along the minus strand of JANBPO010004741.1, from coordinate 5,843,944 downwards.
CTAAGGTGGTGCAAGGAGGAGATAGGCCGCACTCCCCGGCCACGGCCCTCGAAATGGTTATGGAGGGTGGCCTGATCCTTGCCCAAATGGGGGCCACCCTGGCTGAAGCTTATGCTTGGTCGGAGTCATACCGGGCAAACCTTGCCTGGACCCTCGGTACGTCTGACGGGAAGATAACTTAGCTCACTGAGGAGCACGGTGGGCTGTTGTGGGAGCTCTCCTGGTTTAAAGAGCAGGCGAGGGTGAGTTAGGTGGAGGCCCGAGACCTGACCGAGCAACTGGCTCGAGCACGCGAGTCGCTCGAGAGGAAGGGCAAGCTTCTAGAGGAGGAGCGCGTGGCCCATGTCAAGCGAGATGGCCAGTGGGAGGCCGAGCACGTCAAGCTACTAGACCGAGCAGAGGAAGCCGTGCACCTTCGGTTGGAGGCCAAGGCTGATCGGGCCAAGGTAGATCGGAGGTTGGCTGAGGCAGAATGGGAAAAGGCCGAGCTCGCTGGTAGGGAGGGATCGATCGGGGTGGAGGTACTCGAGCAGTATAAATGGTCAGAGGCCTATCGGGTTGACCTTAAGGAGGCGGCCCTCCCCTACTATGAGTCAGTGCTTCGCCGAGGTATCCACAGGGGATTTAAGCACGGCTATGGCCAGGCCATCTCCTGGGCAGACGAACAAGCGCCAGGGACGATCATTTTCCCCTCTGGTCAACGTTACGACTCGGACCAAGCGACCTCCAAATCTTTTGGCTCGGCATCGGGAGAAGAGGAGGACCAAAGGGACTCGTCCTCATCCAAGGGATCGCCAACTCTGGATGCCTCGGGAGGGCGTGCAACCGAGGCAGTTCCCACACCGGTGCGGTTAGTGCTAGGGTCGGCCATCACCGAAGGTGCCGGGGGCAGACCTTCCGAGCCTTCCACTCCCGAGCCTCAGGATGGGCCAGAGGCCTGATGTACTTGACTTTCTTTTCTCCTCTTTTTGTATATTTTCCATCACCCCAAACCCCCCCAGCCACATCCCCCACAAGCTCCAGCCCCCATTTCCCCTTCCCTTGGTTGTCCATCCCCACCACCCCTCCCTCATTAGCAGTCTGCCCTGCCCAGTTTGCGCACAACCAACAAGGTGCTAAAATGAACATCTCCATCAACATCACCCTGATGTTTCTGGTGGCAAGCCATACGCCGTTGGAAAGGGAGTCTAGAGAGCTTCTCCGGCAAGGTGGTTTCATCAAATTTTCACAGCGGAGCAGCCCGGAAGAGCCATTCTCCCCCAACTATGTAGAATAGGTCCGGCCAGTGACCTGAAGCGACTTTCAAGAGCTCCCACGGCCACATCCCTTAGCTCCCTGAGGTGCCACTTGGCTGAAAGATTCTACCACAAGTCTTCTTCCATCACCAAAAAGCGGTGGCCCGTTCGGCATCTGGAAGAGCATTTTCTTAACTTTATCCCCCGGGTGCTCTATTTTGTCCACTCCTAGACTAAATAGACACATGTTCACTGTTCAGGCTGCTTTAGTCTACTTCGAGCTCCTCCGGCGTTCCCACGGGTACCGTTCCGAAGAGAACTCATCATCGATTCCAATGACTCCAGCCACGCTCAATTCTGAGTCCGGGAGTGTCCGTCGCGGCCTCAACTTCCTGCTACTGATGTACCTCTACTATCAGAACGAGAATTCAGGGGCCCCATTTGAGGCCTGTCCTTGACCAGCACTGGCGACCAGAGAATTTAGAAAATTTTAGACGTCATCCTGAGTCAGCTACGAAGCTTCTCCAACTGTTATCATCATCGGCAAAATTCGGGAGCAGCCTTAGCAGTGATAACCCCGACTGTCTATCCGCTGTTCCAAAGAGCTGGCAGAATCGACGTCGTCCACCCATTCAGTCTCATTGGCTTTTCCCCTCCCCTCGCTTGGCCGGCTGAAGGCCCCTCCCTGTGTGGAGGTAGTTTTGGATGTAACTGCAATTATTCCCTGTCCCGAGATCACCCTCCTGCGTGAGGTGTAGTTCATGTAACATTTAAACACAGAGAAGCTTCACCAACATAGTGTGCAGGGAACCCACACTTCCCCGCTCGCCCACGTCTCTGACTCCGGATTGGTGTCTTCACACCGATCAGGTATACGCTAAACCCTCCTTGGATATTTGTGTTTAACTAGTATCATTTATAAGTTCAACTGGCGAGGAAGAGAGTGCCCGATCCCGTGACTTCCCGCTCACAAGTCGCCACCACCGATTGAGTGAGGAGAGAACCTGTGCCCTCAAGGCACGACATCCACCCCGCTGATGTGGGTGCTCCAATCCTAGGGAGGGAAACACATTGGGCTAAGCCATCACCCCAACCAGCAGGGTTTAATCTACCAAATGACCCATGAGCAACATGAAGTATTTCTAATGAAACGCAAGCCACACAATATATTGGAATCATCAAAATAATTGTCAAAGACAAAGAGGGGGCGCATAGAACCCAACACTCATGTTGAAGCCTGAGCCGTTCGACTAACGATTGATGCTAAATGTTGTCACGATAGACTATATCTCTGCAAGGTAGGAAACGGATCAGAGGAGCCCAGGGTTATAACCTCGGAAAAAATCCTTCGATGCCTAAATCAGCAAGATAGTAGAGCTTTGTGCGGAGAAGAGGAAGGAGGTAAAGAGTGTGCACGAGATCGCTCTCCACCAACAAGAGTGGCGAATAATGCTCAAAATGGCTTACCTTTTCGGAGGGCTTCCTTGGTTTATAAAAGGGCTTGATATTATTTGAGACAGGGGAAGAAGTAACGTCAGGGGGGTGCTATCCCTTAAATGGAGACTTTCCCTCTTTTGAAGGCGCCCACTCTTCTCTTGACCCTCGGGCTTCAGTGTTCAAGGGGCGTTTGTCCTCCTCTCCAATCGGTTATGCTCGGCTGTCGCTTGGGCTCTTCCTGAGAGGCCGTTAGGGAGTGTTCAGGGGGCGTTTGCCCTCCTCTCCAGTCGGTTATGCTCGACTGCCGTTTAGGCTCTTCCTGAGCGATCGTTACTCAGACTTCTGGGCCTGGAGACTACCTAGGAAGTATCGTATCGAGTGATTTGGGCTTCAAGATAAGTGGGCCCATTAATGGGACTATCGCTTGTGAAGTTCAGCCTTATTGGGTCTGGTTGGAACAATTGGGCCGCTCCAGGCAACATGTCTTTTGGGCCTCTAATTTACCCCTCTCCAGTGGCCATTTCTTCACCTATTTCTTCTTCTACTTCTAGCTGAGAATGAGAAGGATCTAAAATTTTAGATTGTAGTTTAGTATGTGCACTATTGTTACAGTCCCAAAAGACATTCTCTTCAAAAACATCTCTATGTATAATCAGATTTTTGGTTATTGGATTGTACAATCGATACCCTTTTTTTAGGAACTATATATATCCAATGAAAATACATTTTTCACTCTGTGTCAAGTTTCTCTCTTTTTAGAGAATGTATATGAGCATAAGCAAGTGAACCAAAAATTCTGAAATGACTTACTTTTCTCTCATACCAAACCTCAAAAGGAGTTCTGTTATGCATTGCCATTGTAGGAGATCTATTCAGAATGTAGACTGCTGTCTAAACTGGTTCAGCCCAAAATTTATTTGGAAGGTGCTTTGTCTTTAACATGCTTCTTGCTATTTCAACAATTGTCCAATTTTGACGCTCAGTAACTCCATTTTGCTGGGGTGAATAGCTTGTAGTCAACTTCCTGTGAATCGTCACTCCTGAATATGTCAAATGGTGGAATGCGCGGACGGGGTTCTATAGAAACATTCGCTTTGACTACTGGTCTGTTGCGGAGCACAGAGTCTTGGACTCCCAGCCAGAGCCGATCCTTGACATTGAACCCTCCTATTTGAAGAAGTTAAAGTCTTCGACCAACACAGAAGTGATGGCTTATTTAGAAGCCCGGAAGACTGTGAAGCGCCATTCATCGAAGGTCGATCTGAAGAGACCCGAGATCAGCAAAGATGACTATGTAAAGACACTTCGGGGTTTGTTCCCCGTGAGTGGTGAATGGGTGGCCCTTCAGTAAATCCCTCTGCCAGTGGAGGAGCCCATCCCGTCTGTGGCCGACTAGCATCCGGGGACTGACAGCTTGCATCCTTATCAGACTTTTATCAGAGGGGAAGACAGGCGGGACACACTATATAGTAACACCCCCTGGTTATTTGCATTGCTTCGATCTCACGGACTTTCAGTTGGTGGCCTGAGTGAAGCTATTCTGGACCAGCCTCTTCTGATCTCCTTCAAATATGATGATGGATGGGGACTGGATCACTTGATCTTGTATTATCATCTGTCTTCTCGCGAGCATGCAGACTTGGCATCGCTGGTCGAACAAAGTGAGAAGATAGGAGATGTATGCTGGCTTGTTCGCGAGGCGGCCTCAAGAGACAAAGTGCCTTTGCTATTCTAGTGGCCTCTTTCTCCCTTGTACACAGGGCCAGCAGGTACCCTTCATTTCTTCATTTTAGCTTTGAGTTGTTTCCTTTTCATTTCTACATGTGTCACCCTCGCCTTTGTGCTTGTGTAGTCTGACTTTCTTCAGAGGAGACTCGGCACTTTAGGGAGCGGATAATTAAGGCGCATAAGTTGGCATACTTCAGGATTCCTGAGCCAGCCCCGACCACAAGGCCATTACCTCCTAGTGATTTGTGGAAGTGGACCTAGTCTCAGCTAAGAGAGGCTGTTGGCAAGGCCAAGAAGGCCGCAACCCGGGTGACACAGGCACACCGGAAGAAGGCTGCGGAGCAGGAACCAGTGATCGTCCCTCTTCCAGTAGTATCTTTTGAAGAATTCGAGGCTTCTCATGTGCAGGGGCCTGAAGCTAAAGGTATATTCTTCATTCTTATGTAATTCATTGCTTGTTCTAGCCGCCTTGACAAATTTTTCTTTGTAGTTACTGGCACTGTTGCTACGGTAGTTGGACTAGAGGCAGTAGCTGGCGCCGTGATTGGAGAGAGAGAGGGGGTAGCACCCACAGCCCATGTGGAGGGAGACTTGTCTTCTCTGACGCCCAGCCATGAGATGGAAGGTAATTTGCTATTTATTCATAGGGCCCCCGTGACCCATTATGTCTTCAGTCGACTTGACTATTCCTTGCTTGAATTTTAGTTGAGGTGCAGCTGCCCTCGCTTCCTGTGGCCAGGGCCGCTGAGGCAGCCTCCACTGTGGAGAGGACCACTTCAGGAGGTGAGCCTACTCCTGAGATCCATCCGGTCGATGTTTCCATTACGGGGTCGACCCAGGAAGCCCTCGCTGAGGGAGATGTCCCTACTGTAGAGGCATTTGGTCCGACAGTGGAGCATCTGGAGCCGACATAGAGCATTTCCTCCTTGGAGTAGGTTGACTACGGCAATGACTCTAGTGACGAGGGGTTCCCACCTACTGAGATAGAGACTGACGATGTCGAGGCATCTTTAGCTTAGGAAAGTGATTATGTAACTTTTAGTCCTCCCCGGTTGGCATGGAGTGGCGTTGGACCATCTGGTCCACTCGTAGGCGAGGGGCCAGGGTCTACGGAGGCCGCCATTGCAAGCTTGAGCTTAGTGACAGCTGACGTAGGGGATCCTCTGTTGTCTTCCCTTCACAATTCTTCTCATTATTTTTATATCAGCTCCTTGACGCATATTGTATTCATGGTGCAGACTGAGGTGGTACTGCCAACTATAACTGTGCAGATACCTCTCCCGACTTTAGGTGCGGGTCAATCGACATTGCCACCAGTCTTGCAGCCTATCGCTTTGCGATATCCCAAGAATTATACTGTGGCAGTAGGCATGGAGGCACCTGGGGTAATCGTGGGGGTTGGCGAATCAACTGAAGTTGCAGAATCTCAGCTGCCCGTTATCGACAGAGAGCTGCTCCCAGATAAGAGAAGTCTTCCCAAAATAGAAGCGAGAGAAATTATTGAAGAAGAAGATGGGACGTCCAGGGCCTTAGCCCTTATTACAGAATCAGCTTCTGTGGAGGCTGGCCAGGCTGGGCATGAAGAGCAAGTGTCCCCGACTATGGAGATTCTCAGTGCAGGTTCGTCGCAAGAGGTTGGTAGGGAGGTTGCCATGATCGAGACCTCCTCCACTACATTAGCTACTAGGGTCGGCTCCAGTGCGGGTGCCCTACAAGTTATGTTGTCATCGTCTTCCGAATTGAACAATGACATATGGGCTGCCGTGGATAGCAGGGTAGATTTTTAGCTTCCTGAGACGTCACCACTTGTTCTGTAGTCATCGAGTGACCTGGTGTGGCAGCTCTTGGGAACCCTTCAGCAGACCATAATGGCCAGTCGGGATTTGACTTACGTGCAGCTGAGGGGCTTGGTGGAACACCTTTCCTACTCGTTATTGGCTTTTGGCTGCCCCATGGATGACTGGACACCGCGGGTGATATTGTTGTTAAAATATGTGAATCGAAGGGAATTCCTCGGTCAAGAAGTGGCTGATCAGCTAACGGCCATGAAACTTGAACGAGCTGAATGCCAAACCGCTCTTGCCTCTTTGAGAGGGACCACAGAGTAGATGAGGGATGCAGCCAGCACATCTTCACATCGTCAGACCTCTTTGACAGCTAGGATAGCTGAGCTGCGTGCTGAACTTTCCAGGGCCGAGGTCGAGCTACAGGAGACCGAGCGTCCAGAAGTCCAGAGTGTGGAGGAGGCTAAATTGGCGGAAGGACAAGCTGCCTCTCTTGAAGAGAAACTATTACAGCTGGAAGCCACTAAGTCTCGATTGCAGGAGCTGAACCGTCACCCCTTCTTGGGAATTTTGGAGCTGGAGGACATCTTCCGACGTCCGTTACAATAGCCCCTTTTGTTGACTTCTCTTTCTTTCTTTTTTTTCCAGTGGACTTTTGTGTATCTCGGGGGATGCCTCGAGCAATCATGTATATTGCCACTTCATAGCAATGAAATGTCTTCATTTGTCGCTAAGACGTGACTTCATCTTCTTTTCCTTTTTTCCCCCTTCTTTTAGCCAATTACTTGGCCCGGGTATATGAGTTACTCGGGCAGGAGAGCGCTCATGCCTTCAACAAAGGGGTGAGGGGTTCACTCCACCACGGCGTAACTATTCTCAGGGCCAAGCCTTGGCTAGTGTAGGTCGAATGCTTAAGGGCGAAGGTATAGTGGCCACCTAGGGCCGAAGAGTAGAGTCAGAAGGCCTATTAACAGGCTTCGCCGATGGTGACGAAGTTGCCAGGAAACCCAAAGTGTGTTCATTCCTCGATAGGGGTGGAGGACCCGAGTGAGGGATAAATTCATTATCTTCCACGAACAATGAAGAAAGTCAAGGGTAGGTTTGTTGGTTGACACAGACGGAAGGTCCGGGTCAAGGGTTGATTTCGCCGATGGTGACGAAAATTGAGGGTAGGGCTTATTCATCGACATAGGTTAAATGTCGAAGAAGGGCGCACCAGAAAAAGTAAAACCCGCAACGGCGGTAGAGCTGGTAAAGAGAATAAAAAAAACTCTCCCTCTCTACTCCTTATTAACGAAGGTCGTCGACTACAACTTCTTATCGGCAACAGGCTCAACAGTGTTCCACAATGATGGTGACCAACACGCCCCCGAGGGTAGGCCATCACTAATCCCAGTCTTCTAGCTACAATGCCTTCACAGGCCAGTTGCCCAGCTCCAGCTCTAGTTCCCAGTCCCAGTCTTCCGGCTACAACGCCTTCATAGGCCAGCCGCCTAGTTCCAGCTCCAGTCCCAGTCCCAGTCTTCCGACCACAATGCCTTCACAGGCCAGCCACCCAGCTCCAGTCCCAGTCTTCTGGCTATAACGCCTTCATAGGCCAGTCACCCAGCTCCAGCTCCAGCTCCAGTCCCAGTCTTCCGACTACAACGCCTTCACAGGCCAACCGCCCAGCTCCAGCGCCAGTCCCAGTCTTTTGGCTACAACACCTTTACAGGTGCCGCCTAGTTCCAACTCTAGTCCCTAGTCCCAGTTTTATGGCTATAATGCCTTCACAGGCCAGCCGCCCAGCTCCAGCTCTGGCTCCAGTCCTAGTCTTCTGGCAACAACTCCTTCACAGGCGAGCCGCCCAATTCCAGCTCCAATCCCCAGTCCCAGTCTTCCGGCTACAATGCCTTCACAGGCTAGCCACCCAGCTCCAACTCCAACTCCAGTCCCAATTTTTTGACTACAACACCTTCACAGGCCAGTCACCCAGTTCCAGCACTAGCTCCCAGTCCTAGTCCTCTAGCTATAATGCCTTCAAAGGCCAACCGCCCAGCTTCAGCTCCAGTTTCAGTCTGAGTCTTCTGGCTACAATGTCCTTACAGGCCAGCCACCCAGCTCTAGTCCTCCATACCAATGTGAATTACATTTTCGACTAACAACATGATAGTAGCCAAAACTCTATCATTCAGTTTATAACCGACATGCTCTAGAATTACCCCAGTGACCCTGACCTCATAGACCGTCACATCCCTATAGGTCTATGCCAGCTTCATACAACACAAGCTCTTTTTAACCCCCAACACCCAGCCATTTTTCCTACCTTCTAGTACTCAGCCTCCAATTCCCAGTACTCTGGTTCTAGTACCCAGCACTCAGTCCCTAGTACCCAGTCGCACCATTCTTTATGCTTAGTCCCCTACGCTCATACCCAAAATCGGGCCGTACACACAACAATGTTCCATAAGAGAAGTAGTGGGACAACTCAACAAATAACAAAGTCTGGCTAGTTAGCATTAATACTCTGTAAAGGAGCCCAAGACATGCCCTTGGGGTAACAAAGAGCATACAACCCGGAAGACACAACTCGGGCTCGTGGGAGGCGGGCCGAGGTTCGAGTCGCGCCGGTTCCTTTCCGGTACTCGGATCCCGGGTCGCCACAGGGCCTTCATCAACACCCAAGATGGGCATCTAGCCCTGGGTTTCAACTTCACCAACACACAAGATGGGCTTCTAGCCCTGGGTTCAAACTTCATCAACACTCAAGAAGGGCATCCAGCCCTGGGATCCAACTCTATCAACACCCAAGACAAGCTTTCAGGCCCAAGTCTCATCTCCAGCAACACCCATGATAGGCTCTTGGCTCTAGGTCCCAACCTTACTAGCATCCAACATAGGCGCTAAGCCCCGGGTCCTCGGCACCACAACTCCCAATATGGGTATCACACCTTGAGGTCCCAGCTACGTCGTCGACTGCCTACGTGGGTCTGATGTCCCCGGGATCAACTATATCAACTTCCCATGCGAGGGTTATGCCTTGGGCCCCCAACATGTGAGTTCCCAGCATGGCTCTCAAGCCCTGGGTCATGGCCATCTCTTCAACGGCCGCACGAGTATCAGGCTACGGGTCCCAGCTATGCCAACTCCTAACATGGGCGATGATCCCCAGGCTTCCGGAACCTTAATACCCAAGATGGGCGGCTAGCCCCGGGTTCCAATTTCACCAGTTCCTAACATAGATGCAGCACCTAAGTTCTAGCAACACCTTCAGCAGTCAACACAGGCGCCAAACCCCGTATCATCACCGCACCAGTTCCGAACATGGGTCTCAAACCCTGGGCTCCTTCCACAACTTCTGCAGCCTACGCGAGCGATAAGCTTTGGGTCACCACTTCTTTGGCCCTTGACACGGGTACCAAACCCCTGGGCGCTAGCTACACTGACATTCATCAGAGACATCATGCCTCAGACAACCTCGGATCGGATTCATATGGTCTACCACATTAACGCTAAGTCAATCTCGGCCTAGCCAAAGGAGTGCCACCGTGGCTGCATAAATAGGTGGCTCATTGCCATAGTCCCTGGCTCTGGAAGACAAGGCGAAACTTAAACAAGCCGGCACAATAATATCACATCGGATGCAACCGCACTAGACCAACATCCAGCCTCTCAAACCCTAACGTGGGGGCAACTCCAAGGAGGAGCGCTAGCTCTCCGTCAAATGAACATGGGTCACTAGAATAGAGGACCACCCCGTTTGGAGGGCACAAACCAAGAGACTCCTCCACTCACTAGAATGGCACCAAGCTCAAGATCTAGCACTGTGATGACCTGGGTTTTTCGGATCTAGTATCAGCGAGTTTGGAGCGATTCCACGCGTCTCAGATTGAGTTTTCTAGTTAAAATAGAATTTCTTAAATAATAACGGATCTTCGAGTCCCTAGAATGAGCTCCAACCTTCACACCTAAAACCCCCCTTAGGTGGGCCAAAACCCACCAGCTCTCAGACACAAAATCACATCTCTCCTCCATTGTCCCACCTAAACCTACCCTTTAGGCCAGACAACTCCTCAAACCCCCTGACCTTTACGTGGGCTCACCCCTTTACATGGGAGCCTCACCACCCAGCCATCCCTTGCCTATAAATCTCCCTAGAAGGTCAAGGGTCAAAGATATAGAGGAGAAATCAACAAGAGGATCATCAAGAGCCACTGAAGCACGTGGAACACTTGGAGCTTAACCCAGTTATTTGTTCATGTTCGACTTAATACATGCCAAGGCTATGTCACATCAATACCCCTCATATGGCATTTAGCGAAAACACACAGTCAACCTTTTCTATGCATGGAGTGCTATGGTAACAGCGAGAACACTTGTCCATCAGGTTCGCTTATGTATGGTGCGCCATGGTAACGTCATCGACACCTTCATGCCGGGGCCTCTAGTGTTTTGCAGATGGTCTCCGACCGCTTACTTCAAGCTTGTGACTAACTATCCCACCAGTCGCCCTAAGTTAGTGGGATCTTAGCCTGAAAGTATCACCTATGAGGCCCAATCCTAACTCTTGGGCATGCTGACACCTAGCACACATACCCTTCTCAGTCAATGTCAGTGTCCTAGTAGTCAGCCCAATCTACAATGCTCCATTGTGTCTCTAGTCCCTTCGAGGACCCTCTGTGGAATAGTAGAAAAGCCACGTTATCAAGCAATGACCCAGGGTCCGATCTTCAAGAAGGAATTGTCCTGTGGCTTGTTTTAAAGTATTAAGGTCTTTTAGTACCTCTTTGTAATGTCAGTTATAGCTCACTATAGTGAAGTGTACTTGGAAAATCTAATCCTTTATTTTCCTCAACACATTTTGGCATTTTCGCCCTCCAGCTCCTAGTGATATTGGTCTCTCGGGCTAGCACTAGCCTACTCCTTGCTGAGCCAATGTCCGTAGCCCTATCTCGGCCTTCCAAAAGGCTTGTGTGTGTCACCGCCATGAAAATAAATTTTCGTGAGCCGAACAATCTCCTACCTTTCTTCTTTCTATTGAAGAGGAGCCAGTGCCAGCCCTGAAGCCATGGTGTCTTTTTCCTATCCTTGCAAGAAAGGTAGAAGGGGGATATTCCTTGCAACTTCCAGTTTGTACTCCAGTAGCCAGTTCGTGCCGGGCAACCGTCTTTCGACCGTCTCGCTCACCAACAACTGGCAACACAGCAGCAATGGCAGCTGTGACATATTGCCCCATCGTCATCGCTTCACACGTGCAGGTGTTACACCCTAGTTAATTAATAAGGATTAAAATAATGGTAAAGTATATAATTGAAAAGGGGGGTGGGGTCCTATTTTTAGGGACCCAACCTTGTACAAGATAGAACTGACCCTAGCTTTACATGTAATGACCATTGCTATCCAAGAAGCAAACCAAGGGAGAAATGACTCAAAACATAGGGAAATGACTGAAAGACTTAGGGACATGACTCAAATAAAAGGGAAAATACATCAAAATGACTCAAATAAAATGCTCAAAATGCATAATTGGGCCCACATGAAGTGATACTTGAGCTCACACATCTCCAAGGTGAAGCGACGATCCGAGCCAGAGGGAGTCATAGGTGATGCCTCTATCAAATCCCCTGAGCTGCGAAGAGCTCAACTCCATCGAGTAGGGGTCCATCCTGCTACGATACTACTCTAGAAGGTTGGGGTCCAGCTACTGGAGGTCCTCCCGACTCACCCACGCATCCTCCGAAGCAGGCCGATCCTTCCACTTGACGAGGTCACGCTCATATGCCTTGCTCCTTGTGTCAGTGACCTGCTCATCCAATATCCGCTCAATCTACTCACGCTGTGCTCTCTGGGCTGGTGGTTTTCTCTCAAGGGTGGGTGCTCTCTTAAGGGATGGAATGGGATCAATATCCTCACTGGGTGCCACCGTGGGACCCCTGTATGGCACTAGGTCTGTCACATTGAATGTGGGGCTCACTCCGTACTCCTCGAGGAGGTCTAACTCATAAGCATTAGTGCCAATGCACCTCAGAACCTGGAAGGGACCAGTCCCATGAGGCCTCAATTTTGAGATAGCTCCTGGGGAGAGCCTCTCAGTCCTCACCATCACGGAATCACCCACGCGAAATTCTTGGTGGCGTCGATGAGAGTCGGCCTGCCTTTTGTAAATCTCATTGTTCTTGCTGATGTGCTTGCGTATCTCATCATGCAACCCTCTAATGTGTTAGGCAAATGACTCGGCAGAAACTGACACTCTAGCATGCTGGGGAAGGAGAATGAGATCTGAGGGCTTCCTTAGTTTGTACCCATGCACGGGTTCGAATGGACTCATCCCTGTGGACTTGTTAACAGAATTGTTGTATGCAAATTCGGCCTGGGGTAGAATGAGATCTCAATTTTCTAGACAATCCTCGACAAGACACCGAAGGAGGTTCTCAAGGCTTCAGTTGGCGACTTCGGTTTGGCCATCGGTTTGAGGGTGATAGGCTGTGAAAAAATTGAGGAGGGTACCCATCAAATGTCAAAGGGTCTTCCAAAAATAGCTGGTGAACTTAACATCCCTATCGGAGACTATGGTCTTGGGTAACCCATGGAGACGAACAACCTCATCAAAGAATAGTCGGGATACTTGGGAGGCATCTGAGATTTTGGAGCATGGGATGAAGTGGGCCATCTTAGAAAAGAGCGTCTCGGGCAAAATTGGGTAACCCCTTAGTGTGAAAATCTACAAAGGCGCACTGAAAAAAGGTAAAGGGGGCTAGCTCTAGCGAAAACCCGCATGACGGTAGAGCTGGTAAAGAGAAATGAAAAAAAATCCTCTTCCTCTCTACTCCTCACTGATGAAAGCCGTCAACCATGACATCCCATCGACGGTGAGCTCAACGTCACTCCACAACTATGGTGGCCACTACACCCCTGAGGGTCAGTCATCGCCAGTACTAGTCCTAATATCCCAGCTACAACACCTCCATAGTTAGCCGGCCAACTCCAGTTCCAGTACCAGTTCTAGTATTCTGGCTACAACACCTCCATGGTTAGCCGACTATCTCCAGTCCCAGTCCCAGCTCTAGTTCCACTTCCAGTACCAATCATAGTATTCTGGCTGCAACACCGCCGCGGTTAACCGGCCAGCTCCAGTCCCAATCCTAGCTCCAGTTCTAGTTCCGGTACCAGTCCCAGTATCTCGGCTACAACACCTCCGTGGTTAGCCAGTCAGCTCTAGTTCTAGTCCCAACTCCAGTTCTAGTTCTAGTCTCAGTTTCAGTTCCAATTCCAGTCCCAGACCCAGTTCCAACCCCAGTCCCTGTCCTAGTCCCAATTCCCGACTGCAATGCCTTCCATGGCCAGTCGGCCAGCCCAGCTCTAGCTTTCCACACTGATGTGAATTACATTTCTGGCTAACAACATGCCAATAGCCGATGCGCCGGTACTCGACCTATAACCAACACACTACAGAATCAACCAGTAACCCTAACAGTGTAGGCCGCCACACCCTTATGACCCCGGCCCCAGTTCCTAGTAATACAGGTATACACCCATTGAGGGGTTAGCCCTATCCTCCAGTTCCCAACTCCCAGCTCTTCGAACTAATGAATTTGTACCTACTATTTTCCAACCCCTCAGCCCTTAATCAGCTCCAGTTAACATACACCAGTTGGGCAAGCCCTCAGCGCCTGACCCCCAGCTCCAGTACCTGATACCTTGCCCCCAGTACCCAACGCTTAGCTTCTAGTACCCAGCGTCTAGTCTTCACCATTCTATACTTAGTCCCCTGCACCTACACCCGAATTCAGGTACCAAATCCCCTATCACTTGTGCCAACATATGGTAGAAGAATCAAGCATGACTAATAGTAAGTGGTCGCCAGCTAATGCACACAACACTATTCCAAAAGAAAGGGGGTGGGATGACTCAAGAAATGTCAAAAGAAATCTGGAATTTTATCATTTATACTCTGTAAAGAGAGCCCAAGACATGCCCTTTGGGTAAAAAAATACATACAACCAAGTCACATAAAATAACAAAGAAAGGGGGGGGGGGAAAGAATAATGTTTGGCGAGTTGAGAGACTTGACACTGAAGAGACTCTAATGATTTTGAACTAAATAAATGAGGAAATATAAACCTGAGTGACCTAAAAGAGAGATGACCAAGTCGGGAATGCCACAAGTAGACAGACATCTCTAGCCGATTGATTTATTTTACTACAAACATAAGATTGAAAAGCAGTAATTCCACCAGGCTCAAAGTGATAGAGACCATCCACCTCACGACCACTCCCAATCGTCTACTGAGTCTTCAAGTCCTGAAAGGCTGAAACACACAATAGGTAGGAAAGAAGGTTACAGAACAATCGGAAGATTTAGTGATACTACTCACAGACAAAAGATTAATGGATAGAGTGCATGAAGAGCAGAGGGAAGGACTAGGTGACCATTAAGATGAATGGAACCTTGCTAGTGGCTCAGGTGCCATCAGCAATGGTCACTTTGTCCTGTCCAGAAGACAAAGAATAAGAGGTGAAGTGAGTAGAGATACCAGTCATATGATCTGTAACTCCTGAGTCAATGACCCAAGAGTTAGACTGAAGATGAGTAGTGCTAGCACTAAGTGATATCCTGGTAGTACCTAAAGAAGAAGTACTCATCTGGCCAAACTAAGACAAGATCCTCTGCAGATAGGCAATCTCGGAAGTAGACAATGATGGTGTCTAGGTTATGGTGGAGCTATCCTCAGAGGAATTCGTCGAGGTAGTACAAGTGGGTTGAGATGCAACAACATTTCCGTTTGCAGTACGACATTCCTTACCACCAGCTCTTAAATTTATCTGACTTCTTCCTAGGATAGAGCTCCCAGCAAAAATCAACATCATGATTGTTTCGATTGCAGTGAGTTCAATGCTTTGTACCCTTGCCTTTGGGTTTAGAGAAGGAAGAAACATCCTTGTTAACAAGTGTTGCAAATTCACTTCCATGTGGAAAAGGGGTAGAAATCACCGTGGATGGAGCAGACATCACTTGACGACAGCCCTCTTCATTGAAAATCTTTGAGAACACTGACTCTAGAGAAGGCAACTTATCCGCAGAAAGAATCTGTCCCCGTAGTAAGTTGTAGTGAGCATCAAGTCCAACAAGAAACGGGAAAACTTTGGTGAACTCAACATGTTGTAGGTGAAGGGCTTGATCAGCAGTGCAAGTCCATTTGTATTGCATATATGAATCAAGTTCTTGCCACTTGATCTTCAGCTCACTAAAGTAGGCAGTAACAAATCGGCCAACTTGTTTAAGAGACTGGATTTCACTGGTCAACTAATAAGTCCTAGCAAGGTTAGTCTGATGTCCATATAAATTTTTTAAGTAAAGTCCACATCTCAAAGGCAGTAGCAGCATACATAATTAGGTGTTGAATCGGCTCGAACTTTGGCTTGCCACCCATGAGTTTGAAGACTCGGAAGGGTTGAAGGATGGTGTGAGGGTACACAAGAATCTAAATTAACTGCAGAGATAGCATAAAAATCTAAATAATAATGTAGGAATAAATAAATAATCACTAAACAGCTACAAGGTCCAAAGTATCTCATGTCCATAATAAGTACAGTCAACAGAAAAGAAAGTACAAGTACACGGGACATACCCCGACTCTGGTAACTGGCGACTAACCTTGACCGTACGAACCACGAGGAGCCTCGAATGCACCTCTCGACGAATCCGCCTCACTTGAAAGCATAGGGGTGAGCCTCATTTCATAGGCTCAGTAGGGATCCCACAGACCCCCATCTCGCAACGGAAAAATGAGACGGCGAGGAAAGTAACACTACTCCACGGAAGTACGACAGTAACAATAATAAATAAATGGAAAATCTCACTATGACTAACCGTACAAAGATGAACGAATTGACCGCAAATCGACGAAACCCAAGTTCGTACCTGCCAGAAGACAGAAGCACCACCCACCAGAAGTAAAGCCGGATGTGTCCCCTGATATCTTACACCGCGTCCTAGTGTCTCCCTACACGCCCCAGGCAGAGACTGAGACACGCAACAAGTATCACGAACAAGGACTAGTTGGGGTCACGCTCGTCAGCGCGGGTCCGACACCGCCAACCACGTGTGCACACACAGACCATGCACTCTAGGTTAGGTCCTCTAGCTGGTTTTCCCCCCAGCCCAGATGCAGACTACAAAGATGAGGGGCCCTATGGTAACCAGCCTACAAACCGTCTCTCCGGGTCACGCTCTCCACCACTCCCAAGTGAGTCCACACACGTGTGTGTAGGAAAGCTACGACTAGTGGACGAATCACTGGAGGTAAGACTCTAACTCACGAAAATCACCGCTCGAAAGGAAACAGAGTGGCGATCCTCCCAGGACCGTCTCTCCAAATGGCAGCCAGCCCTGGACCGCAAAACGAGTCTAGCGGCCTTCCCGAGACCACCAAACACTGAAAGGTGGCCATGCAATGGCAGGAACCAGGCGAACCACAGGGTTGATTGGTGGCCCATTGCAAGGCCGCTACCCCCCCCCCTTTGGCGGTCATCTGCTGACCGCATACACCAAGAAATGACCATACCTTGACCGCCACCAGGCAGGGGTCCCCCAACGGTCAAAAACCCCACACCCCGAGGTGCGCTAACCAAACTGGGGAAACGATCATCGGCTAAGGGTGGCGGTCTATCGCAAGACCGCAACCCGAGCTTGGCGGTCCCAGGAAGACCGCTAAGCCCAACCGATGTTCAAAAATGCTTGGCGGCCTCCTGCAGGGTGCCAAATGGGGAAATGGAATAAGGTAGCCACCAAGACTTTAGAAATGTGAAATAAATTGGGAACATGGATCCTACCACACCATTCTACTCTATCATTTATAGATTTCATCAAAACTTGCTGTGCAACGCTGTCAAGTGTGAAACTTGAGACCTAGCTGCTGAAAAAGGAGGGAGATTATTTTAAAGTTTAAACTAGAGTACGAAAGATAACATGAGAATGAAACAGATAAGGATTTTCAAAGAAATGAATGAGGGACCTATAAGATGTTCCATGACTGGAAAGGGCAAAGAAATATTCCAACAGCAAAATAAAGCTTACTTTCAGGAAAGAGAAAAAATTTGAAGTAAAATAAAATCGTGGCATGAAATCTTACAGAGTTGCTACTACTATCATCTTTTAGGATGCTTTTGAGCATTTCCACTGTGGATGCACATTTTTGATCACCCGCTGCAAGACATAATACAGCAACACACTGGGCCACTGAAAACAGAGCTTGCTTGGCAAGCCCTCCAGACTGTGGTGATGGTTTGGCACTTGAAAGAAGAGCATCTAGTAAGGAATCAAAGCTTGTATTTGCTGAATGAACTAATGAAGCAAAAAATCTTTGCAGAGCCTGTGAAACAACAAACAGATAGGTTAGGAACATAGTCGACCTCTTGCTGCACTAACACACTTAAAAATGAAAAGGTCGTACTTGAAGAGCTTGACCCTGCAACAAGGAGCTTCTAATTAATGCAAGTGCTTGAGGAAGAACTTTAGATCTAACAGTCAAACCAATATTTTTGTTTGACTTTCTGTCAGTCATCAAAGTGCAGCAAAGTTCCAAGGCAAGAGCCGCCATGTGCAAGTCCGAATCGCTGCAGGATTAAAGAAATAGTAAGGTCACCACATAAAATAAAGATCAGAAAGGCTACTGTCGGTTGAGAGGTGAAACCATATCAGAGCAGACAACTCAACAACTATAATTTCATAAGCAGATGAATCAATTTGGTTGCCATAAGCAACAACTAAAGAATTCATTGTCTCCAGTGTAGCCTGCCTCAACACACGGTTAGCCTGTTTTGGGAAGATATAAAATGTAACAGAAAACTTTGAGTCAATCATCCAACAGATACAAGAGATACCACAAATATGACATATATGGATTCAAAATACCTTGCGCAGGAAAGTTGTCAACTCTGCGACAACCTGATGCAGGACAATAGAAAGGTCTATTCGAAGGGGAGAACTAGATATAACAGCAAAAGCCTGGACCAAGAACATCAATGTAATTAGTGGGGGAAGGCAAATTATAGCAGTAGTCAGGAGGCAATGATAAAGCAACTAGATTCCTCTTCATGCAACAAAAAGATCAACACGGCTAAACAGTCAAGTGTTTCCTCCGAGAACTTTTATATATGTATATGAATGATTTAGATATAACGCCTCAACAAGAAGACTCTGTTTAATAAAATGAAGGCACCATCTAAGGTGCCATTTTCTTGATTCCCTATTTTCTCTTGAGTGTTTCCTGTGACCCATACCGAGGGTTCTTTTCTGGCACTATATGTCAGTCCGTAGATGTAGTCCCGTGTTTTCATGATGATTCATGCTTACCCCACTAATTATCATTGATGATTGAGCCCTCTGCGGGATATTCCTTCCTTTGGACTGGTGATTTCATCATAGAGACCTCCGTAAGTCTACGCGAAGCCTTGGAATCTCTCAAGGCCGTTGAGCAGGTTGTACCCTAAAAACCCATGACACGGTGTTCTATCACATCACTCTAAAGAAACGTGATGCATTAGCCCTCTTAGAGTGCTGTTCTGGCCTCTTTGAGAATTGTCATGTCTGTCAGTAATTGGTGACACTGACTTGGGCGCCAGAATGAATTGGCGACTTGTCCTGTGCCGTTATTCTCCTGATATAGCAACCTGAACCTGGGCGCTATTTCATCCAGCTTGTTCAATTCATAGAGAGTAAGCGACCATTCGTGTGGGTGCTATTTTCTAAAATCATGGCAGCCTGATAGGCGCCATTTACGCAGTTTCATGATATGTCTCAAATTTTGAAATGTTTAACGATGAGTCATACTTGTTCAAAGTTCTATCCTTGAATTCCTTCATTCGTGAGATCTATCTTATCATCCTACGATGGTTATCCCTTGGAACACTATATTGGCTATAACTATAGTGGATGTCAAAATATACACGACTCAATGCTTGCGCATATAGGGCCCGATCTGGTCTTGGGAGAAGCACCTGAAAGTACTTGTGTCCATAGGAGCTATCATTGATCACGGTGTGGCATTACACCGAAGTGTATAACTTGCTTGATTGACGTTTCACAACTCATACTTGACTTGACAAGACATGACTTGCGTGGCCCAGAATGGATATTTACTTACTTGATAACTTGTTAGCCAATTCACTTGACATGACTCCATATGTTTACATGATTGACCATCTTGATCTTTATAGTCTACATGAAATCTTGAAAAGTTCACTTATTGTCTCTTGCAATACTCTCTCTATTGTCATTTTCATGCGAACATGCATAGCTATACTTGCATTCATACAACATGTAATTACTTTAAGCAAGCATGTACTTGAGATATAATTCCTACTGAGCATTCGCTCACCTAGTGTTTTCCCCTATTTTTCAGGTAACTCCGATGACGAAGCTCATTCGGATGGGGATGGACATGAGTAAAGAGCGTAGAGCCATTCCAACTGTCAATGCAGTTATCTAGTCCTGTCATCGGACTGAGTCTAGGGTTGGTGGCTGGTGGCATAACATGTGAACACCTAAACAGTATCATTGATGAGCCAAACTGTCCACCTCTTCTAGGAATGCTTCTCGGAGCAGGATGGTGCCCCCAGTCTATCAAAGACTGAGGTCCTTCGAGGTGGATCCTTAGTCGTAAGACCAGAGTTAACCTGAGAAGAGCTTGAGGCTGGGTGCTGGCAGGGCCCGACACGACCCCCTCTTTGCTTTGGCCTATTTAGGCTAGAGAGATTGGATGGTTGGGTGTCATTGGACTGAGCCGATGAAGATTCAGTGATGCCTCGAGTGATGCAACGCCCGGACGTTCGAAGGAAGTTCTTGGTACGTCCCCTTCGAACAGCTTAAGCCTCCTCTGGGGTAACCCAGATTCTTCTCAAGCTAAGTTGTTCTCCTCCCTTGTCACTATTCCTTTGACTAGACTTCGGAGTCTAAGTGCCAGACTAGTATAGATGCCCCTGGTCAGTTGCCGAGGCACCGATTTCTCTTAGTTCTACTTTGTCCTCTCGCTTTTGTTGCAGGAGACTAAAGCGGTTGGTAGTGGGGATCATACACACGGCTCGATCTTGAGGTGCAATTGGTTTGCCTCCATTGAGACGAATCCTCAAGTCACCGACAAGAATAGTCTTGCCAGAATTGCTGGTTACAGCAGCGGGTCACCTACCTCTACGACCACTATGACTCTTTTTCTGGGGAGTCGAGAAAGTCCCTGCTCCAAGGTGGTAGACTGACAAGACCTGGTCCACTGTCATCGACAACATAGAGTTGTTGGCAAGAAGTGTTGGGATCGGTCTTCAAGGCATGAGGCCCATGTCGAGAGCTGACATTTGAGTGACCCGAGTGTAGGCTTCTGCCCGGGTCGATAGAAGTGTTACCGGCGCCCGAGATGATGCTCCGGCACCGAGAACCGACATTGTGGGAAATGACGAGGTACCAAAAACTCGAGGTTGTAACCCAATGTTGAGTGTCGGCGTGGCTGGAATTTGGGGCTAAAGGCCCATGCTGGGCACTGGAGTTGCCCCCTCCCAAGGCAGAAAACATGTGCTGGGAGTCGGCATTGCTAGATCCCAGGGGTATAGGCCCTGTTGGGAGACTGGGGAGTCAGAAACACAAAGCAGAGAGTCCGCGATGAGGACTAACCTTGCTGAGACCCGGGGTTGTGAGCCCGAGTTAAGTACTAGGGAGCCTCGAATTCTAGGTTGGGAACCCATGTTGAGCTTCAGCCTGATTGGGACTTAGGACGGGAAGCCCGAGTGAAGCATTGGGGAGCCTTGGACCCTGGGCAAGGAGCCCATATTAGGTGTCGGCTCGACTGGAGCTCGAGGTTGGAAACATGAGCGAACTACTGAGGAGCCGTGGACCTGAGGTAGGGAGCCCATGTCAGGTGCAAGCTTGGTTGGCACTTGGGGTTGGAAGCCCGAGTGAGATATTAAGGAGCCATCGACTTGGGGTAGGGAGCTCGTGTCGGGTGCAGGCTTGGCTGGGGCTCAGGGTTGAAAACCCGAGTGAGGTATTGAGGTGGTAGCTAAAATCCCAAGCACGGGGACCGTGCTGGAGGTTGGCCAAAGCTAGACCCAGGAGCTGACGCTTGTCCGGGCGAGAGACGATATGGGACCCTTGTGGGGGCCGATAGTGGAGGCCCCGAGTCTGATACCTGGGAGGGCCACCGGTGTTGAAGAAGCACCCTGTGAGTCAACCGCACGAGCATGAATAGGAACTGGGATTGGCTGCAAGGTAGCCACAGGGACCATGCCTAGAAAGTAGGGCGATCTGATGACGGGGGAGAAGTCATCGAAAGCGATCAGCGTCGCCAAGTAGCCCACCCGTGCATGGGTGGCAATGACGATGGGACCATATGTCACAGCCGCCATAGCTGCTAGACTGTTAGTTGCTAGAGAGAGTGACGGTCAAAGATGGTCGACGGGCACGATCCAACACTGGAATGCGACTTGGGAGCTGTAGGGGAATATGTCCCTCCTCTAGCTCTCCTGCAAGGATAGGAAAAGGGCACCATGGCTTTAGGGCTGGCACTGGCTTCTCTTCAGTAGAAAGAAGAAAGGCGGGAGGCATGCCACCAGGCGTGCCAATTTTGTTTCAATGCGAAACGTCGTAGGCGACCGCGGCAAGAAGGGGGAATAAAATGACAAAGGAAAATGGAGGAGTTTATGTTACATCGGGGGTATTTTCCTTTGTAGCCATATGTTTCTTGCGGCAGTGCCATACACTCGCCTTTTACGAAAAGTCAAGAGGGGTTAACTTGGCTTGAGAGGTTTTCGAGAATGAGTGAAGAATAGTAGGGGCATGTGAAAACAGGGTGGTTACTCATTCTTGGTGAATGGAACCAGGGTGACTGGGTAACCGGGCAGGGTGCGGGCGTGCCCGTCGATCTCTCGACAATCACCTATGGAACTGAATCTTCACCGGGGAAACTTCATCAGGACGCGGCACGTGGGCATGAGGGTATCGGGTGACACTTGGAGAGAAGGGAGGTTCCACGGGTACGAGTGTGCAGGCAATTGTGGGGATTCATGTATAGGATGTCTTGCCCTATAGTCCTCAAGTAGCCGGTGTTTATTTTACATTGGATTGAATCTGAACACCTTTGTTCCATGCTGAAGGAGGGCCTGGATATTTCTGAATCCATGGCTAGAGGACCGGGCATACCCTACAGCCATAGGGTGACCGTCGCACTCGACTGGAAGGGTCAGTCGACTGGAGTATCGGAGGCTGGTCACACACCGATTAGTGTGGAGACGAGACTAGAACTCGAGTACGAGTTTGCTTAGACAACTAGTTTCTTTCTTTATAGATGCCATGCAGGCCTTACAGGTGGGCCTTAAAGGCCAAAATACATTTGGTGCAAGCCACGGGACAATTTCGACACATGGGTCGGGTCAGTGCAGGATAAAGTGGATATCTGCGTATTTTTACAAAGGCTCTCCACAAAGAGCTAGGGGCATGCCCGAGTTGCTGAGGGAGGGCTAGACTGGATGGCAGGGGTGAAGACTGGATGGCACCTGAGGGAGGCCGGACGCGACTTGAGATGAGCAGTTGGGTAAGGGTCTCGGAAGGCCGGATGCGGCTTGAGATGAGCAGTCAGGTAGGGTCCCAGAAGGCGAGTGTCTTCATGCCGTGGAGTTAGGGCCGATCCTGAGAATATTACTTCTGGGCCAATGCCCGGCTAACTCGGGTCAACGGTCGAGACCGTCGGTGGTTGGCTTGGGGCTAGCGACGGGCACGTGGTCCCAGGACGGGAGCAAATCCAGCATTATGGCATGTCCCTTGTTATCATAACATGCCATATGAGGGCAGACCTGATGTGGGGGTGTGATCGCCATTATCATAATGCCTCATACGCGAGGGAATGGACTTGAGTGAGATGGCTAGACGCCATGTGAGGGGAGTACATTCGATATACCCTCGGTGTATACAAGCCAATTAACAAGCCACCCAACACGCTTTGCTCCTCACGTCCTTGTCGAAAGCCTTGGGGCTTGAGTCCTTGAGTGCCTATAGGTGAGTGTCCTTGCATGCATATGCCCCTTGAGCTCCTAAGGGGGTTTTATAGGTGAAGTTGAAAGGTTGAGGGGGGTTTATGCGGACTTGAATGGAGGGGGTGAGCAGGTCCGTGTAAACCCACCTCAAAAATAATAAAAAGCCAACTTCCACCTTCCATTAACCCCCAACCGACAAGGCCCCTCATAAGAATTCCTACTTCCACTAATCCTTCCACAGTGACCAACATACCTTCTATCGTTTCTTCCATAGCTTCCATGTCCTCTAACCCTTCACCTACCCCAAACCCGACAGAGGCGCCCACTTCATAGACAATGGTGCTCCGTAGTGGACGAATGTTCCAACGCGTATTTCCCCAGCGGGAGCAAGATCCGGTACAAGAGCAAGAAGAGCAATAACAAGAATCTATACTAGATACACAGTATGATTTGTTAAAGCATCTAGATAGAACTCCGGCTCAAATCTCTATTTTGAAATTGATTAAAAGATCCACCATTCACCAACAAGTCCTAAAGTAATATTTGCAAAAGGTAATGGTTAATGAAGACATCCCCGCAGAACAGATCACTACAGTGTTAACTCCAGCTAGCAATCAACCGGCAATTAGTTTCTATGAGCATGAGCTAGCTCCCCAGCCTGCCAGAAAATATGCATTATGGATTACTGTTGACATCAACAAAGTGGTCGTCAAGCAATGTCTAGTGGATATTGGAGCATCAATTAATATTTTGCCACCTAGTACCCTCAAAATGTGTGGCATTTCGGAGAGTCAAATTCAGCCATCTACAATCACAGTGACAGCCTATGATAATACAAAGAAGTCTCCTCTGGGCATGATTAGTCTAAAGGTTGGATTGGGTCCTGTGATAATTACGATTGATTTCCATATCCTAGACATGGACCCAACCTTTAATGGCATTCTGGGCCGTCCTTGTATTCAAGAGCTTGATGATGTGCCCTCCACAAACCACCAATGCATACAGTTCCATAAAGGGTGCATCATTAAAGTCACCAGCATGCCCATTTTTCCAACAGATGACTTACACTCTGCCTCCTCAGTTCCCTCTATATGGCCGACAAATAGGCCCCTATTATCAGTTTTAGATGTTGCCAATCCACGGCAAGACTTGGCAAGGCCATCAGCTTCAACCCCTCCAACCGCTCAAATGTCACCACCACCATCCAAAGGCAAAAAGAAGAAAAGTTTGATAAAAACACCAGGATGGAACATTTTGATGAAGATGGGGTATAAAATTGGTAAGGGACTTGGCGTCAACCTCCAAGGCAAAGTGAAGCCCGTTAAAAGTTGTAAATTGATCCCACGAGGTGGCTTAGGATACAAAGGGCCGAAAGAAGAAGATGAAGACAACAACAAGCTATGGGCTGCCATGACCTCCACTCTCAAGACCAATAGGTGGCCGCTCACATGGTCTCTATACTCCCATTTTATAAAAGGGCCTGTCCAACAGAGTGATGGTAAGCAAACCACAATGATCACCTCTCTGAGTGGTGGGTGGCCCATCGTTGAACCGCGTATATGGCCGAGATCCTTGGGCGGGCTGGGTTTTCTCTCTCCACTTGTGCTCACGTTGGGTAATTGTCCCACCTTTTTCTCCGTGGATTCTCAACCAAACATGATGTCGTTTCATCCTGATGAGAGCTGGGAGTATTATCTATGATTTATCCTAGAGAATCTCAGCCTAATTCCTACTGAAAATCCTTTAATTTTGACTGGACTTTCAAGGGTCTATAAATAGAGCCCTTAGTCCAAGGTTGTAAGGGGGGGAGATCCAGCGTTCACGATGAAGTGCTGCCGAATTCTTGAGCGAACCACAGTCAGGAAGGAAGGCTCTCCACGTCCATTTGAGCCTTTGGTTCAAGGGATTAGTCATTTTTTAGTGTCTTTACTTCGGTGTTTAGTTGTTCTTTCATTCGTTGCATGATCGTTTCCTTCCCTTTCATCCATGTTTTTTCATTGGCATTATCATTCTTCCACCCTTCCTATTGCTTTTCATGCCCCATAGGGGTTAAAAACCCAACCCCCAGGTATCCCCCACACCATTTTATGACTTTAGTTCTTTCATTTCTTCTATAGATATTGCACGGGCATGAACTGATTTGGGCTCTATTTTCTTGTTATTTACTTTGTTTCGCAGGTCAACAAGAGCTTAGCACGAGGCCCATCCCCTCTGGCAGGCCGAAAGGGGTGGAGGAATACATTCCACATCTCGGTGTCTGGACGTTCTACGCGGTCTACCTCCATCCGTCTGCATATGTATGCGGTCCTCCACCGACTGTTCTAGCACGTTCAGCGGCCTACGACGGACCGTGTAAGCACCAGCCCATCCTTTGTCCTGCGTTCCTCTCCAGCGTTGTACGCGGCCTGTCGAGCGACCGTCTATGTCCCTGAGTGGTCCCCACTGGACCGTGCTCATCTAGCACTAGTGCTGCACCTTGGCGAGTGTCTTCATCCATCTCCCCTTTTCCAAGGTACGTGGTGCCCTCTCCGTTTGGTACTTCGTGTCTTGGTGGCGATCACGATTTTCCCTTTGCACTATCTCCTTAGCTCTTAGTTCCTATTATTATTCCACATCTTAGTTTGCAAAGGAGTAGAAGGAAGGGAAAATATATCTACACTCTTGAGGACCACCTTCAGAAAGTTGTGGTCGCCCGACTGACCGCATCTTTCCAGGGTGCCAGAATTTAAATTCTGATCCAATTCCTTCTATAATTATCCCCTAATTATCTAATAAAATTAGGACATTATCCTAATTACGTCTCTAGAGTTGGGCTTCGGCCTAAAGGCCTTAGAATTGGGTTTATGAGCCTAGTTTAAGTGGGTCTAATTGCTTGGCTATTAATTGGCTTGACTTGATTTCAGTGCCTATCATTCTTTCCAGCACTTCTCTTCATAGGTTCTGCTTGCATATTTGGACGGCATCCTCCTGGTGCGGCGGGCGCCTACACCTCATGCTGAGATTCCTCTACCTCTTGATATATTCCAAGGCAGACTTGACACTCCCCTGGCTGGTTTCATATAGTTCAGCCACCGACACCTCCCTCTCTGCAATGTGGAACCTTTCTTTGAACTTCCTCTGCATATCGGGCCAATCAATGATAGACCCGGGCTGTAGGCTTGATTACCACTCAAAGGTGGGCACCGTCAACGTGGACCCGAAGAATTTTACTAGGCACGACTTGTCGGCCGCCTAGTCACCCATCACATTGGTGTAGTAGGCAATGTGCTCGCGTAGAGACCCTTACCTGTTGAACTTCTCAAACTTCAAAGACTTAGTGATGCTAGGAGGCAGCCTCTTGCCAACATGGTGAGACGGGTATGGCACCATGTACACATCAAATGAAGTGGAGTCACCATTGCTCCTCTCTACCAGCTAAATTTCTACCATTTGCTCGACCATGAGCTTATTCATCACTGCCAGATCAACCGGGCTTGGGTAGAAGTGAGCTTGTTGGCAATTGGAATTGGTGATTTCTATCATATGCGGTGTTGTTAACACAGTGGCGTGGGGTGTAGAGGGGGCCCCTTGGAATTGGAAGACTGAGGGTTGCGGCATAGCCGTAAGTTGTTGTTGTGGGGGAGGAATGCCCCCAGTGTAGCTGGGCGCTGGTTGGGATGGTGTTGCTTGTGGCAAGGCTTCAAACGTTTGGCCTACGCCACCTGATTCTCCGGGTTGACCTCCAGATCCCCCAGGGGCAGAGGCATGTGCACCCCTTTCACTCAACTGCTTCTTCAGTGTCTCAATTTCCTGTTGGTATCTATGCAGCAATGTCAGCAAAGTCGGGTCATTGATAGAGGGACTGGGGAGGCTACCCCTGTCCTCAGCAGGTGCTTCTTCAGATGATGTGGATGGCACCCCACCGTCATCTTCAGTTGTAATAACATTGGTGATCAGAACCGCTGTTGTTTCTCCTGGCTTTATTGTCTTGGCGAGGGTTCACAATGCCTCGATAGCAGCTCTCCCTTTTCTTGTGTGAGGGCCTGGCCTTTCGATAATTCTGGCAACTTCATCGGTCTACTCAGGCAAAGCCCCATAATGGTTGGCCACTCCGGCCATGTGACAAGTATATACTTGCATGTTTCTATTTCTCTTTTTCATCTGTCTGGTCGACTACCTGGGGAAGGACAAGCTTTTAAACACCGAGACTCTTGGTGCATCTACTTCGTGTCAGGGTGGTGCATAGCACCATGATTCTACATACTCTAAATCATGACTCTAAGAGTCGACACTTTCTCTGGTGCGTCCGGATCGGGTTTGCGTATTGGGTATCGAAACCCACTTTTTTAGATCCATTTGCCTTGTTCCTTTACACCCTTACCTTTAGGGTTCCTATACATGTTTAAAGGTTATTTTAAGAGATATTTCCCATGGGCTTTCATGTCATAAGGCATCTCTTTCCCTTGGGTATATATGTCCTGCGATCTCCATCAAAAGGAGTATTCCTTTTGGGCTAATAGTTTCTATCTGTTCTTGCAGGTGAAGGAGGACGAGCTGGAGGGTTGCTCCATCACAGGAGGAAGGAGAATGCCGCTGGAGACGCCATCCACGAGCTGCCACTCCGATTTGTAGCTGGTCTTGCTGTTCATCGCCGAGTTCCTATATTGGGCGGTCTTCACAACGCTGGGCTCTTCCTACTCCGAGGATCAAACTCCGAATGCACCCTACGATTGCTATCTACGGGATTCATAGCAGATTTGAGGGGGATTTCTTCATCTCTCATTTCTATTCATTTATCTGAGCATAGATTGAAATTTGGGCGGTCATTGTATATCCTTTTATTTTGTCAAACTTGGAATATTGTCGTGTGTGGGCGGAGCTGCGTCTCCACGTGTGTGGATTCATTGCGGGGTAAGTTTTCCCTAGTTTGTGTGTGCAGACGGAGCTGTGTCTCCGTGTGGGCTTAGTGTGCTGGGTGTGTTCCCCGACGATGTGTGTGTGTGCTACAGTGGTAGCGTCCTGGGGCCAGGCCCCGTGTGTGCGGATTGCTGCGGAAGTAGCGTTGTTGTGTGGTGTTTGGGGCTTCGTCCCCGTGGTTGCTACATTTGTAGCGTGGTAGTGAAACCTCACCGGGTTCGGTGAGGGGTGGACGTAGGGAGCCCGTCGTGGTCCTGAGCCACCTAAAAATCTCTGTGTTACATGTGGTGTGCCTGTGCGATTATCTATTTCTCCTATCTCCGTTCACAGGTCTATGTTATAGATTTTTATTCACTGCACCATCACACTTCGTTAGCTCTGCTATTTGTTATCAGTAAATGTTCATCGCTTGTTGGTTGGATGTTCGTGTGAGATCAGAAAGGTTGAGTGAACTTTAATCTCACTTAAGTTCTGTTTAGGCTAGTTAACGTAATTAATTTTATTTTTGCTGTAATTAGTTTAGTTTGTTTCTTAAAATCCGTCATCTCGACTGGGGGACAATTCAACCCCACTTCTTGTCCGTCATCTATTCTGGGCCAACAATTGGTATCAGAGTAGGGTCTCTGATTTTTATTAGCGGACCTCATGGTCTAGGAGAAAAGATCACTTTATAATGGCTAGTGTGAATTTGGTTCCTGTCTTTGATGGTTTTGATTATGCCTATCCCTTCATGTACAGTGATCTATTGTGGCTGATAGTGGGGAGTAGCATGTCTTCTTCTGTGAAGGTCACATTCACCCCTGGTAATGTCTCAGACAAACAAGCTTCGTATCCGGCAGGCGTCTGTAGGGCAGTGATAATCCCTTGCCAGGTCTCTTCACTTAGGGAGAGAATATCCCATATGGTGAACCTTCCTGGGAGCTTTTTCAGTAGCTTCATTATCTTGCTTCCAGCTCGGACATTAGACAGCTTCATTTCTTCTGCCCATCTCAGTTTGGAAGAGCCTTGTGCTGTAGCCCCTGATGGACCTACTTCAACAGACTCCTAGTATGCACCCTTTTGTTGGGTATCATCCTCTTATCGTCGCTTGTTGCCTGCCGTTGGGTCGGCCTTACCTTCATCTGGAGCAACAGAGGGTTGCTGAAGTTGCGGGAGAGTGCCCCCGACTATAGGGCTGGCAAACTAGCACGGCTACTTGCCCTTAGACATTTTCAAAAATTTGAGGAAGGAAGGGACACCGCTACTTCCTCCACCCTGATTGTATAGCCGTAGCGGAGGAGGGATTTGAGCTCCCTTGACCACTAGAGGGGGTATCTTCTAGGGTTGCTCCCTCCTGAAGATAATGTTATGGTTGGCGGGCGATTGGCGCCCCCATTTTTGGCCTGATCGGGTTGCATGCGTAGCAGTCATGGCTTCGGCCTGGCTTGCCCCAACTACGGGTGTGAAGTATTTTTCCTCCTCATCTTTCTCACTACGTAGATTGAAGTGGGCGGACAGGGTGTTACAGGAGACTACTGTCTCCTTCTAGGCCTTGTGGGCTTTTCTTTTCTTCTTTTGCTTTTTCTTGTCTTTAGCTGCCGCCTGCCCCCAGAATAGATTGTCATCCTTTTCTACTGCTCTGTCGGCCTCTTCTTTTTGTTCCAGTGAGAGCTATTCCAGTTCTTGCCATGGGACATGGTCCCTTATCAGCAAGGGTTTTAGTTTGGGCTGTTCATATTCACGTAGCCCGTTCATGTAGTCTTGAAGCCATCGGGTCTCCGGACTGATTACTTTCACCTCCGACAATGGAGTTTGTCTCCTCTAGTTGTGGGCGCGTATTCTGATTACTATAGGTGGGCTGTTCTACATTAATGATGGCGCAGGAGGAGTAGGTCGTGGTGTGATGCCACAGACATGTGCTCCCACCTTCGGGTGAGATATGGCTTTCTTCATGTCCTTCGCAGGGACCTACTGCCATCCCTATTGTTCTTTCATGGGTGTTAGAAAGCAGGCCTCATAAGTGTGCTAAGTGCTGGCTTCTGCAACTTCTTTAGGTAGTGCCTGGTATAGAAAAATCATGTTGGCTATAGCCCTTCTCAGAGGCCTGGCTGCTCTCAGAAACTTCTCTCTTTTTCTCTTCACTCAAACTGGGTCTCTCACTCTCTTTCTTGCTCCTATAAACTCTCTCTTCAGATGGAGATAATGAAAGTTCTCTTCGGCAACTCTCTCTCCAGTGCCCTTCTTTGAAGGGTAGTGATTCCTTTTATATGAGCAAGGGCTTTGAATGGATCAAGCAATAGAACCCTACTGAACTTCTATTAGTCCATGTGTTAGGGAATAGAAGGTTCCTTTCCTTAGATCATGTGCTTGTCATTCACCTCCTTTATCCACGAGCCAGTCTTCTGCTATTTCAGAGGTCACGTACCTCTTCTGCGAACTTGATTATTCCCTGTGAAAGACAAAGTACCATTTATGACCACTTACAGCGAATTAGAAATCACCACATGGAAGAGCAGACATAGTATAGACCTTAGCCTCAATTTAGACAAGATATGCACTGACCTTAATTAGATATCAGTAAAGCCGTGCTCGGAATTTAGATGGCTAAGGAAGATGTGCACTGACTTTGCTATAGTGTATGCTTAGACTTTAGATGGCCAAGGCAGATGTGCACTAACTTTGCTACAATGAGGTAAGAAAATTGCACCGACCTTGTGTGCATGGACTTGATTTGGCACGGACCTTCTATATGCACGGGCTATGCACAGACTTTGGTGAACATTCCTAAACATGCACGGACCTGGACTATGCAGAGACTTACTTATGTGCAACAACACAAGTTTGCACAGACCTTGTGTTTGTAGAGATGAATCATGCACGGACTTGCTATGCTGTGCTACCGTGAGCTGCACGGACTTAGTTTTGCTCAAGGCAAAAACTTGCACAGACTTGAATATGAGTGAAGCAAAAATATGCACTGACTTAAGGTATGCACAGACTTCAGTAATGTGCAAAGGCAAAAAGATGCACGAACTTGAAATACACTTGCACATGCTATATGAGACATTGATCGAAAAATGTGCACAGACTTTATGTGTCTCTTAATAAAAATGTGCACGGACTTAGTATAGAAAAATGTATGGACTTCATGAGATGCTGAAGGAGATCATGTATGGACTATAAATGTAGCTAAGCGAAGTATGCATGGACTCTACATTTCAAACACTAAAGAGTGCATGGGCTCTGTTATCTGCACGGACTTTAAAACGCAAAGAGCAAAAACATGCACGGACTTCACTTGTGCATGGACTTATATTTGCAACAGTGCTAGAACATGCATGGACAAAACATGCATGGACTTCACTCATGCATGTATTAAAAACCTGCACAGACCTATATATGCAAGGTGCAGACAATGCATGGACTTTAGTGTTCAACCTAAAACATGCACGGACCTTTAGAGCATACCTGCACCACTTGATTGGTACCATGTTTTTGGCTTATCCTCGTGCTTTTTGCTACTGAGTCCTCAAGGTTGAGCCCTACAATAATGAATCTTTAGGAGCGCCTAGGTTTCCTATAATTTTTGATTTAATTTGTCCCTCAAGACATGATTGTGTGGTGATATGACACCATATATTCGATACGTCACCGTAGCCACCCTTGCTGAAGTTTGGCCATTTCTAGCCTCCTTTCTTGTTTCTTCGTTGCCGAGTCTTCATGGTTGAATCCGCAACAGTGCATTTTTAGGAGCACCATGGCCTCCTACGATTCTTGTTACATCATGCTGCCAATTTTTTTAGACGCCAACAGTGCCAGAGGACCAGCAATGACTAAGGCTGTTGTGGCAGCAACATGAGCATGTCTAGAAGGGGGATTGCCAAAAGGGTGAAAGATGATAATGGTTTTGGAAATCCAAGAGAGCAAACGTGGAAGCGGCCCTCGGCCAACTTCTCCAGCTTCCGAGAGAGGTCACACTTCGTGTCTGCATTGTCTATCCTCCGTGTATCCCTCCTACATGCAAGCCAGCATGGCATTGGCCTACATTGGTACAAAATAGGGCATAGGTGACCCTATCTTTGAAATCGTCGATGCTTTCAAAGAAAGCCTGATGGTTTTATCCGTCGACTACGTGTAACTTTCCCAAAATAATATTCTTGCAAAAAGCTGACAATTTTGGATAACTGACCGTCGAAGAAGCCGAATAGTCGTGCAAAAAAACCCCAAATCTAATTTCTTTGCCCTGCCCTACCCAATTTCTCTCACTGCCTCACTTCGCCATGGGATGTCGCGCGCTGTGGGGGCTCCTGCAATGCCAAGATCTACTACTGTAGGGTGGGCTGCTGCACCACGAACGCTGCACAGTGTTGAGACACCGCGCTCAGCTGCACATCGCGTTACTGCTGCACAGCGGGCTACTACACCGCGGACGCTGCGCTCATCCCGGCGGGCTGCTCTGCACCACGAACACTGCGGGCTGCTGCTCATCAATGCCATTGTCTCTCTCTCTCTCTCCGCCATGGGACCTCGCACAAGGTAAACCATCTCTTCCCACTGTCTTGCCACTCTCTCTCTCTACTGCTAACTACATGTTAATAGGGGCAGCCATGGCACCCCCTGCGAAAGGAAGAGGGGCATCCGCGGTTGGGAGTATGGCTGGGTGGAGGTGCAAGAGAAGTAGAGGCCGACAGGGAGGTCAGCAATGGAGGAGGGGTGGCGCAATGGTGGTGGCGGTGAGAAGGGAGTGGGCTGGAGAGGGATGGTATGCTACGGTAGTGTGAGGGGGGAGTGTGCAGGGTGGTCACGGGGCCAAGAGGGGGGTGGTGTGAGTAGATCAATTGACAATTCTCTCAACACTGGGGTTCCTAACAGGGGTGGAATGGGGACTTGGTTGACTCTAAGGGTACTCTCTCTCTCACGGATGCAACCTAGACTCGGTGTGATAAGGTACAACCTGCCCGGAGTCCGTGTGAGAATCCACGGCTCACGGGGACTTACAAAGGTCCCGGGTAAGGTCACCTAGTCGGCTCCAAGGAGTATGGAGATGAGAGGATCCCCTACCAGGGTAGGAATGCAACTAGTATGATAAATGTATGAATCCTATGTGCACCGGAGTGCATGTAAAATCTAGCCTAAATCTAACAAATAATGATCAACCAATATAGAAATATATGTCAATAATCATGAAAAGACAAATAACAGCCAAGGGAGATAACTAGCACTCTAAATCAATATGAGATGATATGAAATAATGCCCAAAATTTCAATCACGGGTGCATTGTAGCACACAAACGCGGCCTGGTGGGAGACCGCTCAGGGAGATAAATGGCCCTAAACAAGGCCGTGCAACAGTAGGGAGCAGTAAAAAATAAAAAATAAAAACACAGAACTAACACGAACTGAAATAATCAAGAACTGCACATAGCTGAGGGGACTGGATGGTCTGCACAAAATGGCTCTGACAGGACCGTGAATAATAGCAAATCCATAGATATGAACGACAGGACCGGACGGATGCAGCGGTAAGTGGTCTATCGACCGACCGCGGTACAACAAACACGGCCCTCAGAGGACCGCGTGAAATATCAGGATGACAGAAAAGACCAAGCGTAGGACAATACCTGAATCCACACACACACGACCTGACAGATGAAACACGGTCTATCGACCAGCTGCGAAAATCTATGAACGGCCCTAAAAGGACCGCGTACAGCTTCGGGAACAGAAACCACGAACGGACGGAATGGCAAACCTGAAAAGACTAGAAACGTAACCAAGCACACAGTAACACAGGTCAATAAAACAAAAGCACAATGGGCACTAGGTGTCCCACTGTGATCGCCATAAAATTAGGATGCAGATATATTTTCCTCTCTTTCAACTCTTTTCACTCCCTTGCACACCAAGATATAGGACACTAATAAAACTAAGGGCTATGAAAGAGTGCAAAGGAAAACCCGTGATCGCCACCAAGACACTAAGTGTAAAGGAGGGGCACCTCGTACCTTGGAAAATGAAGACACTCATCCAAAGTGCAATGCTGCCAGTGTAGACACGGTGCAATCGGGATCGCCTATGAGTGTACGCGGCTGCTCGACAGGTCGCCAATAGTGCTGGAGAGAGAACGTGGGATGACGACTGACTGACGCCTACACGGTCCAAGATAAGCCATTGTAAGGTGATGAACGGTTCAATTGGATTCTTAGATAGATTAATAGTACTCATGTTATCACACAGTATTGGTGCACATCTAAGATCTACGTTGTAATCCTGGAGTTGATGTTTGATCTATAGAACTTATGTTCCACAACTCCCTACTGCGACATACTCTGCCTCAGCAGTGGAGAGTGCAACTGAGTGTTGCTTCTTAGAAGCCCAAGTGATCAAACATCTACCCAAAAACTAGCAATAGCCACTAGTACTTTTCCTGTCTATCTTGCATCTAGTATAATCTGCATCTGAACATGATATGAGATCTAGCTCACAGTATGTGGGATACCATAGTCCCAAATCTAGGGTGCCAGCAAGGTATCGGAGGATATGCTTGACAGCTCCTATATGTGATTCTCTAGGACATGCTTGGTATCTAGCACACATGCACACACTAAATTATATATCTGGTCTTGAAGCAGTCAAGTAAAGCAGGGAGCCGATCATACCTCTATATATTTTTGCATCTACCAGATTACCTCTTTCATCAGCATCTAGTGTTGCATTTGTGCTCATCGGTGTTCCAATTGCTTTGCAGCTTTCCATGCCAAATTTTTTCAGCATTTCCTTAATGTACTTAGACTGATTAATGAAATACCCATCCTTGCATTGTATAACCTACAGTCCAAGGAGAAATTGTAAGTCCCCCATCAAGCTCATCTCAAATTCTTCAGTCATCAGTCTTGCAAATTCAGCACACAATTGAGGTTCAGTAGACCCAAACACAATGCCATCAACATAAATTTGTGCAACAAGTATGTCATTACCTTGGGTCTTGGAGAATAAGGTCTGGTCAATTTTACCTCTTGAATATCCCTTTTCAGTTAGAAATGAACTCAACCTCTCGTACCATGCTCATGGAGCCTGTTTTAAACCATACAATGCCTTATTGAGTTTGAAAACATGGTTAGGAAATTCATCACACCCAAACCCGGGAGGTTGTTCTACATAGACCTCTTCTTTTATTCCACCATTTAGAAAAGCACTTTTTATGTCCATCTATTGCAATTTAATTCCATGGGATGATGCAAATGCAAGTAAAATTCTAATAGTCTCTAATCTGGCCACAGGGGCATAGGATTCTTCAAAATCATTCCCAAATTCCTGGTTGTACCCCTTGGCCACTAGTCTTGCCTTGTTTCTAATGACCTCCCCTTCTTCACTTATTTTGTTTCTAAATACCCACTTGGTTTCTATGACAGAGTGAGAAGATGGTCTAGGAATGAGGTTCCAAACTTGGTTTCTCTCAAACTGGTTTAACTCTTCATGCATTGCATTTATCCAGGACTCATCCTTCAAAGCTTCCTCTATAGATTTAGGCTCAATTTGGGAAACAAGTGCAAGCTGCCCTTTTGGGTAGCTTTCTCTATCCTGCTTGGCCCACTTATTGAACGGACAGGCGAGGCCCGTTTAGTCCATGGAACGGACTATCGTCTGACTGCTCCGTTATTGTGCGGCCCAATCCAGCCCGTGTACCCTTCGTCATGGGCTCTTTTCCTTCTTACATTGGACGACTCATTGTAGACGGCCCAGTTCGATTCAGCGACCCATTTAAGACCGTGTTCCCCTTGGCTTCGGCTGGGTTGTTCTTCGGCCCAGTCATCTTAGCACGGCCTATTACGGAGCCGTTTCTATGTTAAGCGGCCCAATATTGACCACGTACCTTTCAGCATCTGATTTTTTATGTTTCTTATGTGCCTCGATAATTAGGCCATGAATGGCTCGTACTAATCAAACCTGGGATTTGCCCAAGTGATATCTTGAGAACTTATATCTGTCCTGGCCGATTTCATGAATGTCTAGACATAACTTGAGATCTTGGATCCACCAAATCAATGCCAACGCATCATAAGGGCCTGGTCTGGTCCTAGGAGGAGTGCCCGAAAAGTACTAGTGTCCCGGGGAGTTGTAATGACATGGTGAGTCATTGCACCGAGTGCATGACTAGCGTGATGTCTATGACATATTCCTTTACATGATTCCTTCTCTTGAAATTATTTATATGACTTGTTTACTTCATGCTTGCTCGGCCAATTCCCTCATATACTATATTCACGTTCTCTGTACTCGCATTCTTTTATTTATTTCATAGTCATTCCTTCCTCTTTATTGCATACCATTAATGTAATTGGTTAATTACTTAAACTTGCCTGCTATTACCTACTGAGCGTTCGCTCACCCGGTTGTTCCCCTTTTTCAGGTAGCTCAGGTGAGGATTCTCCAACTGATGGGGAGGGGTAGGAGTGAAGTTCCTGGAGCGAGCCAGCTAGAGAGCCTTACTGAGATGTCCTTAGAAAGTTCTAGTCAAGATAGTCGTTGTTTCAGTGTTATATGTGTCGATAGAGTTGTATTTGTTGAGTCGTTGGTTATGTAATTATGTCAAGTTGGTGGATATTTGGAAGTTCTTACATATTTTGTTGGTTGGATATGATGATACTTGGTATGTTGATTTAATTTGTATTAATGGTTATGATGAAATTATTTCTTGCCTCATTATTGTGCTGAATGTATGGATTCTTTAGCTTAAAGCATAGCATGTTTGGAAATCAACATATTATCATTAACTCTATCTACTGTCGCGTTTCGATATTCTCTATTGGGGCATGACAGGAGGGACGCTCAGAAGTTCGGGCCTCAATCGGAGCCGGCGACTCCCCCAAATTGGGAGTTCCCTGCTCCTGGGCCTGGTCCCCCTTATCAGCCGTCTGCCTCAAATATGAGTAACTAAAGCCAAATCTTCAGAAGGAGGCCCACTTGCCCGACACAAAAGCATAGTGCGAGGCACTAGAGATCTTACGATCAGATGACAACGTCCAGGAAGGATATTCCTTGATGTTTGCCACCATCATCAGTTCAGCAATCGATTGGCTATGCTCCTGTAGAATCCTTATATCCTCTTCCAGCTCCAAGGAAACCACCACATGCTTCGGAGGAAGAGACAGATGGAAGTTGGGCACCGTCGGGAAACCCCAAGAGACACTGCCCTTCGATGAGCCCACCCAAAAAAATTTGGTCTTCCAACCCTTGTGAGCAGAATCCTTGGCAGAAAGCGTCACGCAACTCCTTCCCCTCTTCGCTTGAAGATAGAAGAAGCATTTACCCGCATGGGCATGCTCCTTCAACTCCAAAAAGAAATGGAAGAGGTCCAGCGAAGTGTTGTGCCCGCACGAGCGACAAAGAAGGATGAAGGAGAAGATGCAAGTGTACGAGTTGAAAACCAACTGGACAGGAGCCAGTTGGTAGGATTGAAGCAGCTTCATGACAAAGTGGTGGAGAGGCAAATGGAACCCGCACTTTCAAGCCAAGAGGAAAGTGCAGAAGCGGCCCGAACGAGTATCTAGACTAGACTCGTGAGGTTGGGCTGGAGAAAAATAATACTGTCACGGTAGCCCAGAGTGGTCCTCTATTATCTTCACTTCATCCCCACTCAACTTGTTGCGCAAAGGATGGTCGGGCTGTGACACCAGGCTTCTCGTACCCTGACGAACCTCCTGCTCCTCAGGAGTGTGGTATTGCTCCACCATGACTGAACAAGAGGAACAAGGGGAAGAGGACGAAGACGCCGACTCAGGCCAGTCGGGCGGAGGTGGGAGTTGACGAATTGCCACCGCCGTAATCTCTACTACCTCTACGAAGCCCCCTGCAAGTCTCTACTCCTCCAGATCCCCCTCGCGGCGCATGAGCTTTTCAAAATGCAGAATCGATGGAGAGATAGAACCTTAAACAAAGGAGGCACAAAACATAAACTCACGCGACGTTTATACTCCTAGCAGTTTGGCGGGAGGTGGCACAACCTTCCACACTCTAAGAAGGGACTCCTCACATCGACTCAAGAGAGTCATCATCACGGGCATATTCCCAGGACAGCTACATTAAATGGCCCCTTTCGAAGAGAAACTCTCACCCCATTCGAGCCACCATCGTCACCCCCATAAATGTTACTCATTCGAGCCCAATTCTGGCTCCGGACTATGGGGGGGCAAGTGGAGAGGGGAAAAATCTACCGCCCAAGGGCACGGCCCAACCAGGTCGAATATGATCAAACCAAGCCCAACTTTCCAAAGTGATAGCCCCATTCTGGGCCCACTTATTCCAAGCCCAAAATCCACTTGGATCTACACTTCCTAGGGGACCCCCGGGTCTGGAAGTCTGAGTGACAGGTCGATCGGGAAGGCCCCTACGGGAGCCCATAGTACCTTGTTAGAGCTACGTGTCCACCGCTCAGGAAGACCCCCAGCTAGCATCCCAAGCTCAAACCGACCGTCGAAAGCTTATCCAACCATCTATTACACAGCTTTAAGGAGCAGGGAACTCCAAAGGATAAGGGAGAGCAAAAGTCCTCGTGCTATAATAAGCCTATAATAAGGACGTAACCTCCCCTGAATCCCCTCTGCTCCCTGGGCTCCCTGGATTCTTACGTTAAATGGATTGCTATATAAACCCTAGAAGACCCTCTGGTGAGGTAAGGCAATAGTCCTGAGTAAGAACCACCACACTTCTTGGTGGAGAGCGATCTCGCACCCCTTTCTTCCTCCTGCCATCTCCCCTTGCATCTGTGCTCTACCTGACTCGCTGACTTAAGCATCGGAGGGTTTTCCCCAGGGATCCATCCCTGGGCACCCCTGATCTGTTTCCTACCTTGTATTTCATACATACGTGGTGATCATGATCAAGATTCTCCAAAGATCACATGGCTCAGGACCGACGCGAGATCACGCCTCTTCATCTGGCGCCGTCTGTGGGAAATGAGTGAAGAAAATCCGATAGGAGGACCACCGGTGGTGGGGGAAGCACCGTGGGGGGAGGGGAAGGAGATCATGTGCCTTCTTGCCCCACGGGAAGCCTCCCCTCTGAAGATAACCACCAAGCCGACGAGCTACCTCCACCAGCTGTGGGGGTGCAGCCCCCCAATCGAAATCTTGATGCTCTCCAAACCCTCAATGCCAAATTGGATATCCTCATGGAATTAATGAGGACCCAGGAGGCCAGGGAGGAAAAGTCACGGCTCCCTCGGGAAAGCCCCCCCCGCCGTGTCCATAAAGATAACTGATATCGAGATAGCATGCAGCTGGGCCAGGCGAAGGCCATCTCCTCTGCCCTTTAATATCCTATTTCTTTTTATTTTTATAAAAATCTTTGTGGATTTTCATAATCTACAAATTGGCGATCATGGTGGGACACCTCTTATTTTTCTTTTGATTACCTTTCCTTTCAGCACCCATGTGTGTCTCTCACTTTTGCACCCGCGGTGCATCTCTTTTAGTGCTCCACGTAGCACTTTCTTTTTTACTGTGCACCACGTGCACATCTCCCTCGTAAGTGGTCATTAATTTGTGATTTTAAAAATTTTAAGAAAGAAAGAAACAAAAAATTTTGATGCATGTTCTATATTGTCTTAGAGTGGCTTGCCATTTTTCCATGCATATGTGAGTGTCTACTTTGCTATTCCATCGGTTTTCCTCATTTTCATAGCTTTCTGGCCGCTGCATAGAGCACCTGAATGCGGTTGCTCGTAGTACCGCATTCTTCTAAACGCGGTGCTATATCCTCACATAACCCCTTTGGTCTACTTATTTTGCATTCATTTTGCATATCACTATCCATACATGTATTCTTCCTTTCTCTTGCATTAGTTTTACATTCTTAAGGCATTTTGGCTTGGGAGACCTCCTCTCCCCACATTTTTAGGAGATTATATCCCTCTCTTGGTGAAGGAAAGACCCTCTAATTTAGAAGTCCTCTAATTAGATTGGAATCTCCTTAACCAAGGCCTCTATAAGCCCCCGACATCGAAGGATTCTATCTTTGATAACTAGACAGGTTGTACCTTTGAAGTTCCTCAGGTTTAGTTGGCCTATACATGGTGAGAGAAGTTACCTAGTTGACATCAAAGTTAAACTATATTGAAACTAGGTTCCTATCTTGAGAGGATTGCATAAACTTTGTTAAAAACCATTTAATTCACATCAAGGGATACATAAAATCAAGCGTAAACATTCGCTTGTTTGATATATTTGCAAAGTTGAGTTGATTGAATATTGCTTGATTTACATAATGTTTCGATTTGGTAACCAAATTAACATGTCTAATTATATACATAATCATGAGGATAATCAACCTAGCACATCTTATAATCCTCAAATCTATGGTTCTTGTCATAACCGGCACACGGAACTCCATCCTAATTCTCATGATTTTGTCCACCCCATGGGCAATTCTCGATTTCATGATCCCTCACATCGATCGCGAGCCACTACTCCCCTGGAACCATCTCCTCCACATGATGAGGCCTCCCAAGTTCTGCATGCATTAGATGATCTCACCCCTCAACAAATCAAAGCCCTTAAGGCTGTTGTTGAGGGCGTAGTTTCTTCTTCTTCTCATCCTCCTTTTGCTTCCCATCAGGTGGTCCATCACCCACCTTCTTCCACTCATCCTCCTCCATGGCCCCGAGGCTCATATGTTCCTAGCACCCTAATCCAACTGGGTCCTTTTGTGGGTCAACCCCTCCACACACCACAGCCTTCATATCAAGCCCCTTAGAGGTCCCAAGACCAACCCTTCATTTCAAAAGTAGCTCCCCTCCAACAAGTTCTCATTGACAAGATCACTAAGATGGAGTAACAGTTAAAGAGGGTCTCAAGTCCGCGGCCTCCTCCACCTTAAGTCAATCCCCTCCACACTTTTATGAATGAAATAACTAAAATGGAGAAAGACTGGAAAGAGAGAAGAAGTGAAAATGGGATCAGGAATATGAGAGAGCAAAATGATTTGCCAAATTTTAATAATCAAGTGGATGCCATTCGCCCACCACCCATCTATCATGTTCATTCATATGGCCCACCGCTTCCACATCCATACCCACAAAACTCTTCATACCACCATGCTCCACCACCCATCAATACATCTCTACCACGACATTTATTTGAATATGACTATGAAGAATTGGAGATGTCACTTGATGAAGTTCTTCAAGATATACCTGCTCTGAGTCTCATTTGCTTCCCTTTTCCACCAACACCACAAGAATCCCATGCTCAGGATGATGCCACCATCCTTACCCCTATTTACGAAATCACGTGGTACTTTGATGGTGGGTCGATACTCTAACAACCCCCATCAATACACCATGAACCTTTCACACAACTTTCTCCCCTTAAACTTTCTCCTTCCACCAAAATTAGATGATTCATATGTACCAAATCTGCTGCCATTCACCCTCCTACCATATATACCGCCAACTACCATGTCATTGACCTCCACCAAGCCTTCCGAGCCTTTCATTAAACTTTC
Source organism: Amorphophallus titanum (assembly GCA_024336825.1). Classification (NCBI taxonomy): domain Eukaryota; kingdom Viridiplantae; phylum Streptophyta; class Magnoliopsida; order Alismatales; family Araceae; genus Amorphophallus; species Amorphophallus titanum. The sequence goes on along the minus strand of JANBPO010004741.1, from coordinate 5,802,387 downwards.
CCTTACTCAATCGATTACCCACCATCACTGCCATTTATCATCCCCATAATCCAAAAGCCAATCGTTCCCAACCCTCCACTTAACCCTTTACCCAAACTCGAGCCAACCCCATCTACTTCCGAGCAAAGGATGAAGCTCGCCATATTTGAACCTCCACTTCCACCTACTCTTCCAACAATGCCTTCCATTAAAATGTCATTATCTACTAAGCCTACCACTTCCATCTCACCTCCTTCCACTTCCCCTCAGAGCAGGAGTACCTCCATAAATACATATGCCAAAGACGACTCTCAAGAGCTGGACAAGAAGAATTCGATTACAATTTTGCCCTTTAAAATTTAGGACTTTATTTGCCAGATGCCAATTCGTGTTCTCATATCGGGCATCTTTGAGAAGATCAAGTCTCCATTAGTGCCCACTAAGGAAAAATGTCAAGAGTGGATGCCATGCCGGCCCAAGGCCAAAATTATCAAAGTTACATTGCTCATTGGTAAAGATACCATCAAAGCTCTCATTACCCCTTGTTTCGTCATGGTGCAAGTACCTAGTAAAGAGAAGGGGTTCTCCTCAAGTATTCTAATGACACATTCTGCTGCCAAGGGGATGATGAAATTTATGCTCGAGGGTAGGATAGGGCATCTCTCACTATAAGTTTTCAATGCCATGTCTAGTCCATCTATACTTCCATGCAAGGGGCAAGTGCCCATGTTACCAAATATTTTTCATGAAGATATTCCAAGAGCTCTGAGCATTATGAAGCTTCCCATGCCAAAATTCTAACTCCCACACATTGACATACCTCAACTGCCATGGGAGTTATCATTCAAAAAATCATTTTCTGCTAAGATTCCCATGCTGTAAACGGAACTCCCAAAGTTTCACAATGACTATTTGCCAAAAGGAGTTACTACTTATTTTGGATTATATAGTTGTTGAAGCTTCATCAAATGAGAGCGTATGGGTATTGATTCCACCAATTGAGCCATCTGGCCAGGCATGTCATTGGCCGTTGAGGGGTGGACATTCTTGTGATAAGGGGCCTCTCACCAATCCATTCACCCCCTATCCATTTCGCCTACTCTTTTTCTGATTACTAGTTTCTTTCTATGGGCCACCCATTGGGTGAGAAGGAGGTTTTCACCCTTGTATTCCATGCATTACTTGCATTTCATACATTTACATTGGCATTCACTCTTCTTTCATGGGTCTCTTGACCCTCATCTTCCCAATCTTCTGGAACCTCCGAATCCTCCCCGTAATACTTCCATTCCCTCCAATTCACCTTTGTCTCTAGAATTTTTGGATTCTCTATCTCTTCTCCTAAGGAATCACATCCCTTCCTATTCTCTCCCTCCAAAACCTCCGGATTCTTTATTTCATTCCCTTGTCCTCCCAGGGCATCACGTCCCTCACTATTCTCTCCTTCCAGAATCTCTGGATTTCCCTCTCCTTTTCCTATCAATTTTCCTAGGACATCACTCCCCTTCTCATTTCCTTCCAGAACCCCCAGATTTCTTCCCTTTCCGACAATTGATCTTCCTATTTTTCTAGGGCATCATGTCCCTTGTCATTCTCTTCCTCTGGGACCTCCAGAACCGTCTTTTTCTATACATTTTCCCTAGGTATCGCGTCCCTCGACATTTTCATTCTCCAAAATCTCCAGATCCTCCCCCCCATGATTCTCATCCTTTGCCTCTGGACCCTCCGGATCCACCTCCTTCAATTTACAAATTCATTCTTCTAATTCTCCTAATCCCGGGTCAGACCCGATTTCTCCCTCATCGATTGCCTTAGACATCTATCCTTTCTCTCACTGCTTTCGAGGCTTTAGTCCTCACTCCCCCTCTTGACTTCCTTTTTCCTTCTATAGACCTTTAATGTGATCAAGGTTTCTACACCTTAGTGAGGGAGTTCTAGCCCTCACCTCTTTTTCCTTTTCCTCGTTCGTCTGAGTCTAGCCTTGACACCACTCTTTCATGTTAAGTCACTTCAAATCTTTGCCTCCCTCTCTTTCATCTGCCAACAGGATTGCAAGGTAATTCATTTGCGTAAACATGCATTCTTGTGTTTCATTACCTCATTCATCTATGCATGGTTTTATAATAAAGTGCTTCTTAACATAATTAAGAGTGGTAGTCTAGGCCTAATCCCAGGTCTTTACTTAAGTCAATGTCAAAAAAATAAAAATAATAAAAATAAAAAATAGCTTGCTTCTGTAGCACCTTTGATTATGAAAATCCCACACTAGGAGTCTGTCATTCTTTCCCCACTAAGGGCAACCCTTATCTAGGCACCACACGCACTTCATGGCATCCTTAGCCATCTCCCTTGGAAAATCCAGTTGCTACTTGGGCCATGCTAAAGATCACGAAAACTTTTCTTTTCTCTACTCAGCTAAAATATGAAGGCAAAGGTAGTCTGGGCAAGATAACTAACCTAAGCACATCTCAACAAGAAGAAGTCTCAAATAGTGATAGTCCATTAAGACCTTATTCTCATTTTTAGTCTTAATTTTAATATCTGCTAAAATCTAAATGATAAAAAGAACAAAATGATGATAAACAAAAACATAATAATGGCATGGCAAGAGGGCAGTATAGTTTCTTCATGGGACGTTATGAGCCCAGTCGTATCTGGAGAGGGAGAATTCTACCACTCAAAGAGAGTAGCCAAACGAGGTCCTGCCAGACCAAATGAGCCCTGGCTCCTAAGAGTAACAGCTCCCCCCCCCAAGCCTAATAACCCACTCGGATCAAGCGTTTCCTAGGCGACCTTTGGGTTCGGATGTCCGAGCGTCAGATCGATCGGGGAGGTCCCTTCGGGAACCTTGCATCCCACCCGAGCCTTGCACCTGTCGCTCGGGAGACCCCCCTGAGCCAGTGCCCTATGCTCGGACCGACTGATGAAAGCTTATCCGTGCGACCGTTACGTGCCCCTTAAGAGCAGGGAGATCACGGGGATAACGAAGATCAAGAGTCTTCGTGCCTTAAAGAGCCCACGAAGAGGACATAACCTCTCCTGAAACTCCTCGTCTCACAGGGCTCTTACGTTCTATGAGTCACTATATAAACCAAGGAAGCTCTCCTGTGCAAGATAAGCACAATCAAGCAACACTAACCCTGAGCAAGAGCCACTTCACCACTTGGTGGAGAGGAATCTCGCGCCCCCATCTCCTCCTCCCCCTTCTACTTCTCACCAAAGCTGTACTGTATTTGTTGACTTAAGCGTCGGAGGGTTTCCCCCTAGGGACCTATCCCTGGGCACCACTGATCCGTTTTCCTTCTTGCAGTTCTCAATCATGGTCGTCATCCTCAGCTCAGGCACAGCGTGGGATCACCCCTCTTCACCTGGCGCCGTCTCTGGGAAATGAGCAAAGATCCAACATGGTGCGAAGAAGCTCCAGTAGGAGGACCACTGGTGACAAGGACAAGGCCGTGGCAACGGAGGAAGGCGCACCTTCCCATCCTGCGGGGAATGTCCTCTCTCACGCCAGTGACCCAACCGGTGAACTGCCCCCACCCGCAGTGGAGGGGCGACCCCCCCACCGGGAGCGTGGACGCTCTTCAAACCCTCAACGCAAAATTGGATAGCCTCATTGATCTAATGAGGACCCAGGTGGCCAGGGAGGGGAGGTCGAGACTCCCCCGGGAGAGCCCCTCCCCCCCGTGGAGATGCTTCCCTGCAAACTGTAGGGGGCCATTTCACCCTCCGGGGGCAGTGGCTCATTCGCAACCGGTCAGGAGGACCATTGCATACCCCTCCCCCTAAGCAATAAGCATCCTCCACCTCGAGGAGGGAGAAGTCCAGAGCGCATCGACCGTTCTTGGAGATCGAGGCCCCCGAAGGGCGCCGGGGCAGCCTACAGGAGCGCCCCCACAGCCCCTCGGCCCAATGACAACCGGAGCTGTCCCTCTAGCTGCGAGACTTTGAGAGGCATTTCGTAGAACAAGAGCGCGCCCTCTGCGCTCTACAGAAGACCTCTATGGTGGAGGACGAGAAGCAGTCCCTATTCTCCGATAATATCTTGAAGGTCGAGATCTCCCCCAAGATCTCACTTGCAACCTTCAAGTCATACGACGACCAGAAAGACCAGACCTACCACTATGACAAGTTCCATGCCCTCATGACTGTGCATGGGGCATCCGACGCCATCAAGTGCCGAGCATTCGCGACCACCCTGGTCCATGGCGCTTAGGCTTGGTTCTGAGCCCTCGCCCCCGGCTGCATCCGTGACTTCCGGCAGTTCAGGCGAGTGTTCAAGGAAAGCTTCACCAGCAACAGTCCTCCCTGGTCAGTAGCGGGGCTATTGGCCCTCAAACAGGAACATGGGCAGAAACTCTGGGCCTACATCAACCGATTTAAATCGGAAGCCCTACGTATCCCCCGCCTAGATGTAGCCTCGGCCATAACCGCGCTGACTGGAGACACCCGCGATGAAAACCTCCGATGTGAGCTAGTCCTACATCCTCCCACCTCCCTGGCTGAGCTAGTGACCCTGGCACTACGCCATGCTGAGTGCGAGGAAGTCCTCAGCACCTGCCGTGGCACAACCAACTCGGGTCTGGAGGGGGACAAGAAGCGAGCGTCTGAGCCAAGCTCGGGCCACGAAAAAAGGCAGAATCGAGATGGAGAGCATAAAGAGTCATCCCGGAGATACGAGCGGTACACGCCCCTGATCGCTCGGGTGTATGAGATTTACAAAGACATCAAAGGCTCAGGCCTCCTCCACCATCCCGAGCCTACGATGGTGAAGCATCGCAACCGCCGCAAGCACTGCCTCTTCCACAGCGACCAAGGGCACCACACCGGTGACTACCACCAACTCTGAGATGAGATCAAGCGTCTCGTCCGTCAGGGGCACTTGTCTCGGTACGCATCCAGGCTGAAGGAGGACCGAGGCACCCCCGAGGAGATCAACAACATTCCCCGCGGGGTCCACGTCAATGTCATTACTGGAGGAGCTACATCAGGAGGAGATAGTAGCCGAGGAAGGATGCGTCATGCCGAGCGGGTGAGCCGAACCTCTGAGCCCCCTAAGGCCCCACCGGTAAGCGAACTGCAGGCCTTGGTATTCTCCGACCAGGACCTAGAAGGGTTAACAACCCTGCACGACGATGCCCTAGTTGTATCGGCCACAATAAATCATTGTAATGTAGACACAATCTTAGTCGACAATGGTAGTGCCCCTGATGTACTTTCCTACGATTGTTTCCTCAAGATGGGTGAGAATCCATCTTGACTCCACCCGATCCGAACACTGCTTTGTGGGTTCAACAGCCTGGAAACCTATCCCGAGGGAGCCCTAAGCTGGCCAGTTACCATCGGCACCCCACCCAAAACCATTACGGTTATGGTAGACTTCATCGTGATCAAGGGAATGACAACATACAACACTATCTAATGGGGGCATCCCTTGCCCCTCCACATTTTTTCAAGGCTTGGATTACTCGTCAGCAAGTGCCATTGTGTTCGTCACATTTTTTTGAGTCTAGTCATGTAATTTTTATTTTATTTGAGTCATGTATGTGTAATCTTTCTTTATTTAAGTCAGTTAAGTGGTAATTGGGTCAGTTTGTAGTCAATTGGGCCCAACTAGTGGGCTAGGCCCAGGGGCGCCCCACCCTTGGAGTGATTAGTCATTTACTCATTTGTCAGGGTCATTTTGGTCTTAGGAAAAGTGTGGAGTCTATAAATAGTCCCCTCCCCTCTCTCATTTGTAACCTTTGATGAAATATTGAATACAAACTTTTCCAAAATCCTCTCTTCTACAATATTCCTCTCCCTCTCTCTCTCATCAACTCACTCTCTCTCTCTCTCTACAAGGGAAGGGGCGGCCCTCCCTCTCTCTCCTCCCTCCACCTACCTCATTCACTCCCCTCTCCCCCATTAATACTTTCTCTAGTTCCCACACTTCCCCCATTACTTCCCCCCTAGTACCAAGAAACCCCCACCCAATCCTAGCCCCACCCTCCAACCACCAACCACCTACTCCCCTTCCCCAAGCATCCCTCCATCTTCCCAAGGCTCGACAGGAACACCCTGCTCGACCCTGCCTCGACGTTCGCACATGACCTCTGATGCTGCTTCATGGAGGCGCCCCGTCCAATCCCTGCCTCGACAATCATGCACGACCCTCAGACGCTACTCGATTGAAGTGCCCTATCCAATCCCTACCTCGATAATCATGCACGACCCTCAGATGCTGCTCGATTGGGGTGCCCTATCAGATCTCTATCTCGATAATCGTGCATGATGTAGCCATTGCTTGACGAGAGCACCCTACCCAGTCTCGGTCCCCATGGTCGCGCACCATCAGACATGGCTCAATCGAGGCGCCCAGCCTGGTTCCCCACCTCGACGATCGTGTGCCACCTTGGGTTCACCACGATAAGCATGCCCTCAGTGCTGTTACCCGGACAATGGGCATACTCCACAAGTCCCGGCGTAAAATGAAGCGTCAGGCCCCCACCTCTGTCAATGAGCCTCGAGCACAACCCTCAAGGTCTCACAGTACCTATCAACACTTCAGTCACAGCAGTGCCCCTGGCATCCGACTGTCAGCCACTCCAGTCATGTCGGGGCCCCCGGCACCTGATCACTCAATAGCTCAGCCACAACGGTGCCCCCGACATTTGACTGCCTGCCACTCCAGTCACGTCGGGGCCCCCGACACCCGATCACTCAACAGCTCAGCCACAACAGTGCCCCCGGCACCCAACTGCTAGCCACTTCGGTCACACCGGGGCCCCCGGCACCCAATCACTCAACACTTCAGTCACAACAGTGCCTCCGGCACCTGACTGCCAGCCACTTTAGTTACAACGGTGCCCCCGGCACCCGATCGCTCAACAACTCAGCCACAACGGTGCCCCGGGCACCAGACTGCCAACCACATCGGGGCCCGTTGCGCCCAGCTACTCAGCTGCCTTAGTCATAACGGTGCCGCCGGCACCCAACTTCCAGCTACTTCAATCACTTTGGGAGCCGCGACGCCCAATCGCTCAACAAGTCCAGTCCCACTAGTGCCCATGGAACTCGGCAATCCTGAGCTCAACGACTTTTGGTCACTCCAGTCATGTCGATACTCACGCCGTCCAACCGCTCCAGTCTTAATAGTGCCTAGCCGCTCTAGTGACAAGTGGTGCCTACGTCTTTCAGTCACCTCGGCCTTGGTGACGGCTAACTACTCCAGCACAACGGTCCTACGGCACCCCTACTATCCCGACCTCGACACTGTCGCATTATGGGAAGACATTGTGATGTCGCTCGGGCGGCACCCTGTTGGGTCACAAGTCCCCTTACGAACACTATGTATGACTACGGGACTACCCACACAATAACGTAATGACCTGGGGACCGTCGCAAATGATGAAATTGTCCTGTGGCCAAGAAATCCTATGAAAAATACGGTAAGTAAAATTTCAACAAATTAAAAAAATCTAGCAAGATTATAATCATGTGGAGAACTAAAAATTTAGGCAATTTGTCTTCTGCAGGAAACCTTAAATAAAATTGTATGCAAGCCGAATTAATGGTATTAAGACTAAATCCACGTTTAACCCTATAGGATCTTGGATCGTCTAATTCGAACCCAATTCTCGATCAATTAAGCTCAGATCGGACCCATTTGAACGGCCTTGATGTGTAGCACGTTTCCCCTCTATTAGCCCGCTGAGACCCTAACCCTAGGAGTCCAATTTGGGCGAGTTACAGCGGCGTGACTTGGTCAAGCGCGAATCGCGTGCAACCCATGTGCGTAGGACTCTATCCCCTTCAATCGACCCTTCCAGAATCAATTAACCCTATAAATCCACCCTAGCCCGACCTAGTATCAATGTTTGCTACAGCTATCGATGAGTAGCAAGGACGAGGGCGTATTCCTGTGAGATTCTTGGAGGGTTTTCTTATCGCGGCTGGCGACCGTCATCCTCTTCTTCCTTCTTGGAGCGTATTCCAGACATATGCCGAAATGGTAAGAAAAGCTCAAGTTCTTGAAGATACCCTGGAAATGACGGAAATGATCCGAGGGAGAAACTCTAAGAAAGAACAGACCACTAGTTCTGGGAATTTCAAACCCGGCAATGGCAAGAAGAGACCCAACAGTGGGTCTAGCTTGTGGAAAGATAAGGTGCCAAAGAATGATGATAAAAAGCCTGGCCCGGTTGTACCATCCAAGGCCCTTTGCAAGTACTGTGACCATCCAGGTCACAAGATGGAGGAATTTGGCGCAAGTTAGGTGCTTGTCTATGCTGCGAAAGCTGGGACCATCATATTCTTGAGTGTCCCCTCCTGTCTGACCAAGCTACACCAAACAAACTGCAAGGAGGTCAGAAGCGACAGGGCAAGCTTCAAGCCCTATAGGAAGCTGAGACTGGAACCACCGAGGAGGGTGGACTTGTTGAAGGTACACTTGTTGTTCATGATAAGCCAGCAATTGTTCTATTTGATACCGGAGCAACGCATTCCTTTATTTCCCAAAATTTTGCTAAGTCCTTAACTGTGAACCCTATGTTAATGAAATCTCTATTGGAAATTTCGACCCCTATTGATTCAGGTTCAGCAATTAAATCTTACTACCCTTCTAGTAAGATTCTGATTAATGGGTAGAATATGCCTGTTGATTTGGTTTGTATGGAAATGAAGGATTATGATGTAATCCTAGGAGCAGACTGGTTGGCTAGATATGAAGCCAGTGTCCATTGTAGTACTAGCTCCATGTCTTTTTCTGGCCACCCCCAGCTTTCTTTTGAAATTTTATAAAAATCTTCACCCACTCACTCTCTCTCTCCTCACTCGACACACTCTCTCTCTCCATCGCTCTCTCTCTCTCTTCCCCACGTTCTCTCTCCTCCACTCCCATTTGCTCAGTTCGCTGTCCAAACGGACGCCGGTCGACGTGTGGGAGGTACCGACGGGACGGGCTCGACGCGAGGATCTCGCCGGTACCCTTGTTCCCTCGGATCGTAGAGCGTGGAGACGCGTGCGAGCTTGAAGACGGTGTGGCCCCCGTTGCCCGTTTGGCACCGATTCGCGGTCTTCGTCGCGCAAAAGGTAGGGGATCGGACTCCTCATCTCGCTAGGAATCCATTGACGCCCTCTGCGTCACCATCTGTCATCATTTTTCTCGTTTTCTATGTAATTCATCTTTTGGAAGATTTTTAGGGTTTTAATCTCGGTTTGCATGTCTCTCTCGTTTCTTGGCCTAGACGGCTGCTGATCGAAGCCGGAGAGATACCGTTGGATCAGTCGCGTCGCGAGGATCGCGCTGAAGCCTTCCGTTCCTCGATTCGAGCAACGTGGAGTTGAGCCAGGTCGCGAGGTGTCGTTTCTCCCTCTCGCCAGTTCGCCGCCGTATCGTCACTTTCGCCATCGTCCAGGTAGGGGGATGGAATCCTTATCGCGCTAGAACACCACTGGTATCACTTGCGCCGTGGTCCGATGCCCTCTGCATCGTATTTCGTGTATTTTTCTATTTAATATATTTTAGTTTATTTATTGTGAACTTTATCGTTTAATTGGTAAAACCTATTCTATGGGATTGGTATTTCATTTCTAGTGGCATGTTTAGGCTTGTATGGTCGGTATGGGTTGGTAGGATAATCAGGTTTTGTGATTCGTCGCGACCCCGTCGATTTCAATCGACCGGGTGGGGTTTCCGATTTCGACTTCCGGAGTCACGAAACCCAGGTGATATAAGACTCCTGCCCTGGTGCGTTATACCCCTTTAACGCATCCCTTTCAGTGCGTTATGTGAATAGTGTCTAAGTTTTCCTGTGGATTTTACTGTTCGGGTGGCTTTAACGCACCTCTGGTAGTGCGTTATAGTCCTTTATTTTGAGTTAAAGGTCCGTTGCCTTTAACAGTCCTATCCCTGCGCATCGTGCATTGTATGGCGTGCCTGTAACGATGCGTTATGTGCCGTAATTTTCTGTGGATTCTGTCATTTTGGAAGGCATAACGGCTCATAAGAGGCACGTTATGTACATCATAACGCCCCATCTTCGGTCCGTTATATTCCTGGTCTGTAGTGTTTCGTGGCTGGTGACTTTAACGCGCTCGTTCCTGTGCGTTATAGTCTTATAGCGCCCCTTCTTTGGTGCGTTATAATCTGGTGGTTGGTGACCAGTTGGGAGTCGGTATGAATTCAGACTCGCTCAGCTCCCAGGCGCCGCGCCATCTTGGTCCTGGAGATGAGATCCTCATACTCCGAGGCATTGTTGGACGTCAAGAATGCATATTGTAGTTCTACTCCTTCGAGGCATCGGAGCAGGATGTCGGCTCCGCATCTGATCTAGTTGGAGGATCCGTCAACCAAGATGTCCTAGGTAGGGCCCGTCGTCAATAGGGCTACCTCTTCGGCGGGGACAGTGCTCTCTGAGATGAAGTCCGCAAGGGCCTGTCCCTTAATAGCAGTGCGGGGTTGGTAGGAGATGTCATAGGCCCCGAGGAGTATGGCCCACTTGACGAGATGACCGAAAGCTTCAGGATGAGCTAGGATCTTCTTCAGGGGCTTGCTTGTCAGCACCACAATGGAGTGTCCTTGAAAGTAGGGCCGGAGGCACTTGGCCGAGGTTACCAACGCTAGCACGAGTTTCTCAGTTGCAAGGTACCTTCTTTCGGCCCCTAGAAGCACCTTGCTGACATAGTATACCGGCCTTTGGGTGCCTCCGTCATCTCAAACTAACATCGAGCTTATGGTGGAGGAGGTTGCCGAGAGATATAGATAAAATGGCTCTCCGGGAAATGGCTTCGACAATACCGGAGGTGACGCCAGGAACTCTTTCAGCTCGTCGAATGCTCGTTGGCACTTGCCGTCCCAGGCAAAGGTGGCAGATGACAGCTTTGGCCCTCTTAACAATTTGAAGAAGGGCAGGCACCGTTCCACCGCCTGGGACAGGAAGCAGTTGAGCGTGGCAATCCTCCCAGTCAGGCGCTGGACATCCTTGACGTAGGTAGGTGGTAGCATATCCAGGATGGCCTGGATCATATCGGGGTTGGCTTCAATCCCGTAGTGAGTCACCAGGAAGCCCAGGAATTTCCCAGACTTAACCCCAAAGCCATACTTAGCAGGATTGAGCTTCATCTGGTACCTCTAAAGGGTGTTGAAAGTTTTGGCTAGGTCGACGAAATGGTCTTTCGCCTTCAGCGACTTCACGAGCATGTCATCAACATAGGCCTCAATGTTCCGCCCCATCTGTTCCTCGAAGATCTGATTGACCAGCCTCTGATAAGTGGCTCTGGCATTCTTTAACCCGAACTGTTGTGCCCCTTGGGCTTTGATGATGGTGTGTTGTTTTGATGATAGCAACTTTCTGAGTCACCATATAAGATTGCATGTGCATTCATAGCTTTTCTGCATATGCTTGAGATGAATGGCATTATTGCCTTATTGCTGCTATCTGTTCTGGGTTGATGCATATTATCTTGCTTGCTGCATTAGGTCTGTGCATGTCTTCATAAGTGTTCGTGCATATGATTAGGTTTGTGCATATTCTGTATGCATGCACATAAGGTTTGTGCACATCGTGTGTGTACGTGTACGAGGTCGGTGCACATTTCTGTCGAAATGAATATAAGGTCGGTGCATACTTTGTATGCCTACACATAAAGTCGGTGCACATCTTGTAGGATTGCATACAAAGTCAGTGCATACTTGGTATGCTGGCACACAAGGTCGGTGCATGTCTCATCTTCGCATGTAGAGGTCAGTGCATGTTTTGTTCTTTGCATAAAAAGGTCGGTGCATGTCTCATTGTCACATGTAGAGGTCAGTGCAAGTTTTGTTCTTCACATAAAATGGTCGGTAAATGTCTCATCTTCGCATGTAGAGGTCAGTGCATGTTTTGTTCTTCGCATAAAAAGGTCGATGCATGTCTCGTCTTCGCATATAGAGGTCAGTGTAGGTTTTGTCACTCGCATAACAAGGTTGGTGCATATTTGCATTAAGCATATAGAAGGTCTGTGCACATCAGCCTTGTGTCCATACAAGGTCGGTGCACACTTGCATTAAGGACATATATGGTCTGTGCACATTCATGCATAATGTCAAACCAAGTCGGTGCATATTTCTTCTTCTAAACATATAGGTTAGTGCTCATCTGCACTAACATACTTAGGTCAGTACACATGTGCTGGGCGTGTCAATGCCCATGTATACAAGGTCTGATCATCTCCATGCTTGTGCATACTTTTCGTTGGGCTATCTTATAGTAGTCAGACGTGTGTCACATCAATATAAACTGTTTGATGAAATTCTTCTCATTTAGCTGACAGGGACTTAGCTATAAAAGGGCCAAGGGAATCAGAATCAGATGCTCATGAAACTCAAGTGAGACTTAAGTGAGACACATGGTCCCACATTCCTTTGTGCTTATGATTGGGCACATGATCCAAGACTAGGCTCAAAAGGTGATCTAGCCATGTGGACAGCACGCCTGTAGATTTTAACACGTGGACTTCCAATGGAGCGCTTGTGTCGATATTCCCTAGGCGGGAAACGTGTTTTCCATATGCCCATCTCCAGCGAGCATATACATAGAGGCTAGATTTCTCAATTTTTCAACAAAGAAAAAATAGAACAACAGATCTACTAAGAGAGGGAAGAAGTCTTCAAAGCAGAAGAGAGCTGAGAGCTGAGAGCTTAAAAGAGAAGTTAGAAGGAGAGCCTACGGTGAAGATCAAGAAAAATCGAGTATTGTAAGTGTGAGGGAGAAGAGAGCTAGTGTGAATTAGTGATTGTAATTGACTCCTGGATGAAATCCGATGTCAATCTATTCCTAAGAGAGCTATATTGTTTCACCATTTCTTTCTTTCCTTTTGTTTTCTGAATTCTGTTAAGAGATAGGATGCCACCACTTCTGCTCGGGTGATATGAGAAACCTTCCCCTTCTACTTTTTGCTAGTTGCAGAAGACTACTGACAAGAAGCTGAAGCTTGAGGATAAAACTGTTGAGGTTGAGGTGGTGAAGGAGGTCTGAACTGCGACGACTGTGGTTGAGAGAACTGAGAAAACTGCACCGACTTTGGCCTCAGTAGATAGTCTCGAACCACACGCCCTGACTGATCACAGTAAAAATAGACCACCGATAATGAACAAGGCTTGCCTGGGTGACTACCACCACACCTCTGACACTGCCTCGACTGACTCACTCCTCAGCCTTGACGCTATTGGAAAGAAGGCGCTGACTGTTGAATAGTACCAGAGGATGCCTGCTGATCAACCAGCTTCTTAAATTTCTTGAATGTCTGCCTGGACTTGGATTTTGAGAAAGAAGCGCCACTAGTAGTAGGCACAGCAGATGGGACTCCTGTCAGAATCGGCTGACTAACATGTTGATATTACATAATGGGCTGAACTGACCCAGCCTGAGTACGCCCTTGGGATCTAGCCATGTCAAGCTCTGACGCTGTAGTTGCCTGATATGTTGCATCCATCTCTGCCACCCAAGTCGCAATCAATGGCTGCCTCAACTCTGCTTTCAAACCAAGCAGAAATTGCTCAATCTTTAGGGTTCATCAGCAAGAACATAGGGCACATACCGACCCAATTTCATAAACTTATTTTGATATTGCAGCATAGTCATATCACCTTAAGCTAGTTCCATGAATTGATGCATCTTGTCCATTCTAAGATAAGTCGAACTGTACGTGCGCTCGATTGACGTGACAAACTCTGTCCAGGTGATCTGACGAAGTGGACGAGAATGAAAAGTAACCTCCCACTCCGTGGTCCACTACGCAAGTGCTGCTCCCTGAAGCTAGAATGTAGCAAGCAAGACTTTTTCATCCTCTATGCACTCCATTGAACAGAATACACACTCGATTGCATCAAGCAACACTCTAGCTGCATCACGATCTGCCTGACCTTCATAAGCTGGTAGGTGGAATAGCAAAAACTCTTTTAGTGCTCTGCCACGGCCACCTAGAGGCAAATCTGCTTGAGGAGCAAGATTAGCTTGGACTCGACCTGGAGCATTCACTCGAGGAGGTAAGGTACCACTTTCCTCCCTTTGAACGCGACCTCTTCTTCTCGACAGCATTTTATCTAAGGAAGATGCACAACAGAGAAAATGCATCAGTAATCACGGAAAAGAACCTAAGCCAGCAGTAGATGACTCACATGGACTTGTTCTGGACTAGTGCAATTCTGATTCCTTACACAAATCCTCAACACTAATCTGATACAAACTGTAACAACCCAGGATGGAAGGAGTATCCGACGGAGAGTTTCAACTATTACAAGAGTTAAGGGCTAGAAATCATCAGAAAATAGATATAGGCGGTCAGTCAATTCCACCGGAGTGAAATGACTGTCAAAGTAGCCCTAATATCATTAGTCCATTCTTTCCACATAACTAAGATTCATGTCTTAATGAACTTACAAGAACAAGGGAATATAATTGGATGAAAGGGACAAGGTAAACAACAAGATTAATAATCATTTAACTTTCACATATCCCAATTTAATTAGTGGGTTGCTACCTTATCATTGGCATCATTTAACTAGGATGAATCAAGCTAAAACAATAATAAGCCATTCTGCGTGACGGAACGGTCCGTCTAGATCCGCTCAGAAGGTCTTAGCGGTCGGTCGATAGGCCGTTCAAATCATCCAGGCCCGAAGGCCATACAGGGCCTGAGCGGTTCATCGAGGGGGACAGGTGTCTCTGCGCGGTCTGGACATGGCCGTCCTGATCATGGGCGATTTAAAACACAAGAACAATTAAGCGGTCAATTAAGGGTCATCGCCCTAGGCTACACAGTCTGTCGCGGGGCCATTCATGACAAAGTGGTCCCTGTTTGTCCGCGCTAAGGTCGCCATGCCCGAACTCCGGCGAGCTCGGCTAGGGTTAGATAAAATGACTAAATACTCGTCATACGAAGCATCAAATTTGGGCAATAAGCTATCAATGGAACGAGAATAGGAATATGCATATCATGACATGATCAATTAAATGTTAATGCCTGCAAATCCCTACTTTAATCGAGGTTTAAGAAGGGAAACCCTAAATCTGACATGCTTCCACTAAAACTGTAAATTTTAGTAGGATACCACACCGATTTTAGGGCTTTTTAGATCAGTAGAAAGAGGACTAAGAGGTGAACCTAACAGCATATGATACGTTAGGTTTGGTCTGCTAGAACCTACCTTGAATGAAGGAAGAAGAGGGGACGATGCCACCGGTCATACTAAGAAAACCCTCCAAAGATCACCAGAATACACCCTCGTCCATGAACCTCGTCGGACGCCACAGCATCCAATCGATTCTAGGTCAACTAGGGTTTCTTCTTATAGGGTCAATTGGGTCTAGAAGGGTTGAATAGGGAGGATAGAGCCCTTCCTCCATAGGTGCACGTGAATCACACTAGACGAAGTCACGCCGCCACCTACACTCTAAATACTCTTGCTAGGGCTAGGGTTTCGAGGGAGAATCAGAGGGTAAATGATCAGCCAATCAAGGCCGTCCATTTGGGTCTGGATTGGGCTAAAATGATCGAGAATTGGGGCCTAATTTGATGATTTAAGGTCGAGTTAAATTAAGCATTGATTTGGGCCTAAATTTACTCGACAAAGACAAAGGTAGTTTGCTCGAGGAATTGCCAAGCGTACTATGGTCACACCGAACCACTCCAAGAACCGCCATCGGTGAGACCCCCTTCTGGCTGGTGTATGGCATGGGCATGGTTATTCATTTGGAGGTCGGCAGCCCATCTCTTTGAGTCATCCACTTCTTGCCCGAGGTGAATGAGAAGAAATTGCTCAAGAACCTCGATATGACAAGTGAGATCTGAGAGATTGCAGGCGTTCGAGCCACGGATTATCAGCGGCACCTCACTCGATACTACAACGCCAAAGTCTGAGACAGACACTTCCAAGCGGGAGATTTCGTCCTAAGGAAAGCTGAAGACTCTTGACCACTGGAGGTGGGAGGAAGGATATCCCTAACTGGGAAGGCCCCTACTGAGTGGTCGAGACGCTCGGGAAAGGAGCGTATCGACTATCCACCATGGCAGGAGTGCTTATACCTCGGACATGGAACACAACGACATTACGAAAGTTC
Organism: Amorphophallus titanum; assembly: GCA_024336825.1. Taxonomy (NCBI): domain Eukaryota; kingdom Viridiplantae; phylum Streptophyta; class Magnoliopsida; order Alismatales; family Araceae; genus Amorphophallus; species Amorphophallus titanum. The sequence continues at coordinate 5,786,326 of JANBPO010004741.1, read as the reverse complement.
TATTTCTGAACTTTCCTCAAACATGTAAGGGACATATGTCAATAACAACTTTCCTTTTCTTTTCATTAATGTTTCTCTATACATCAGCTAGGCTATAGCCAATACAACACATATCAAAAATTAAAAATACATCCACTAGTACTATGGCACGAGCTGATCACTCGACTGGCTCGGCTAGCACCCCTAAGCCAAGCCACTAACTCTACCCAGTCTAGAAACTGGCTCGAATAATGGGCGGGAAGCTCAGAAAAAAGATGTCAGAGGAAGAAAAGGAAGGAATGCCCGAGTGCTGCTTAAACAAGAGAGGTCCTCCACTGCCAACTCTTTGGAAGGCACGGAGTCAAAAGCTAAACAGAAAGTAAACACTCATGAGCGGCAAAACTAGGGCATCCTCCAATGAGTGAAAGAAAAAGGAAGAAGCGGGTCAAAGAGCAAAAGAGGGAGAAAGATCGCCACCCCCTCGAAGAGGTGAGAAGGTGGCAGGGATGGAAAGGCAGGAGGAGCAACGACGTTGCGCCATCACCCCCCTGGGAAAGAGGAAGAAGGAGGAGTGGGTAGACGTAAGGAAGGAGTAGGACGAGGCCGTCGTGCCAAATGCCCTCTCCCTCAAGCCTCCTTCTGCTTCTACCTTCCTCCTAAGATAGTGGCGGCGGTCCAGAAGTCAGGAACATGCGGGTTGCCATGTGCCACTCCTTCTCCTATGCTATTCGCCCATCGCCACTCCTTCTCCCATGCTGAAATAGTAGGAACGCCTCGATGGCCGCCAAGATCGTCATCTTCCAAGTCGCTCTCCATGGTCCGCTGATACTCCCCCAGAATGAGAGACAGATACTTCGCGAAAAGGGAGGAAGAGGAGAGACTGCAAGAAAACCCATTTTTTGGGCCCCAGGAGGCTCCTAGTAGGGCTTGCTCTCGGAGCTACTCCCCCAGGTGTCTCGTTTGGCCTTGGTGTAATGCCTATGGCCTCCTTTTACGGACCGTTCCCTTGGTGGACGTGTTCCCACTTCTCCTTGGCAATCTCCCGAGCTGGGGAGACTCTGCCGAAATTTTATCAGAAATCTTATTTTGATCAACTAATTTCTGATCTTGTTTATTCTTTTCTTGATGCTATTTTTGTAGGTAACATGGCATCTAGATCTTCCTCTTTCACTTTCTGGGCTGTCGTGACATGGGAGAACGTCCATTCTTTGGACCGGGGGTCTAGACAGCTAGCCACAGTTGCAGAGTCTTCCGATTCAGAAGCTGACACTATGGACACCAGCCGTCTCTTGATTATCAGCGGTGACTCCTTCAGATATGAACGCGGAGACGGCGTCAGGATGGACCATCCCAAGGACAAGCATCTGCTAGCTTTCCTCAGACGATTCAATATTCAGGGGAAGAGGGATTTGTTCCTCGTCTGCAGGGCTGAGCAAGCTATACTCGTAGAAAGAGATAGCCTGAGTGAATCTGTTGTGCGGGGGAGGCCCATATATCTCCCCGGGGAAGTCAGAAAGTGGGATGCTGTGCTTGGCTTGCAAGATCTGACTCTAGAGAGCAGACTGCTGACAAGAGCCCTCGAATTTATGCCAGCACGATGGGACGAGACGGCGGGCTGTGTTGATAGGGAAAAGCCCATTTTTGGCTTGTTCCTCACCCCGTTGCAGTGGAGGTACAGAGATGAGCCTTTTCTTATGGACTGCTTAGCGGTCCGATTCAAACATCAGATTTCTGTGGGGTGGTTTGCAGAGCTGAGAGCCACCGACGCCCACGCCTTCAAACCCAGAGCCGTGGAGTTCACTGATTACGTGTTACAGCACTACACTCTGATTTTGATGAAAGCTGGAATATATCACAACGTGTACGCTTCCAGGTACCGCTATCCAATCTCCAGAGGTTTGTGCTGCGGAATGATTGAAGTATTATGCCAGGAATACAACACTTTTTACACTTCAGAGGGAGAAACTTCCTTGGACCTCTGGAGCCTTTTGCAGCTTAGCGGCCTGCCGATCGACGGGGAGCCGTATGAATAAATTTGTCTTCCGGACTGGTTGAAGGACCAGACTAATGGCGAAGGCCGATATTTGACAGGCTTTGCCTATCGCTATCTGACGAAAGCGTATCGTACATTGTGTCGTTCGACGCACGATACGAGGGAGGCACGTAAACCTGGAGAAAAGAGGCGCGTGTGGATGGGCACATGGCTTCAACACTTCTTTGGTGGTGAGCAGAAGTATGAAGACTTCCCCATAACCCGATTTATAGTGCACAATTCGGCCTACCCCATCGAAGCCTCCGAGGAAGTCCTATTGCTGAGAATGCCAAGACCTGGCGGGACTTCTTCCCTCAGGCAGACACCGCAACTTTCAGGGTGCCAGCTCTAGGCCGCATTCCTCAGGTAGGCGCTAAGTACATAAAGTGGTGGAATGCTCAGACGGCATTCTATCAGTCATGTAGGACCGACTGCTGGGATGGAGCAAAAAGAAAATTCCTAAGCAAGCAGCCGGTGTCGGTCCTTGACATCGACCCGGATCATCTCCTTCGGCTCAAGAGCAAGAAGGATAAGGAGGTAGCAGCATATCTGGTCGTGCGCCGGAAGGCCCAAGAGATGAAGCCCGCACCGCAGGTCAAGCTCCCTCCAGTGGTGAAGGATGAATAGGAGAAGACCTTGAGGGACCTCTACCGCATAGGGGGTGATCGTCTGGAGCTCATCAACTACCCGCTCCCCATGGAGGAAGAAGGCACCCATGTAAAGAGCTGGCATCCAGAGAGTGACCGGGCCTGCCCATATTGCACCTTCATAAGGAGGGAGGAGTGGAGGCCAGAGAACTACAAGGACACCACCTGGCTATTTGTCCTCCTCCGGGTGCATGGGCTGACGATCAAGGAACGATCGGTGGTCATCCTCGGCAAGCATCTGCAAATTGCCTATTATTATGCTGACGGGTGGGGGATGGACCACTTTAGCCTTTTCTGCCACTTTGCTGCTAAAAAGCATGCGGATTTAGCCATTCTTGCCGATCGCTGCCAGACGATCGGAAATGTATGCTGGCTGGTGCGGGAGGCAGCCCGTCGGGACAAAGAGCCATCGCTCGGCTATTGGCCGATAACCCTTTGGCTTTACACTGGCCCCCACGGTACTTGATAATCTCTTCCTTGCCTGCATTCTTCATCGCTGTCATTCTTGGGATATTAGATGCTAATCAGCTCTTTTGCTCTTCTTGTCTTCTTCTTTTTTTCACAGACCACCCGCACAGCACTAAGACGATGACGTATCGTAATCTTCTCTGGCAAGCAGAGAAATCGGGTTACTTCGAGGCGGCGTCTCCGACACCAACTACAACTCCCCTACCCCCGCCTGCAAAGAGGTCCAGGGCGAAATCGCCTACGAGGAAGGCCTTAGACGAGGCCAAGGCTAGCAGGTGACGGGAGGCCAAACGACGAAAGACGGAGGCTGCCCAGGCTGTGAAGACCATTCCCCGGACACCTCTGGTCTCGACGTTCGAGGAATTTACGACTGCCCCAGTTGAGCCGAGCCAGCCCGCAGGTGAGGTTCCTCCATCATGTCTAGAATCCGCCTCTACTGCAGTGTAAGGAGTTCATATCTGAGCATGGCCGACCCTGCATCCGAACCCTTTTTAAAGGGGGTTTTCACCCCATCTCTCATCTCATTCAACCTCTTTCACTCCCATAAACCCTTTCTTCAACCCTAGAACCCTCAAACACCTTTTCCAACCCCAAAAATATTCATTCTCTCCACTCCGCACAAGATCGAAATCTTCACCATCTTCAAATTCTGATTCTGTGCGGCGACCTGTGCGACCTCGAAGCTCCGTCTTAGGGTTCCAGCTTGTGGATAAGATCTTTCCACTATCTTCGGTGTGTCCCATGATCCATCTACTCCCAAGGGAAGAGATTAGCTTTCTAAGGGTTTCCACAACAATTTTCGAGTCTAGATGGCGCCTAGACGATGCTTCTCCTGAGACCCTCGGAGATCTACCAGGAGGGAGTCTAGCTCCAGGAGAGGTGAAGACCCCATTCCTCCACCACAGCAGGCACCCGCACCTCCACATGCACCACCGATGCACCCACGGCCCATACTCCACCCCCGTCTAGTTGATTTCGGTGAGATGAATGATGGTCTTCCAGATTTAAGTGCGATTTTTGAGATACAAGATGGGTGGATTGACTTTGCCACAAGGTATACTAGATATTATTCCAACCTTGTCCAATAGTTTTATGGAAATTTGACCATGAGAAATGAACGTCTGTATACTGTTGTAAGGGAGTTGAGATTACAGTCAATCCGGTTTTATTTGAGAACGCCCTAGGAGTTTCAGCTAGGGGCGTAGATATGGTCTTTGGTCATGGTCATGTTGCGGAGACCTTCATCCTAATGACATGCAGTGAATATGTGCATGGAGTCAGCAACTTGATCACCTTGAATGCCAATTACTTTCCTCCATTGCAGCGCATCTTGCACCATATGTTTACCACCCTCATCTATCCCAAGGGTGGAAGTCGAGATGCAGTGATAGAAGTGCACAAATTCTTGTTTTACTGTGTTTTGAATGGATTACCAATCAATATGGGCCTCCTCATGACAGATTTGATTGGTTCATGCCATACACAATGATGATGATCTTTTCCTTATGCATCACAGTTGACTGGAGTGTTTATTTTTGCTGGGATCAGCCTGGCAGATGAAGTGTCAATTCAAGTGAGGCAAGGTGATATATACAACAAACACAAGCTCTCCACATCCTTTGGCTATTATTGGGGTCCAGATAGTGAATTATACATAGATGTGAGAGTTTATGGAGAAGCCATGGAAGATGAGGGAGAAGAAGAGCAAGGACAGCAAGAAGCTCAAGGGTAGGCCCCACCTCCAGTTCAGGCGGAGGAGCAGCCTCCTCCTCCTCCACAGCACGCAGATCCGGAGGTGCCGCCATAGTTCCATCACGGGGAGTCATCCACTCAAGGCACTAGCCAGCCCTTTTAGGCAGACTTAGAGGGAGTTGATAGGCGCCTGTTGACACCTAAAAATGTACAAGAAGAAAAGAAGGAGTCAAAGAAAGCTCAGGGCCTTGAAGATCAATCAAGGGTGCGGCTCCTATGTCATCCCTGGAAGTTCTGCTAATCAGAATAGAAGAAGATCCATTACCTCTGACATTCTATCTAGCTGAAGTCATTTCTGGCCAAGCTGCTGCCCAGCACTGTTATCATTCAGATAGTCAGGCTGATTAAGACTATTGTCAACCCTCGGGCAATCATCTGCCTACTGAAAAGGGTTTTTAGAATACTCTGGTGCTCGTGAAATGGGATTCACATAGCTTGGAAGAGGCGCATTTGACCAAAGAAGAAGGCCCATTTGGTCACATTCTTGAACGGCGCTGATTCATGAAGTAAATGGGCCAGAAGCCCAATACAACACAAGCACGCCGAGAACCCCCTACGCCGAGAAGATGCTTCGAAGAGGTGCGCCGATAACAGACCCCGCTGAGAAGGGACCGCGTCGATTGACGAAGCCCTTTCCTTCTATATAAACCCTTGTGCTTGGATCATCAGGGAAAAAAAAAGAGGAAAAAAAGAGAGGAGGAAGAGAAAAAAAGAGAGAACTGCACAGAGAGATACCTCCGCGCACTGAGAGAAAGAGCAGGGTAGAATTCACTGAGAAGAGAAGCTAGAGGGAACAGAGGGAGAAGGAGCTAATTCCCGAGGGGTGCTCTGCGAAGGGAAGAGGGCCACCAATGTCTTGTTCGAGGTGGGCGGCAACCCGTCAAATGCCCCAAAGGGGGGGGCTATAGTTTTCCCTTTCCCCAAGACTCTGTGTTCTAATTTAGCCTATAGTTCTCGAGTTTCTTCAGAGATTCCGTGATGTAAATCTGCTTGTTCTATTTGCAAATGTATTGCTCCATTAGAATGCATATAGATAAATACAATCCATGGAGGTGATTCTCTCGGCTCATCTTTTCTTTATAATATTCCATGCATGTTCATCTATGACTGAATGATTTATCAATCCACCTCGATTAGGTGATAGAAGCCTGAGACAGCCTATCTCGTGGCCTTCTGTTCACCCAATAGTGAGGAACATGATGGTGGTTTCAGTTAAGTTTATTTCAATAATTATGTAGTCTCCCCATAGATCTTCTGAGGATGAACTTCTCCCCCTGGGCACCATCTCCCAGCAGTTTTGCCCAGACCTTCCAAAGCCTCTATGGAACCTTTAGCCATAGCTTCCAAAACCCCTACGACCCCTTAGACAAGGCACTGAACCTCTAATAAAACCCTTCATCACTTGTTCCCCTCGGCGCCTGAGAGCCCTATCTCTGCACCGATTAGGGGGGGACACCGACCAACCTGCACGTCGAGACTCCCCATGCCGATCGCCTTTCGCGCCAATTCCCCTCGCGTCGAAGCCCAGACCATGCTGAGTCCCTAGCGCACCAAGTGACCTTCGTGCCGGGTCCTGCCTACACCGACGGCCCTGCACTGTTGAATCTTCCAATTTCCTTAAACCCTTGTGAGGTCCAGAGCCTCCCAACAGCTTTAACAAAAACCCTGAGCCCAGTTTAAGCCTAATGTCTCAACCCAACTCGCCTTCATGTAAACCTTCACATCGTGGGCGAGCCAGAGTTCTTCACTCAGATTTATGGGAGCTAAATCAATGGGGTTTCACCCCCCCTACATTATGTTGGTCTATACGTGATGTTCCTTCAACCCTACTGGCCTACGGAGTTCTGCCACTGCATGATCTCTGGTGGTTCCTTAAGGGGATATTGATCGAGCGCCACGAGGGCAGACATCGTCCCATTGTGCCTTGATCCTTTTGGATCTCGGGCTATACGCCCGTCTTTCTTTGGCTTCCATCCTGGCACTCCGTGGATGGATGTCCTATGTCCCCTTGGCATAGTCCAAAATAAGGGGAGATGCTGCCAAAATGAATTCTGACCTTCAGACCCCACTGAGTCTAGAGAGTTGCCTCTGCATGGCCTCTATTGACTCCCTTTCTTTTTGGGAATAATGATATTAAATGCTTCGATGTATGAATACTATCTTGGCTCCAGCCCACCTCGCGATACTCGGGCATCGATATGCTCCACTCCCACCTCTGCGTGGACAGTTTCCTATTCCCTCTTGGCATGATTCAAGAAAAGGGGGGAGATGCTGTCAGAATCATTCTGCGTATCATGTAAATGGAATTAATAAATGAGCATGTAACACCACATTATTCTAATAATACAAATTTCTTTATTCTGCTCATTCTCGCTTTCATGAAGAATGGTGTGTCTTTCTAGAGAACGGAGAGACAGAGAGTGAGAGATCGGAGAGACAGTGAGAGAGTGGAGAGACAGAGACTGAGAGAGTGGAGACACAGAGAGTGAGAGATCGGAGAGAGTTATCGTACGGATGCCGGACGTCGCACGCCGGACGCAGCTTGCCGCTGCCGCTCGTGGAGAGACAGAGAGTGGACGGATGTCGGACGCCGCTCGTCGGACGCCGGAGGCCGGAGGACGCCGCTGCCGCTCGCCGCTCGCCGCTGCCGCCATTGGAGGGGGAAGATGGAGAACGACGTTGAAGACGGAGAGAAACCCTCATGGGTTTAAAAGATCTGCCACGGCTTCGTTAACAGGTATCGATACCCGATACGCAGATCCGATGACGCCTAGGTGAGCCGCGACGACGCGAGGCGAGCGGACGTCGCCTCGCCCCGCCTCACCGCCTAGGCGCTCGCCTAAGTGGGATTTCGATTGCACAGATTTTAACACAATTATTTTATCAAACATCTGAAATTAACTCCACTAAATGACGACGCCGAGGAGTTTAAATCGCAGCCGTTATAGTGGGTTTGAGTTTAAATCACAGTCGTTATAGTGGGTTCAAATTCAAACGCTCTCGGCACTTCATTGGGTGAAGATTGACACAAGAATTAGTGTGTTTCTAACACAATCATTTCATCAAATATCTGAAATTAACTCCGCTAAATGATGGCTTAAAGTGATGTAAATTGCAGCCATTATAGGGGGTTCAGATTCAAATGTTCTCGACATCCCAGTAGGCAAAATTTTACATAAGAATTAGTTTGTTTTAACACAGAAATTTCGTTGAACACATGGCGGGCAGTGTTAAAATCACACACCATCAAGGAGTCAAGCAAATGGCGGTCCCCTACGTTCGGGAGGCATTTCACCTGGGAGGATTACCTCCGTGTTTTGCAGACCCGGAGGTACCACCTCCGGGTGTTGCAGACCCGAAGGTACCACCTCCAAGTGTTGCAGATCCGGGGGAGGCACCCCCAGGTGCTGCAGACCCGGAGGTGGTATCTCCGGGTTTTGCACACCAGGAGGTGGCACCTCCGAGTCTGCAGACACGGAGGTCCCTCCTCTGGGTTGCGTGGGCCCATGGAAGAGGGCCCATTGGCCTCTCCCTTCCCCTCTTTGTGTGGCAGCCTGAAAAAAAAAGGAAGTAACATGAAAAAAAAGGAAGGGGACTCAGAGGAATGCTCCTCGGGTCTGTAGACCCGGGGGTGCCTCCTCCGCCCCCTTTTCTCCTTCTCTCACACTATGTAGCAAAAAAAAAAAACAAAAGAAGAAAAGAGGGAGATCAAGGGGCGGTCATACCTGGAGGTCTTACCTCCGAGGTAGCTCCTTCAACCCCTAGATACCTCCTCTGGAGGTCAAGGGAGTCTAAATCCCTCCTCCCTCAGGTTTATACAATCAGAGTGGGGGCAACTCTGTCACCCCTTCCTTCTTGGAATTCCTGAAAATGACAAAGGGAAAGTAGCTATGCCAAGATGCCAACCTTGCAGCCAGGGGTACTCACCCAAAACCTCAGCAGCCTTCTGGTGCCCCAGATGAAGACTAAGCCCGCCTGATGATAGGTGACAAGGGACAACAAGAGGACGACACCAAGCAGAAAGGTGCAGACTCAGGGTCCGATGAAGCAGGCCCGTCAGAGGTTGCGGTTCAAGGCTTTTCGAAGCCCAAGTGGGCAGAGGAAATACAGCTATCTAATGTCCGAGCTAGAAGCAGAATAATGAAGTTGCTTAAGAAGCTCCCAGCAAGGTTCACTATCTGGAAAATCCTCTCCCTGAGTGAAGAGACCCGACAGGCAATCATTACTACCTTGTAGATGCCTACCCAATATGAGACATGTTTGGCTGAAGCACTACCGGAGGTTAGTGTGACCTTCACTCAGGAGGATGTGTTACTCCCCACTATCAGCCACAATAGACCGTAGTACATGAAGGGGCAGCTGAATGGTTGGGAGCTGAACAGAATTTTGGTGGATCCCAGAGCAGCTGTCAACATCCTACCATATAGAATATATCAGAGGTACTACTTTAATGTGCACCTCGACAAAGTCAGAGATATGCGTATCACTGGCTTCAACCAGAAGTTTGAACTGCCACTGGGAGTGGTGGAATTCACCCTCACCATGGTAAATTTCACTACTAGGGTGCAGTTCCATGTCATCAACTCCAGTACCTCCTACAAGGCACTGCTCGGCCGTCCCTGGCTACATGAAAATATGGTGGTACCTTCCACACTGCAGCAATGCATCAAATACAATCAAGAAGGGAAGGAAGAAAGGATATTTGCCAACCTCAACCCCTTCGAAGTGTTTGAGTGTCATCTGCTCGACGTTTCTCTATATGTGGAGCCATCACCAAAGACCTCCAAAGCCAAAGGCCCTGCCAAGGCATCAAAGGGCACCTCCGGCAATGATTGGTTCCCACCGCCACCACCGAGATATGTCAACCCCAAGATAGTCTCGCATATTGCAAGCACAGGAGATGTGGGCAGAGCAGCACCTCCCGCCACCTATCTTCAAGCTAGTGAAGCCAATGTCACGCCCCGATGTAGAATATCGAAATGCGGCAGTAGATAGAGTTAATGATAATATATTGATTTCCAAACATGCTGTGTCTTGGGCTAGAGAATCCATACATTCATCACAATACCACGATAATGAAATAATTTCATAAATGACCATTTATTAAACATACTGAGTCTCAACATGCTTCGGGAGCTTCCCTCCGGTCGTGGGCTTCCCTAACTTCCTGGGGGTAGCCTTCGTTAACATCCTGGACGTGGAGACGTCCGACGAGCATGAGCCCAACACTCCCACCCAGGGAGTCACTGAAGCTGCCACCGGTCGAGCTGTGGCCGACAACAACAACAGCGTCCCGCCGAGGACGTTGGGCTGCAACGTGCACCATGTGCACCAGACTGTCGGACCATCGCACCAGGGGTCGGCATCCCATCGGAGGTGGCTCCAAAGGAACTATGCTGGCACTGCCACGGGACGTCGAATCTCTAGCTCCGACAAGTCCATGACCGTCAGAACCATCTGAGTCCATCTGAATGGACAAAGGTCTGAAGTAATCCTGGACCGTATCGTGCCGACCATTCCAGTCTGCAACTCCTTCCAAGGACTGGAGAAGAAGAAAGAAAAGATGGCGCCCGCCGTTCCAGCCGCAGCGCCAAAAGACACACCGGCTCACAAGCCGGCAAAGCTGAAGCAAGTTTGGGTTCCCAAGGAAGCCCAACTCACGACACCTACCCAGGCGGGGCCCAGCTATGCTCGCCACAGAAAGGGGCGAAGAGATGAAAGGGTCAAGGTGACGGCCACGACCCACAAACCGACAGCTACTGCGCCAACATTGCCCGAAAATGCCCGCCGCCAATGTCGCAGGCGTTGTCACCATGCTGACCGCCCGGCGTTCACAACTTACGCCTATCCTACTGTCGCCACCGACACGCAACCACCGGCCGCTCTCCCTGACCAGGAGTGGGAAGGGATCGAATAGGCCATGAGAAACTGCCTCAGAGGCCCGAGTAGAACCCCTATGGGTCGTCAGAGACTGCTAGGGGCAGTGGCCTCCACCTTTCGAGAGGAAGAAGAAATCTAACCTGTGCCCAGCACAGAATCAAGGAACCAGTTGGAGGAGCGACGCCAGCCCCCTGTGCGAGAGAAAGCGCCACGCTAACGGTCGATCTTCGACAGGCTGGTGTTCCCAAATAAGTCGTCAAGGAGGATGGCTAAAAGAACTAGGGACTGGAGAGTTTTCACCTGTAATATGGTAGGACTCTCTAGTCGGTATGGGGCTCTACCTACTGACCCCGAAGAAGTGGCCAGGCTCGCCGCCAGGCCCGGTCCCCTCACCAGGAGAAGAAGAGCGGCGAGTGAAGCGACGCAGGCGGGCATCAAAGAGACTTCCTCCGAAGAACCCTCCATGGCCTTGGCAGCCAATGTTGTCACTACCCGGGGCACGCGTAGCTGACCCTCAATGTCATCTGAGGACGCCCCGGCCGAAGAGACAGGGGGCATGCCCACTCCCTCTACAACTGACCCCGCCATGCTATACATGATACAACAGTATTCCATTTCATTTTCCACTAATTGTCATGTACAAGTGTGTGTCAAAAAAAGGAAGAACAAAAGAAAGAACCAAAAGGTAGAACATATCACTCGGCCGGTCTGTCTCCCGGGCCACCACTATCCCCAATGCCCTCTTGCCACTTTGGTGGTGGCTCCATGGCACTATGCTCTTCCTCTCGTGGTCATCTCTGATCTGCCTCCTCGTTCCTCCCCTAATCGAAAGAGCTAGCCAGGTAGTCTCCTACCGATCCACTCGGTGCTACACTCTGTGTGCCTCCCGCTGCACCACTCTGGGATGCACTCCACTCAAGTCCTCTGCCCATCATCCGGACTGTCCGCTCTACGGCCCGAAGCTCGATCTTCAAATCATGAACCTGGAGTCGTGCCTCCTGAGCCTCGGTCCGGTATCACTCGAGGTCTACTGTCTCTCCACTCAATCGGGTCACCTCCACCTAGAGTCACTCGATCTCTTCTCAGAGACGGGGCACCTCCACCGCCCCTTCTCGGGCTCGCTCCATCGCAGCCAATGCTACAGTCAACTCTCTCGCCTACATATTGCATTTTCATCATGGTTAGTTTAGGCACATGCATAAATCATGAAGCATTTTAGGAAAAGTTTGGTTTCTTACCCACTCCGCGAGGGTAGCTTCGGCCTCCTAGGCTCGAGCTACACCTCAGGTAAAGTCTGCATCTCACTCAGCCCATCCCCGGCAGGCTGTGTAAAGGAGGATGGTGCATCTGGTTCGGTCCTCTAGGCTCCCTTGGCCCACTACATTTTCAAAAGTCAGTCAATTTGCATTAACATTTCATTTAAAGTCTAAGGAAAGTTCACCAGAAGCTCCAGAGCTATTCGGTACTCGTCCTGTTGCTGCACGGTGGCATGGAGTAGTCCCTTAAGCTCGGCGATGCATCCTTGTTGGTCTAGCTGCATTTAGAAATTAAGTGTCAATGCATGTAAAAGTAAGTTATTCAGGCATATAGAACGAGTTTGAGTTTAGATTTTCATACAGGTCATCGGGTGCCGTGGAAGACATGGTCACCATATCGTTGGGCATAGGCCTTCAAGTATGCCTCATCGCTATCAGCCTGCTCAGTCACTGCCTTGCCCTTTTACTTCCAGTCCTGGACATACTTCCTGGCCCGGCTGCTCCAATCGCTGTCGCTACTGATCCCTTTTGAAGATTTCCCTGGGCGTTGGTCACCCTGACGGGGAAACACTACCACAGGATGGCGTACACCCCATGTCCTCATAATCAAGTAGTAGTGTAACGGCTCGATCACATTAATGCAGTGCATCCAAACATCCCATCCTGCATAGGCTAGGGAAGCCTCCACCAACAGCTGTCCCTTATGTCACTCATCCTCCCCGCACAGGGGGGTTGGACTAGGGGAGGGGGACTTAATATTACATCAAAATACTACCTCCACATAGGGAGGGGCGCTAAGCCGTCCAGGCGGGGTGAGGGAGAAGAACACTAGGTTATCGAAAAGCCACCCGACCTGTTCTGCCAGCTTCAGGAACAAACTGACTGACAGTCACTGTTGATGCCGCCATGGACGGTTACGAACTTGGAAGACGCCGAAACCAGCACCAATCTTTCGCTGACTGGTCCCGGAAGGCTCCAAAATTTTCGCGGAGTCACACGGTGTCGTCGCTGGTCATGGCTGGCTCTAGAACCAGGCTGCTTTGCTCAGACTGGGATTGCTTCTCAGGTCGCAGTAGTAGGAAGACGTCACCGTCACGAATGCTCCCAAAGTCAGAATGGTGAGAGACTAGTACGTACACATTCATGTATGAGTCTTCTTTGATCTCCAACTGGGAAGGACACTAGAGGAGGTCAGGGCCGAGAGATATGTCCAGAAGAGTGGTGGGGAGTCTGGACAGATTCAGACTGACCTGATATGCTACCTTGGGGTAGAAAAATCAGAACGGGCTGCTCCGGGCTTCAATCGACACCCCTCTTGTTACGTTGGATAGAAGACTGGTGGAACTCCACTCTGGGTAAGTGGCGCGCCAAGGGGAGCCGTGGTGTGGTTGCTAGAGCTTCTGTATGTGGTCTCTAGTTGCCAGTCGGACGGGTTCTGCACAGTCTGTGGCAGACAACTCTTAGGAAGGTTGCGCCTCACGATCACTCCCGTCATCAAAATGATGCGGGACCAAAACGGGCGCGTTCGTGACTGAGTACTCTTCCATCTCCAACCATGAAGGCCGCCAGGGAACGTCGGAATAGGGAGATAGAGGATGAATAGTGACTGGGTGTCAGTGCTGGCTCTGAGTGGTCTGACCTGCGCACCTGGGGGAGAAAATTCGGAACGGACAGCTCCGGACTCCAAATGTGGCTCTGCCAACTGTGTTGGATGGAGGACTAGTAGGAGAACGTCCCAGCCAAACGGCCCACCAAGAGGAGCTGAGTTGTGGAAGTAGCAGCTACTGCACCGGTGCTCTGGTCTTCCCTCAGATGCCAGATGCGCACTTTGACAAAAATGGATCTCCCAAACAGCCCCAAACTCAGATGATTGTGGGATCAACTCGCTGTCGAAGCTGACTTGAAGACGTTTCCGTCGATGTATGGTACACCTCCAGAAGATGCCGGATGGCCCCGGGGCAGGCTCTCCAAGCGGGGCCTCTGGTGCTGCCTGCGCACTAGATATGCAAGAAGATGATAGGTGTAGTAGGGGTGGATAGGGGTGATGGGATTGTGAAGGGGTGAGGGGCTATGGGCTGTTGCATTCGATTACCCCTAGCGGCTATTTTTTCCTAGCTATTAATCAAGGGTTGTCCTTCTTTGGAAGGGCGAAATTAACATCATAACCTTTATAGTATGGCAAACTCTGGGTCCCGACGAGATCACCCGCCTTCGTCTGACCAGTCAGATGGTGCGCATAATAAACTTGTCACGTTCGTAACTGGCACGCCAATACATTAATAAATCAAAAGATAAATAAACCATAAATAGATTAAAAAAATGAAATCCACCCCCACATAGTCTTGGCACGCCCGGTGGGATCTCATCTCCCTTCATCTCTTTGCCTAGGTAAAGGGCCCCAGGGCCGTACCCAAGAAGGCTGATTATTTGCTTGTTTCATCTTGCCGGAAAAACAAAGGCCACTAGACTAGTAGGACTCGTATTCGGGCCTCAAGTCGTGATTTCCCACGCAGCAAATGGGTACTTGGTAGTGCCCACTGTATTTAGCTCTTTTCCCCCAGTGGTTGGGTTTCCCAACTTTCTGGGTGTTACATTCGTCACCCTACTTAAGATAGAAGACAATGAAGCTATGAAAATTGCTATGGGCGAGACTGCTTCCCATTCGAAGAAGAGCCTCCTCTGGAATGGTACTACCAACTTCATCACCGTCTCTTGCCTAGTGCAGCATGCCAACGATGGAATTCCCTCCACTGGTGCAGGCTACCCGGAGGCAACCGGAGGGACTGCCTGAGATGACGAGCTATTGTTATTCCCCAAGGCTGGCTTTCTACTTCTGGGAAGTCAGTAATGATTAGTGGCATTCGGGTCTTTTTGAACAGCCGTGACGCTGAGATGCCACCAGATCGTGTCATCTCAATGGTACCTACTCATAATGCCTTCTAGATACTGACAAGCAGGAGGGAAAATCCTAACGATAATAGACAGAGGAAGCTGGCCCCTAAGCTAGCGACGTTTAAGCAAGTTTGGGTCCCTAAATGGGCCCAGGGCTTGGTGCCGACCCTGCAAAACCCTACTCCAATTGACAAAGTCCCCAAGAGAAGGGGAAAGAAGATTGCCTCAAGAAAGGAGGTGGTGGTGAATTCTCCACCTATTTTCAGGGCCTGTGCCAGACAGGCAGATATTTTCTTGTGTCCTAGGAGATTGAGAGAAATTGCTAGGCTATCGTGGCTTTCTTATATGCCGATAGTCTAGGATTAGAGGCTACCCCCTATTATCTCCTCAGAGTACAGTCAAGATGAAGTGACCAAGGTGGTCAGGAATTACTTCCATGGCCTGGGATGTTCCTCCTTAGGCCAGCAAAGTCTTTTCCGTGTCATTAATGTTGGAGAGAAAAAGGACGAAGAAGAAGAAGAAGAAGAAGAAGAAAGAAGAGAGCATCATCCCCCACTATAGTCATCTGAGTTGAATTTTCCACACGGTCATTAGAAATATGATGCTCAGGTCAGGTAGAACCCTTGAGATGGACAGCTTGGAGTAGTTCCAGGAAGAGAGTGAAGCCGGTCAGTACCAGCAAACTACTGAATTTTCCCAGCAGCAGTACCAGGAAGAGGGAAGCTATCCCCATGTTTATTATCCACCCTCTCAACACCAACAGTTCAACTATCAGGGGGACCATGCCCCCAACTTCACTTCTCAACACCAAAACCCTCAGGTTTATGTGATTGACACTAACCACGGGGGAGATCCTTCATCTCAAGTGCAACCTCAGTCTACTTCCGGAGGAATCGCCCCTTTTCTCAGTGTCGATGATCTTATCAATGCTCTCTCTCAGTTGGATGAGGCACAATGCCAAAAGATCCAGGCTGCCTTGAAAGGGAAAGTTGTCCCTTCCTCTTCTTCTAATCTCCCCCAGGCCGCGGGTGGCCACCAGATCAACTCCTCCAGGGACCAGGCGGTCCGTCAAGCGAATCCAACCAATTTTCCTTCCCGTCCTACAACCCTCGTCCCTACTGCGGCGGGTTATTCTTTTGCAAAACCTCAAAGGAACCCCTTACCTAACCAATTCCCTTCCAGTCCGGCCCCAGCCGAGTCCAAGACCGACGTCCTCTTGTAGAAGATAGCTAGCATAGAAGACCAGCTCAAGAAGATGTCCATTCCAAAGGATGCTCCAGAAGTTTCCGTCCCAGCCTTGCCAGTATTCCACTTGCCACCATCAGAGATACCGACCTTCCGTCGATATAATGGAACGAGTAACCCGTTCATTCACTTGAAGGACTTCATGTATGAAACTTCCTTCTAGCAGAACAATAAGGCATCATTGGCCTACCTGTTTAGAAGATCTCTAGATGGCCCGGCTCTCGAGTGGTTCTATTCTTTGGAGCCAACTGAAGCCGACGATTTTGATGTTGTGAAGAGAAAGTTCTTGCAGAAATACAGGGACCGTGTGGGTCCCTCTTTGTCCGTCACTGATCTGGTCGCAAAGAAGATGAAGCCAGAGGAAGATTTCATTCAGTCTGCTGATAGGTGGAGGTCTATGGCCGAAAAGCTAAGGGATACGCTCTCAGAAACGGAACAGGTTAAAATGATAGTGTCTAATGCAACCCCTCAGTTTCGTCATATTCTGGCCATGAATAAATTGAATATCATGGAAGAGTTGTATGAGAGAGCGAGGTATATTCAAACTCAGATGAAGGACTCGCCCATTCTTTCCATGTTTGACCAAAAGCTGAGAGTGCCGA
Organism: Amorphophallus titanum; assembly: GCA_024336825.1. Classification (NCBI taxonomy): domain Eukaryota; kingdom Viridiplantae; phylum Streptophyta; class Magnoliopsida; order Alismatales; family Araceae; genus Amorphophallus; species Amorphophallus titanum. Next base: position 5,769,573 of record JANBPO010004741.1, on the reverse strand, counting down.
GGAAGAGCAACGTGATGAATAGTGGTGGCACCACTACTGAGGGTGTGGCTATAAACGAGCAGGTGACCAGGGCCAAACACCAAAAGAGCTGAAGCCGCAAGAGAAATGCTGAAAGTGGTGAAAGGAAAACAAGTATTGCCCGAAGATGTCACCACCCTCACTACAAACGTGGTGACGGCTAAAGAAGAGTAGGTGTTGCTGAACATCTTGCCTGAAGGAGCTTCATGGGAGACAATGGAAGCCATCCCCAGCACGATAGCCATGGACCCATCGGTACTGATGCTGCTCCAGAAGTACCAGCAGGAGATAAGAAGCAACTGATGGAGAAGACGGAGCTAGCCTTAGCCTCCAAGCAGCCTGAAATGCAAGCTGAGTGGTCACGGGGAGGCATCAACTTGTGCGATTTCCCACCACTATACACCCTGCCCTAGCAAGCAAAGCCTAGCCTGGCGACCACCCAACAGCGTCCACCTAAACCGCTAATGCCCCCAATTTGTTACAAGTGCACCAGCCACCTCCATTGGTGCGGCCTCCTCCGTAGGTGACCACTTTGGTCACTCCTTACCTACAGCCGGCAGACTTCTACCCGGAGCCGATCGATCCGACTGCTGTCAACAAGTTGATGGTGGAAAGAATGATTGAGCTGAAGCTCATCGAGTAAAGTTAAGGCGAGTACATCGCATTTGATGTCTATTGTGTGTCATACCCGCCACACCATGTAGCAAAGCGGCTCCCTCTAGGGGTCAGCAAGCCACCCAAGTTCGACAAGTTCAACGAGAAGGGATCCCCAAAGGAACATGTTGCATACTTCATGACCATCATGGGCGACCTAGGCACAGATGAATCATATTTGCTAAAGTTCTTCGGGTCCTTGCTGACGGGGCTTGCATTTGAATGGTATTCCAGCCTTTTGATTGGGTCGATCAGCGACTGGCTGGATATGTAGAAGAAATTCAGAGAAAGAATTCAGGTCACCGAGAGGGAGGTCACGGTGCCTGAGCTCTACTCAACAAGGCAAAGGCAGATGAAACAACCTTTGAATTCATTAAGAGATGGAGAAACATCAGAATGAGGTGTAAGTGGCCCCCGCATCAGGAGGACGTTGTACAGATTTGTAAACAGAACCTCAGGAGGGAGGTACTAGAAAAGATGATTGGTATGGAAATCTGGTCATTTGACCATCTGAATAACATAGTGGCCGAAGTGGAAGCCTTCCTGGCGAGACCCACCCCTACATCAACCGCTGCCACTGCACAGAAGGCAAAGGTAGTAGAGTGGCGTCAAGTGCCTAAAGAAGCAAACACCCTTGATATCAGGGCACTTGAGCAACAAAGAGATGAGGGCAAGAAAGTAGTTGCGCCTTAGCCCACCAAGGCAAAAGAAAAGAAGGAAGGTCCCTCACTAAGGGATAAAATAAAGAGGCCTAGTCGCCCCACCACCACTAGAGTTGGAATTCAGCCGCCGGGGCCTCTTGCCTTGCTTCTTCTTTTCATTTTTCGGCAGAAAGCTTGCTGCAAACGTGAAAATTTAGGTGTCCACAAATGCCCCCCACCTGCCGGTGCCGTGAGGGAGGGACGAATGAGCGGGGCTGGTGGGTGTGGCCCACTATCATTCATCGTTTTCCTTCCTCTTTCTTCTTCTTCTTCCTTTTTCTTTTCTCTCTCTTTTTTTCTCTTTTTTTTGTTCGACGGGTCGGAGGTCTTTACAAAAGGGGCGGGGAGGAGAGTTCATTCACTCAATGACCTAAACGGAAGGTCCAAATCAAAAGGAATATTCATCACCTGAAGGGACGATGGGAAGAGTTTGTTCATTCAATGATCCGGATGGGTGGTCAGAATCAGAAGGGATCTTCGTCACCTGAAGGGACGGAGAGAAGAGTTTGTTCATTCAATGACCTAGACGGGAGGTCCAAATCAGAAAGGATATTCATCACCCAAAGGGATGGATAGAAGAGTTTGTTCCCTTAAAGGAGGTATTCGTCTGCCGAAGGGACAGATAGAAGAGTTTGTTCCCTTAAAAGAGGTATTCGTCCCCCGAAGGGACAGGTAGAAGAATTTGTTGATTCAAAAGAGGTATTCGTCACCCGAAGGGATGGAGAGAAGAATTTGTTCATTCAATGACCTAGATGGCAGGTCCGAATCAAATGGATATTCGTCACCCGAAGGGACGGAGAGGAGAGTTTGTTCATTCAATGATCTGGACGGAAGGTCCAAATCAGAAAGGGTTGTTCGTCGGCTTGGATGGGACGTCAGACACTGACGTAATCTGTTTGTCCTTCTGTCTCTTCATTGGCACGGGGTGAGTGCCAAAGCAAGAAAAAATGGTTTATTCTTTGTTCCTCGACCCAAACGAAAGGTTCGAATTAGGTGTCTCTTCATCAGCACTGACAGAGTGTCGAGGGCTGACATGGTTTATTTGTCTTTTTGTCTCTTCGTTGGCACGGGGTGGGTACCAAAGCAAGGAAAAACTGTCAGCTCGGGTGCCGACGATTGAGAAGCTGTCGTCCTAAAGCCAATGATTGGATAGCTGTCGGCTGAGATGTCGATGATTAAAGAGTTGTTGACTTAGGAGCCGATGGTTGGAAAACTGTTGGCGCAAGGGGCCAATAACTGGGAAGCTGTCGACTTAGATGTCGATGATTGGGTAGCTGTCGGCTCAGAGGCCGATAATTGGGAAGCTGTTGGCTCAGGAGCCAATAAGCGGATAGCTGTCGACTTAGAAATCGATAATTGGCTAGCTGTCGGCTCAGAGGCCAATAATTAGTGTCAGCCCAAGGGGTCGGTCTTTCATTCCTTAACCCAAACGGAAGGTCTGGGTCAGGTGTGTCTTCGTTAGTGCTGACAAGGTGTCGGGATTGGCCAGGTTTGTTCGTCGACACGGGGTCGACATTAAGTGAGCAGGCTGCGAGTGCCAAAAGTGTGGAAGTAGACTTTAAAAGTCAGAATTGGGATTGAGCGAGCAGGCCGCAGGAGTAGGCCATAATAGCCAAGGCTGGAAGCGTGCTTTAAAGGCCGAAGTTAGGAGCACATGCTATAAAAGTCGACGATGGGAGTGGGCCTCGAAAGTCGAAGTCGAGGAAGCAGGCTACTAGACCGAGGTTAGGAGAGCAGGCCATAACAACCAAAGCAGAGAGTGGGCCTTAAAAGCCAAAGTTAGGGAAGCGGACCACAAAGCCAAAATTAAGGAGCAGGCTACGAGGTCAGAGAGAGATTTATTCCTTTAATGATCTAGACGGAAGGTCTGAATCAAAAGGGATGACGTTCGACGCCGAAGGGACGGAGTGAATAGTTTGGTTACTCAAAAGGGATATTCATCGCCCGAAAGGAACGGAGAGGAGAGAGTTTGTTAATTCAAAAGAAGTGTTCATCGCCCGAAGGGACGGAGAGGTGGTCAAGTCGTTGACATGGGCTAGTGTCAGCGTAAAGAAAAGGGGGTGATTCCTCACCCGAATGGTAGGCTCGGTCCAGGGTGAAAGGGTATTTCATTCTTTAATGTGCCGGGGGTGCCGTCTGTATGATGGGTCTTTTAATTCTTTGGCTGGACGGAAGGTCCAAACCCAAGTGGAGAGAATCTTTTAGTTCTCTAGCCGGATGGACGGTCCGAACTAGAGTGAAAGAAGTTACAATTTATTCATCAACGCCGATGGGCTGCCGGGAGCTGATGTGGTTCATTCATGGACACAGGGTGAGTGTCAAAGCAAGGTTCTTTTTGTTCTCTGGCTAGATGGAAGGTCCGAACCAGAGTGAAAAGAATCTTTTTATTCTCTAGTCAGACAGAAGGTTCGATTTAGAATTAAGAGAATCTTTTAGTTCTCTAGTCGGATAGAAGGTCCGATCAAGAGTAGAGGAATCTTTTTGTTCATTAATGCGTTGGGGGTACCGACTGTGTAATCCGAACCCAGGGAAGTGGGGCAGAAGGGCTGGAGTTGATGTTGCAGAAGTAGGCCGTAAAGGCTGAAATCGGGGAAGTGGGCTACGAGAGCCGAGGTTAGGAGATTAGCAAGCCGTAAGGGCCAAGATTGGGCTCTACGAGCCAGAACTAGGAAAGCAGGCTGCGATAGCCAAAATTAAGTTTATTTTATTATTATTATTATTTATTTCTTTATTCAAGTATGTAGGCATTCATTAACAGGCATAACATAAATATATATAAGGCAGCTCCCTCTATAGGGGACGGGATAGGGACATCGCCCATGATTCACAAATGCGGTGCGGGCCACGAGGCACAACTAAGGGGTGGTGCACCCGTCAAGAGGATATTGCATGGTTCGCATGCGCAGCTCAAACTTACAATCTTCACCCAAGACAATTCTCTGTGGCGTGGAGGTGCAAATGTGTAAACAAAGACCCCCAAATATAGGGATGTGCAGATTTTCTAAGTAACTCTCGAGGATTACTCTAGCGCCTACACATGGGTTTTAGGCTCTTGATTTTGGTAGCTTCGCATAGCCCCCATCTGTTTATTTCGGTTGCGGATTTCACCATTCGACGCGAGTCTCCTCATGTGTCTCAATGGGGATTCCCAGCTACTAAGATTCATCCTTATTATAATTTCATTACATATTGCACCATTTGGCGCGAGTCTCCTCATGTGTCTCAATGGAGATTCCCGGCTACTAGGCTTCGTCCTTGTTGAAATTCGCTTCACCATTTTGCGCGAGTCTCCTCATTTGTTTCAGTGGAGATTTTCGGCTACTTAGATTCATATTTCTCTCTTTTTTTTTACATCATTTTTTAATGGGGGTAGGCAACTTTTTCCTCACGATTACCCTTTACGCGAGTGTAGGAATTCAAGTATCCACAGAGTGCTAAGAAGAAAGTCGGATAATCCCTATGATCAAAGGCCATTGAACACATTAAGTGCGAAGTGTAGGAGTATTACCTCGAGTTTATTTTGTGAGTTAGACTTAGCAATTTAGCCATGACTCTTTTTCTTGACATGTGCACCCACCATAATTGGGTTCCCTTCGAGCATATGCCGCGGCGCACATGCATCCGGAGTTGGGGCAACATTATTTAGCAAGGAAACGCGGTCCTAGAAAAATTCCAAGGAGGTGTATTATTCTATATTAAGCAAGCATGCAAGCAGGGTAGCCAGGCATTTTTGTCCCTTTTCAAGCTTCTTCCGTGTAACTTCAACTGCAGCGTCCACGCACTTGAGCAAGGGCGTTGACGCTGCCTCACTCGCGAGATCTTCGGTGGAGGTAGGGGGATAGATGCCCTACTCTTTTCCTGCATTTCCTCGCGATTTAGAGCCGAATGGTGTGAGTTTGAGCAGGTTTTGCCTTGTTTGGGCAAAATACATGTTCGGGGGGTGTGAGGCGTGTTCGCCATTCCAGGCGATGGTTTGTAGTTCTAATGGTTTCAATTGAACCTCTGGGATGTTCGGATGACATCCCCTCCAGTTTGATAGGATTTGGTTGTGATTTGGGGTCGACAGGAGTCCAGTTACTCTCGTGAGTAGTTTTGGGTCGATTTTCGAAAATCTCCCATTTCTAAGTCATTTTGTGGTTTGTTGGCCCCTTCCGGCTTGTGAAAGGTCGACAGTGTGATTTCGAAAGTATCCCCATCGTTCTGGAGACGATTGGGGCATGGAACGGTATTTTCCACAGATTTTCCTATTTTCAAGGTTCTGTGTGTTAATGCGGTGCTCTCAGGGGGCGCGTCTATTAACGCGCTATATCATGTGGTCACGTTCATCTAAGAGGATGAACAATATGGCGGCATGGAACGCGCTTAGTCCACCCACCACGTCTATTAACGTGGATCTCATGAACGCCGTGATCTTCTATTAATGCGCCCTAGGCCATGACCGCATTCTGGTGTTATCACGCTTGAGGCTATGGCCGCGTCTATTAACATGACCTAGGCTTATGCCGCATCAACGCGTTGATGCGCTGCGAGTGTTGGACGTGTTTTAGTGTCATCGCGACTCTCCATAGGGCCGTGTTTACTATCGCGACACCAGCTTTGGACACTTTAATGTCTTCTGTTTTCGATGTATTATTTGAGTTATCTCAGGCTCTGGTGAACCTAGGATTCAGTGCCTTGTTGGCCATTGACTCGATGGATGCCTTGGGTTTTCCGTGAGAGCTATATATATGTGTGTCAAAGGATCCCAGAAGAGTGACTTTATCCCGAGCTATGTGTGGTGTTTCCTCCATGTTCGTTGGCTTGGCTTCGACCCCTTGGTTAGCCTATTGTAGGTGGATGTCGTGGACGTCCTATGAGGGCTGTGACCGTGTTATAGGGTGTTCGGAAGTGCCATGAATTTGAGCAGTGTTTTGTGCATTTCTAGAGTCATTATGATTTCTGGTCAACCCAGTTATGACCCAGTGGTTGACACGTGACCTCGTGAGTGTCTTGGTAATCATGTATTAATTGAGACTCTGATTTGGACACTTGGAGGTATCGTCTTACCTCAGTTTGTATGCCTATGTGGTCTGAGGGCGTTGATGTTCCCTCATGTTTCGTGATTTGACAAGGAGGAAAAGAGAATCCTTACCGAGCCAGGGGAGGAAGATGCCTACGACGAGCACTGCAACTGGCAAGGCGTGGATGGGGACTGCGGGGAGACCACGCAGTCGCCTTTATAACCACCCACGACAGGCCAGAGCCACTCTTCGTGAGGCAGGTGAAAGGACGCCTATCACAGTGTCAGGTGACCGTTCGGAGTCCGCGCTCCCAGAACAGGACAAGACTTGGGCTATCATTACCCGCATGACCGCTGCCACCGCCAAAAGTGCCTTGGGCGCCAAGCCAGCCCCAAAACTTCCGACACCCATGATATGAGGAGTCCAACCTCAGGCCTCGTGCTCTACAGAGACCCTCTCCTGATCGACTCTTAGCCCCCTACGTGGTGCTCGGCGACTGAGAGTAAGGGGAAGTGAGGAGGGTAAATCTGGTTTGGCCCAGATTCGGTCCAATAACGACAGGCCAACTGAGGATCGAGCATATTAAGCCCTCCCAAGGGACAGGCACACGTGCTTGGCCCAATAAGAGGAGGCCCAGCTTAGGGGAGCATCGGATTCTTTAATGCGTAATCGTCACGGCCCAAGAGCAGTTATCACCGGAAGACTCTCCGACAACCGACCGTTTCCCCCACGACATCGGCCCTGACCCCATAATGGGCAAGCGCGTCCCATGAGCGCTGTAAGACTCACCCGGGACTGGTCGACGCCTGGGTAATCGCCCTCCAACGGGTAATTCTCGTCAGAATAGCGGAGAAACGTTACTCTACTACGGGTGTCCTTCCCTATCAAGGGATGAGGCCGCTCGCTCCAGGACAACCCCATATAAAAGGGAGATCAACAGAAGAGAAGAGCACGGTGGTTCATTCCACTACTACGTTACCCCAGAGAATAGAGCCATTACCCCTGCTGAACAAGGTGAAGAAGAGAGTGACGGCCTGCACTCTGAGAGAGCTTCTTCCCAGCGACCTTACCACCCAGCGAGCACTCTTCGAGTGAGCACTGGGACCGGCGAGCACTCGTCTGGGAGATCTCCATCAGCTCTACGACCTCCTATGGCGATCTCTCTTTCTCTCTCTCCCTGCTCTTCTCTGCGCTCTATTATTCCGTTGCTTACTTAAGCATCAGAGGGTTGTCCCTTGGGGTAACACTCGGGACTCCTTCTGACGCCTCTTCAGCTTCCTGGTGATTTGCAGACTTTCACGGGCGTGAGACGACTTTTCCTACAAATAAATAGAGAAGGTGGTACATGGCCTAAAAATTATTTTCCTGCCTCTACAATTGTAAATGTTACAAACATGTGTACAGATCTTAATAGTCATTTATATTATTGCAGACAAAGGAGATCCATACATACTATGCCTATGTATTTCCGTTGCGCCTCAGGCTGGTGATGAAGACTCTGGGCTTGCACCAGGAGTGGGTAGACGTGGCGGAGCCACGGAGGATCGGGCGGAAGACCCGAGGACCTACGGTGATGACAGACTGGTGGCTGCGCTTCCCGAAGTAGTACTAGGACTGGCAGAGGGGTGGCACCCTGGTCGTCTCACAGGCGGAGGATAGCACGACGTACACATGGGTCTTCTGGAGGACCTACGACAGTCGGCCTCATATGAGGCCCCGAGGGGTACGTATGAATACGACTTTGAATGTTTGAATGTTTCCACATGATGAATGTATTACTAATATGCGAATGTAGGATGCGCGTGATGAGGTGGTGGCGGACATGCAAATGCAGCTACACACCCTGGAGGCTCACTTGGCGGGGACCCAGCATGGCCTGCAGGTTCTGGTGAGTTATTCTTTCCTAACTGCTTATAATATGATTCCTAAAATTGAGTGATCAACCACTGACAGTCTTATGGCATGGTGCAGCGTGCCTAGTAGAGAAGGGCAGTGACCGGAGCAGGAGAAGCTTCCAGCTCGAGTGCCCCAGACCAGAGTGCCCAGGTCACCTCCTTGGAGGAGCAGCTAGCAGGGGCCAACGGACAGGCCGAGGCAGCTGAGCAGGACCTGGAGACAGCGATAAGAAAGATTGATTTTAGATTGATTTCAATAGTGGAATTATTTATCAATCTTATTTATTTTCATGGTGTTGCAGAGGCAAGAGCTCCAGGAGGCGATGACTCGGGTAGCACTGGCGGGGACCGAGCTCACGATCCGTGACCAGCGACTTGCAGAGGTCGAGGAGGCACGACAGTGTGCCGTCGAGGAGCTGACTGTAGTGAGGCGCTCGGCCACTGAGGAGCTAGCCGAGGAGAGGCACCGGGCGACACGAGAGCTGGCTGAGGAGAGGCGTAGAGCTGCATTGGAGCTAGCAGAGGAGAGGCGTCGGGCTGCAGTAGAGCTAGAGCGAGCGACGACAGAGCTGCCCAGCGAGGGAGAGGAGCTTCCTCGGGACGTGGTGGAGCTATAGCTACTCCTCAAGATGGAGCAGCGAGAGCGCGAGTGTGAGCGGGCAAAGTGTGAGCGGGAGAGGGCAAAGCGTGATGAGCTGAGGCTCTGCCTAGGTGCAGCTGATGAGCGAGCGAGGATTGCAGAGGAGCGCTACAGGAGGGGCCGTGAGTGGGCACGAGCTGAGGGACACCCGAGTGCCCACTCCGGCTCGAGCTTCTTCGCGGGTTCCTCCACCGTTGAGAGGAGAGAGGAGTGTTGACACCCATTTTATGACCAATAAGTTGGGTCACCTCCGTACTCATCTTAATGATGCTTCGAGTTATCTACCCTTGTTGGACCTCCTAAGATGATCTCCTTGGACTCAGTAACAGTTACAGAAAAAGCTTCACAACTTTGGGATATAAGTTTGCAAGAATGAAGGGAGGAAATGATAGTAGGATGTTTTCTATATTTGATACCAAGGAAGGAAAATCTTGGAAGACCTAGTTTGCAACAGGATATTATCCTATTCTGACAATTTATATTGGTGTCAACCTAGAGAACTGAAGTTCATATTCTGTTACCTTCATCATGCCCCGGCATAACGAAGTGAATTCCATAGCCTTTCGCTCCTTGACATGTTCAGAAAAATACTTGGCACGAAATAGTGTAAGAAACCCTTTGCATGTATGGGGTGCATCGGCTGGCGGTGCCGGGACCGACTTCCACTATGTAGTGCATCTTCGTTAAGTTAAAAAGCAGCAAGATGCACTTTCTCTTGGTCAGCACATTGCATGACCTTAAATATACGGTTCATCTCATCAATACAGTTTTCTGCTTCATCTGGATTCGAAGAACCATAGAATCATGGAGGATTTAAACTCTGAAAGTTACGATGTAAATCACCAGCGCCTGTCCTAGTGATGGCTTGGGCCATAGTCTGTAATGCTTGGGTGAGACCTGCAACAGTTTGCTGCATACCATCCCAGTCCACACGATGAGCCAATGAGGAAATAATGTACCTGAGAGAAATAACAAATTGTTAACTCCCATGGAATTTAAAAGGGTTTATCTAGAGCTAATTTACTATCTCATCCCGAGCTCTACCCAATTCTCACATAGGTGGTAAATTTCTTCCTTGTTCATAGGTTTGGGTCCCTAAGCCTTGGACTTAGCCTATGATATGACATATTTTTCTCTAAGTCCTCTAGGCTTAGGCTCTAATACCAACTTATTAAAGGCTAATCGATTTATGGATGGGTTAAGACCCGATTTTATTCAGCAGCTCAGGACTCAAAATATCCGTACTTATGCAGAGATGGTCCAACGGGCATATCTATGTGAAAGGACCTTGGAGAAGGTCGAAAACTTAAAAAGCAAAGGGGAAGACTCAAGCCGAGGGTCGGATCGACGTAATAAGGAAAAAAAAGTTTAGCATCACAGAGCCCTACAAATCCCGTGATAGCAGGAAGAGATCCAGGAACGGGAGTGGTAGTGGTTCCCAGAAAAATAAGAAGATCAAGGAGGAGGACAAGCAAGTCATGGCGACTTGCTCTTTCTGTGAGAAGTTCGGCCATTCAGTCAAAGAATGCTGGAAGCGTTTCGGCGCTTGTTTACGGTGTGGCAGTCAGGAGCATCGCATGCTAGACTGCCCTCTTATGAAGGATCAACCTTCCGGTGGCGGACGTAAGAGACAGGCTCATCTCAATGCTGTTTTAGATGATGTGACCAATTAACATAAAACACTTAAAACATGTATAATTTGATATTTGCCCATGCTGCTTGACGATCCTCGTCACACTGCTTCCGGGGTGTTCATTTCGAAGCTTCTGGTCCTCGGTTTGTAATTTCGAGTGATTTCCAACGCGTGCTGAACCCGTGTCAGATTACTCGAGTTTCTCCCTGATTCGGCCTTTGGCATTGCGAGCCATGCCCTTAACCCTACTCCACGCCTGTGGGGAGGGTCTTCATCGAGTGAGTAACCACCCAAAGTATTTTCTTCCTCATTGGGTAGCTTTTCGACTTTCCGCAGACCTTTCCATCATAATGTGTGCCTTCACCAGGTTACTCGGGTTTCATGTTGATTTGGCCTTCGGCACTACGAATTGAGGAGCTAGGGCCATTTCTTCAGCTCGAGAGGCTTTCTTATGAGGTAGCAGACCACCAGATGTGTTTTCGTCATGATCGGATAAGATGTGGGGTTTATTTGGCCTCTCTGCCCTTGATTAATTGTTCTTAGTTGCTAAGGTGTGCTTACCGTGCAGTAATTTTTTGATGTCAACAGCCAGCCCACAGATGGGATTACTGTGTGCATTTCGGATGCCACATAACTCACCAATGGGGGAACACTGCCACCGCCATCACAGGGCTTACTCTGACGTGGAATGAGCTGCACCCACACCGTCAGGATCCCTGCCACGAAATCTACCTTCTAGTAATGGGTAAGGAAGCAACGGGCAACTCCCCACAATCAAGGAGACCTTCCTCCACGATCTTCGCCATTTTCCCAATCGAGGAATAGCCAGTGCCCCTGCGGCTTGTATAAATAGGCCCTTACCAGACCTAGAGAGGAGAGAGGACACCTTAGCCTACGCACGTAGCTACAACAACAGAGACACCCCTCCAGACACCCTTACGTAGAGACAGTCACAGAGAGAGAGGCATTCGCATGCTACCGGAGCCACACCACAAGAGAAAAAGAAGAGCTCCCCAGGCAGGGGCCAAAGGCATCTCCATCCGAGGCATAGGGTCGGAGAGGTCCCCCCGTGGTTCTTCTCTCCTAGTCTCTCTAACCATTCTCCAGACCCATCGAGCACTCTTCGAGGCTTCACCCCTCCGACCAGGCTCACCTTCTCTTCGTTTTGACTCTCCTCCCCCTCCTCCTCTCTCAATCCTAACTTATATTCGCGGGTTCTTCGCAGCTAGGAGGACGTCATCTAGGTAATGGACTTTGCCCTCTATCTCTTCAAAGCGCTGGAGCCGATGATCCATCTCTGGGTTAGAGTGGAGCGGGCTATGTTCCCTTGGCGCGGGTACGCTGCGGGGTCGCCGAGTTCTTGAGGCCGAGGAGTGGGAGGCCTCCGGCCTCGGGTTCAACTCTGTTCTTACCCTTGTGGTCTGTCGCGCGAACGCTAGGTCACCTAGCGGTCGCCCAATGGCTGTTTCTTCCCTATCTTCATCGCCTTCTCTTTCGCCCATCTAAATGGTCACACTATGACCGTTCATCTTTGTTTATGGTCTCATAAGTACCGTTTTCTTGTTTCTATCAGTTTGTGTTCGGCTACCCTTTAACGACCTATTTCAGGATTGCCACCTAAGGGGTAGCGGCCCTGACGTGATCGCCTCACTCATCTGTCCTGTGTGTGTTTTCCCCCCCGAGCCCCTTCTCTTCGATCTTCGTGCCTAAACCCGCATCTCTCTCCCTCTCTCTGTCAGTCTTAGAAGTCATGGTTAAGTCAACTTAGTTAGTGTCAGCATAAACACATTTGCATTTTTTTAAGACAAAAAGATTGTGTTCATATACATACATGTGTCTCATGTATAAGTACATCAAGCGAGTCCCTCTCCTGGACCACCGCTATCCCCGGTACCCTCATGGCGCTTCCCTGGCGGGTCCATGGCTGTGCTCCCCTCCTTATGGCATCGCCATCGCTCCACCTCCTCGTTTCTCTGATAGCTAGAGGAGCTTGTGAGGTAGCCTCTGTACGCACTACTGTACGCACCGCTCGAAGTCCTACTGTGCTTCGATCTCTTGCCCAATAGCCGGAGGGCTTCCTTCAATCCGACCACTATGCCCTTCAACTCAACAACTTGTAGTCGGGACTGCTCCAGCTCACTCCTCAGCCCAGTAGCCTCTACTCATGATTGTTCTACCTCCTCTCCCTGTCGAGTGGCCTCGCTCAGCGCTGCCTCTAGCTCTCTCACCTGCACATGCATTCATTGCAGTTATCCATTTGCACTCATAATCATAAAGTCAAAAGGAAGTATGGCTGGTTGTTTACCCTCTCCGTGAGTGTGGCCTCGGCATCCTCAGCTCGAGTAATCGCCCGAGCGACGTCTTCATCCCGCTCAGCCCAATCTGCTGGTGGCTGGGAGGATGAAGATGGAGCATCCGGTCCCTGTCACTGTGCTCCCTTGGGCCGCTACAATCAGGAGTCAGTCAGTCAGTTTCATGATATTTGCATTTTAGGTCTCAGGTTAAGTCGAACTCACCATGAGCTCCAGCGCACGTTGGAACTCGTCCCGCTGCTGGATAGTGGAGTGGAGGAGACCCTGGAGCTCCGCTATACGTCCTAGATGTTGATTTATATGGGTTCCTTTCCAAATGAATGTGATTAACAATAATGGAAATATGAACAAACAATGTAATCAATCAACCTATGAACATGTGCAACATGAACCTAGGCAATCATCATGAAATCTAAACATGGGCATGCCATCTTTATCAGCATTTTTTTCATTGTACTTATAGTCATTTGTCTTTGACTGTCTTAATGCAGCATCGTGACTAGATGTGAACAAGGTCAGGAGCATCAAAGACAGGACGATTCGGGATGAGCTCACCTCACGTTCTTGATGCTGGAAGAAAAAAGTCTAATGTAATTATTGTGGTAAGGAGATGCATGGCGGAATTACCAGAGGAAAGTAACATTTGGCAGGGATAAGAGGAGAGATCAAGCAATGCGACAGATGTCCCCGACAGAAGGTAGAGGAAATGTGCCAATGCCTTTTGGGCAAAAAAGACATGATGCAACGAAGCGCTGAAGATCATGCTCTAAAGAGATTTCAGGCAAAGTAAGCAGAAGGAGGAGGGATGATGATGATGAGAAAGGCACCGAGGATTCAAATCTAGAGCTGACCGAAGCAGTAGAGCATGACCAAGTGACTCGAAGAAAGGGAAAATACCGATAAGTTTAGGGACTTACTCTAGTACAGCAGGTGTAGCACGACGTCTTGACACTAGTGCAACCCCGTAGAGAGTAGGCCCCATGGACAGCTATCTGCACAGAAGGCAAAGTGCTACACAGCCAAAAATCAAGCAAACATTGAGAGGGGTCAAAAAAATAGTTGAAACTGCAGGGCATACATTTAAAAGTATTTGCAAATAACTTTTCCATGCAGGTGTGCCTGCACATGCAGCTGAATCAGTCTGGCAGCCTATGGTTGATGCCATAGCAAAAGCTGGCCCTGTCTTGAAAGCTCTGTCACGTCAAGACATATACAGGCGTGACCTTGAGGGAGAGGTTGAGAAGTTTCATCAGTGGGATGAAAGCTTCAAGCATATTTGGATGGAGAGAGGATGCACCATTATGTTTAATGGTAGGATTGATATCACGAAGAAGTCCATAATCAACTTTTTGGTTTATTGCATCGAACGTACAATATTTGTGAAATCAGTTAATGCATCAAATTATGAAAAGAATGTAAATTATTTGTTTCATTTGATGGATGACATGGTAGAACAAATTGGAGAGGAACATGTAATGCAAATAATCACCGATAATGAAGTCAATTACAAGGCTACAGGGAGAAAGTTAATGCGAAAGCGCAAGTATTTATATTGGCTCTCATGTGCAGCACATTGTCTGGACTTAATATTTAAAGACATTAGGAAGGATAAAAATGTGAAGAAGACAATTGAGAGGGCACAAAATATCACTCAGTACATTTATGGCCATCTTAGGATCTTGAACGTGTTCAGAGAGCATGCAAGTGGGGGCCGAGATATCATCCGTGTAGGGACAACAAGATTTGCTTCGAATTTCATTTCTTTGGAGTCCTTGCACAGGTATAAGTAAGAGCCCAAGTCTTGACCGTGCTACCCCCCCAATACCCCGCCAGTTCAACTCCTTTGAAATGGCCACCCATGGGCCGTGCTATCATTGCACGGTTCTATTTGAACCATGTGGTTTGGTGAGCGGTTCCTGGTGAACTGTTTTATGACCACCGTGCCCGATGGCGTCCATCCCATCCCCACCAGCAGTGAGGGCCTATAGGGCCTCCCAACCGGCCCTAAAGGGGTCGTAAGCCCCCCTTCTACCCACCTAGGCTACATGCACACATTAAAAATGAGAAATGGGGGAGTTTTAGGGGGCCTACCTCAGAGGTTCACGGTGGTTTCTCCACTGCCACCGTGGTCACCTCCGGCGGTGCGTCGGCATCCTCCTCCCTGGCAGTGATCATCGTGGCTTCTCCCTCGGCCACAGGCGGTGGCGGGGGTGCTTCCTCCTCGATCGCAACCGGTGTCATCATCTCCTCTGATGGTGGTGCTCCAGTGCCCTCCGGTGAGGTGGGCGGTGGTGGCGTCTCATCTCCGGCCATCCTCCGGGCTTGGTACTTATAGCGCATCAACGAGGGGAGAGTAAGGGAGAGTGTGGGGGAGTGAAGGAAAAAGGGGAGAACGAGAGAGTGGGAATAAGAAGAGAGTGGGAGAGTGGGTTGAGAGGGGGAGAAAGTGGGTGGCCTTCTCCTCTCCTCCTCCATCGGTTATGGTGGAGAGGGAGAAGGACGAGGGTCGGTTTGTTTTTTTTGAAACCGCCAGTAAGTACACGGTCTATTGATGGACCGTGTACCTATTGGATGGTCCAATATGAGACCGTTTAAGCTCTAACAGCGCGCTTCCTTTGAACGGCAAGAGTGTGGTCGTGCAGATCATGAAATAGCCTCATTAAAGGTTGTGTATTTTCACGATCGTGTTCAGAACTAGCAATGATTGCACGGCCCGTTCGTGACCGTTTACATTATGGGGTGGTCTGTTCATAGATAGTTCATGGGATGAAATAATAAATGGTGTTTGAGCCTTTCTTTGCTGCATTATGAGATTAATGATCTTTGGATTCGAATGATTATTTCATGATATATCAAATGCAAAACCTTGTTCATGATTTCTCTTGCAGCTTTAGTCCATCTCGCCTGCCACTGTCACTTCCCACCAGGTAAGTCAGGTAAATATTTCGAGACCTAATCCCTTATTGCATTACTATATGGTATCTGTGCTATATTATCTCGAGAACTGGTTGGTTGTTCACGTGTTCCAGGATCTGATGTTCCCCTATAACAAGAATGATGATGATCTAGGTGCACACGTTTAATCATTGGATAGGCTGTTAGGCTGGAAAAATCTGGGGACAATGGTTCTATCTCGCACGCCGTGGTTGCGGATAGTGTCTTGACCCCCCTATAGTGGGTCGCAATGTCATCAGAATGTGTCCAACATCAATAGCGCATCAACGCATTAACGTGGCGCACGCCTAGGTCGTGATAATAAACATGGCCAGAACCTCGAGCGCGATAACACAATAGTCGTGGCCATAACCTGGGTCGCAATTACACTAACGCGGCACTTAGCTGGGTCACATTAACACAAGATCGTGCCCATCACATGGGCCACGTTCCTAACCACCCAACTGTTCATCTTCTTAGATGAATGTGACCATATGACACAGTGTGTCTCTACTGAGAACGCGCCCCCTGAGAGTACCGTGTTAAAATACTAACCTGAAAAATACTAAAATCTATGGAAATCACTATTCCACGCCCCAATCGTCTCCAAAATGATGGGGAAACATCCTTAATAGCAATATCCACCTTCCACAAGCCGGAAGGGTCCAACAAACCACAAAATGACACACAAATGGGCAATTTCCATAAATCGACCGAAAATGGCTCACAAAGGTAACCGGCCTCCTACCGGCCCTAAATCACGGCCAAATGCAATAAAACTTGCGAGAATGGCATCCGAACATGCTAGAGGTTCTAATGAAACCATTTAAACTACAAACCGTCACCTAGAACGGCGAACATGGCTCACACCCCCCGAACATGCATTTCGCCCAAACAAGGTAAAACTCGCTCAAACTCACACCGTTCGGTTCCAAATCGAGAGGAAACATAGGAAAAGAGTAGGGCATCCATACCCCTACCTTCACCGAAGATCTCGCGAGTCGAAACGGTCAATCCTCACCTAAAACCATCACACGAACAACCCACTCTAGATTTTAATCCACTGAGGGATCGTGCCAATGCCACGCTCCATTCCTCGCACCTTCACGCTCCACGACACCACCACGCTGTCTCCACGTCATCCCCGGAGCCTTCTCCATGTCACGCCCCGATGCAAAAAGCCAAAATGCACCAGTTATAGCGCTCACGCCAATCAGAGCATCCATGCCACATGATAACATACACTAAGATTCCAACAAAATAATTTAAAGAAAAACCAACTTTATTTAATAACCCTAAAATCAAAAGTTCAATACAACTGACTCTTATGGACTTCACTGACTATTACAATGACTAAAAGAAAAGAAAATTACATAGATCTGGAATTAATATGACTCGACATCTAAACTAGACCAATGACTCATAATACGACTAGAAGGCTCACTCCACATTTACTCATGCCCGTCCCCATCGGTGTGCACATCCTCATCCGTGCTACCTGAAAAGATTGGAAAGAAAGGGGGGTGAGCAAAAGCTCAGTAGGAATTACACTCTATCATCAGGCATAGTTTAAGTAATTAACCAATTAAACATGTGCCTGTCCAAGATGCTGGCTATAGGGTTGTCGAGGGTCAACCCATGAATATTCATCAGAACAAACAACCAAGACGTGTGCTGATAGTACGTCGTGGTTCTATCCTCCTTCCTCACAAACGCCCTATATGGGCAGAAGCGGTCGGTCTCACTTTTCCATGAGGCTACCTTGGGAAGTGACTCCTCTATAGGGAATGGATACTGTTGGGACTCCAAGCGAGTGCTCCCAATCTGGCACAAATGCTTCAAATTCTTCGTAAAGGCATCCTCATTTATAGCAACAAGTATTGGTGGCAACTACTCGGATGAATCCTCCTTCAGAGCTCGCCGATTGGCTACATATGTGTCCGCCTCTTTCGGGTGCTGAGAATATAGCCTCTTCAGATGAGCCTCATCTATATCGAACATCGGCCCCGGCTACTGACTAAGGAAAGTGCATTCTGCCACGTCCTAGTAAGCTCCTCTGCCGTTACGGTAGAAGCTCGTGAGGGCATTCCACCATTTAATGTACTCTGGGGTGACCCGAGGAACACGGTTTGATACCGATGGCACCCTGAAAGTAGCGGCATCCTAGTGATGAATGAAATCCCACCAAAGATGGCCGTCGCCAGAAATTAATGAGCTGTGCTTTGATCTGCTCTCCAGAGAAAATTGGGTGGCTGTAGTAGGAATGTGCTGGTCATAACCAAAATTTCGTCCAAATCTGAACGGATAGTAAGGCTCCAGATGAAGCAAGCCACCTTTTCTGAAGATCAAAACACTCAAGCAGATGGCCAAGGCCCAGTCAACTAGCTCAGGCTCTAGAAGGGGCTAGGTCATTTTGGCACCCGAAATAGGGTGAGTAAGGGTGTCCACATCCCCCAACTTGCACTGACGCTGCAGATTTACCAAAGGAGCAGAATTTGCTGCTAAAGTCCAGAAATGAATACTCCCTGCTGCATCCATTGGGACCTTAATCAACCGGCCTCTGATCTGAAAGAGTTGTTGTGACACTGGACCAGGTTCGGCGCTAGCAAACTCTAACATCAGAGGGAACAATGTAGCCATCTGTAAAGTTCTCAGAGCAAGTTCGGGAAACAGACTGCACACCCAAGCATTAAAGAAGTGAAATGGGCCCACTGTTTTGAGTAACCTAGGGACCCGATGTCTGTGCAAGTCTCACAAGGACTTATAAATCAAAAAAAGTACCACCGGGCACAAAGAAAGCCGCATCCCTCAGGCCATCTGACATGCCGGTTATATTGCCTCTGACCTGATAATTGTTTCATCTCCCTGTGGGAGAGTAAAAGTACACAACCATAAGGTGAAGTAAGCGGCACAGTGTGTGATGGGGTCTACTTCAACAGGATTGGGTCCTTCTTGACTAGTCTGTCGGATGGAAGCTGGCAAGTCTGACTTGAACTTTGGGGTCCTGCTCTGTTTCCCTGCAATTGGAGCCACCGAAGGAAATTCATTATACTTCAGAGGGCCATTGAAGAAATAGTGAATCCACTGCCCTACTCGGACCTTCAGTCTGCTACTTTTCTCTCGGGTATGATAACCCTTGGATGACCCCTTATAATGCGCCAGGCAAAGGGAACGATAACCTTCATTAAGTAGCGATATGCAAAGCCGAAGGAATATCGGCCCTCGCCGTCAGTTTCATCTTTGACCGAGTCCTCCAAGCAGACCTCTTCATAGGGCTCTCCATTAATCGGCAAGCCCGAAAGCTGCGACAGGCTCCAAAGGTCTACTGAAGTTTCACCTTCTGCTATATAAAATATGTTGAACTGAGGGGCAAAAGATTTCGAACATTCCACAGCACAGGCCCTTAGAAATAGGGTATCGGAATCGTGAAGCATACACACTATGGTACACTCCGGCTCTGATCAACAGAGGGGCGTACTCCTTCAGCACAAATTCAGTGAACTCTACTGCCCCCACACGAAAAAGATGAGCATCCATCACTTTCGTGTCAGCAAACCAACCGGCAGCTAGCTGAAACTTGAAATGGATGGCCAGGCAGTTCATGGTAAACGGCTCGCCCCTGTAGCCCCACTTTATTGGCGCAAGAAACAATCCTTAGCCGGGTTTCTCCCTGTTGACCCGACCCGCTACATTGTCCCACCTGGCGGGAGTAAATTCAGGAGCCCTGGTCAACATCTTCAGCTCCGGCTCCAGTTCAGTTACGCCAAGGACGGCGTCCCAGTCCCGCTGCTCTCCAGGAAGGTAGATGGCATTGCCCCGATACACGGAACCCTTCAAGCTATCCCTCTCTAGTAACATAGCATGTTCCACGGCACGGGCTAGCAGAAGGTCCCTCATGCCACCCACGGTGAAGGTTCGGATAAACGGCACCAAGTGACGGTCCTTCGGGAAGTCCGGACGATAATCGCCACCACGTCTGAAGCCCGTTCCATCTTCAGCAGAATAGACCCAGGATGACGAGATGGTGTCTGTCTCAGAGTCTGAAGACTCGTCAACAAATACAATCTTCCCGTGACCACGGTCCAGTTGTTGAACGTTCAGCCAGTTTACCAGTGGACCGGATATCTCAGGCTGGGCAGAAGGGCCTACGTCAATAGTTCCAGAAGCAGCAGAAGAAAAGCCAGAAGTAGCCGCCATTGCAGTAACTGCAGTCCAAGAAGATTCCAAGATGAGATTCCAAGAAGAAATCAACAAATAAAAGCTAAGTATTTTAAAGAAATTTCGGCAACATCTCTCCTTATTTGGGTATGCCCGAAGTGTAATAGGAAGTCATCCACCAAGAGGGAATGACCCCTTAAATAGTGAGGGACATAGACCTGAAGATGAAGCAGCAGAAATGGCCTCACGGTGAAAGAAAGAAGGAATCCTCCAAGAAATCCCACGTTGAGCGCTGCCGCCAAGGGGGGGTGAAGTGAGAGAAGGTTGAGGGTAAAATAAACCCAAAACCCTCTCTCGGCAGGTTAAATAGTAGAAGGAGGTTGAGTTCCTCGGCGCGAGAAATGGCATGCCGAGAAGCCCCTCCGCCTAGCAAAATGGTGCACCGAGGCACCCTGCGTCGAGAGCCACCCTTGGTGAAAAGGCACGCCGAGAGCCCCCAGGGCATCGTGCCGAGAGCCCTCGCGCCGAGGCCAAGACCGCGTCGAGACGAAGGTGATGAGGTGATCGACACCGATTTATTCCCAACGAGAAAATGAAGCCAAAAAATTAAGATGCAATACTGTGAGAGCTGAAATTATGAGAATATGGTGAAGTTACCAAGCCATAAATTGAAAAGAATCAACAGATCAAGTAAGAAGATGTACCCAAATGTTGAATATGCACAAGCAGGTCCCATGCTGCCCATCCTTCACCCACGCCACCTACTGGTGGGGGGCATTTGTTGACACCTAAAATATGCACAAGCAGAAGAGGAAGAAGTCAAAGAAACTCGAGGGCCTTCAATAAAGAGGATGCTCTAATGATATCCCTAATGATATCCCTGAAAATTCTGCAGATCAGAATACAAGAAGATCCGTTACCACTCGACACTCCGTCCGGCTAAGGCCACGTCTGGCCAAAGTTGCTACCCAGTACTGCTGTCGTTCAGACGGTCAGGCTGATTAAGACTATGTCAAGCTTCGGGCAATCATCTGCCTGATGAAAAAGATCTTCAGAATATTTTGATGATTAAAAGAAGGGATTTACATGGCTTGGCACACATTTGTGGAAGCAAAATATCAAACGTTGGAGGAGGTACGGCCGTGTTGGACCTTCCATCCCCATGGTGCGGATGAGAGTCAGTCGTTCTTCTTTGTGCGACCCTGGCCTGACCGCCCTTCGGCTGACAAGTGCGGCCAGTGGTGCGACCGCTCATCCCCATGAATGGCCTGAGACCAACCGCGCATCCCGTGAGTTTCTGACCATTGTTTGTTACTATTACATAGTGTTCGGTGTCCGCGGCTAGGGGATAGTCGTGTGTCCCCATGAGCGGCCACGTTTTGGCTGTTCGTCCCATCTTACCATTGGTGGATGAGCGGCCCAGGTGGGTCTGCCCATGTCTTTGAACGGCGAGGTTCTAGCCACCCTTCCCCTGAGCAGCTAGTGTCTGACCGTTCATGTTTCTTGCCGTTGGGTTGATGAACGGCCAGGTTGGACCGTCCTTCACCCTCAGGTAGCTAAGGGTTAGTCTTTCATCTTTGGAACGGCTTGGGGACAGCTGTGGTGTTGCCTGCCCTTCTCAGGGGTGGAATGGTCTGTCCTTGACCGTTCAACCTTGGGGTGGCCCGTGCCTAGTCGTGCATCCTTGAGCGGCCAATGATAGACCGTTCATTGTCTGAGGCCTAGTCGGTGGATTCTTCCATGCCGATTCGAGTCTCGGGTGAGCGGACCTCGATCCACATGCTAACCCGTGGTCTGATTGATGTTAGGCATCATGTGGGGACCATGTGTGGGGTGCTGTGGGGAGTCCCGGGATGTGGCGTCTTCGGCTTACGTCACCATGAGTCGGTGTTGTATGAGGGGTAATCCTTATACTTGTCTACCTCTGGAGTCATTTTTCGTGACTTGTGAGTCCGTTCTTCCGGTGACACGTCCACTAGTCGTAGCCTTCTTATGGCACGAGCGTGCTGAGCCACCCGGGAGTGGTGGAGCGGCTGACCCGAGTGAGATAGTGAGTAGGTTGGTTATCGTAGGGCCCCCATGTACAGTCTAGTCCGGGCTTAGGGGGAATTACCAGCTAGAGGACAGGCCTAGGGCGTATGGTATGAGTGTGCACACGAGGCTAAGGGTGTCAGACCCGCGCTGACGAGCGTGACCTCAGCTAGTCCTTATTTTGGTGGTACTTTTGGTTACTGTGCGTGTATGAGTCTCGCGCCCGGGGCGTTGTAGCTAGACACTTGTGACGCAGTGTAAGATGTCAGGGGACACATCCGGTCATTCTTCTAGTGGGTGGTGCTCTTGTCTACTGGCAAGTATGGACTCGAGTTTTGACGGACCAAGATTCAGTAGTATGGTATCGTTAGAATAGATGATTTTTCTGTTTGTTTATTCCCGCTTGTTGGTTGTACCGTACTCCTGCTAGGTAGGGTACTTTCCTACTTTCTTGCCAGTACCCTGAGCTCTGGGTCGTTACAGTTGGTATCAGAGCGGTCTTGGGGAATTATATCAGGAATTGAAATCCGCATTGGTCCCGAGCAAATCCCTTTGAGTCGTTCGTTGCTGGCTTAGGGTGTTTCTTGCGAGTGCTGACGTGTTTTTCGTTGTCACGCTTCCCTAGATTCAAGATGTCGCCTCGTAGGCGAAGAGTCCTAGCTCCTCGAAATGAGGCTAGTGTTTCACCTGCTCCTGTTGTACTGATTCTTACCTAAGCTGCACCTGTTCCTATCCCGCCTGTGGAGTTACCCGACGATCATGGACGACCGCTGAAAGAATTTCTGCTGTTCCATCCACTGACATTCGAGGGTCAATTGGACCCAGAGGTAGCGAGGGAGTGGTTAGATGCCACCGAGCACGTCTTCCAATGCATGGAGTGCGTCGAGGATGAAAGGGTTATGTTGGCTTCTTATCAACTTCAAGGTACTGCATGCACGTGGTGCACCACGGAGTGGGAGGTTACCTTTCGTTCTCGTCTGCTTTGACAGATCACATGGGTGGAGTTTGTTGCTCCATTAGAACATGTCTACATTCCAGCCAGCCTGAAGTTAGCCAAGATGTATCAATTTCTAGAGCTGACCTAGGGCAAGATGTTAGTGCTGCAATATCGAGATAAGTTCATTGAGTTGGGCTGACATGCACCCCACATTTTTGCCGATGAGACTATAAGGACATAGTAGTTTCTACGTGGACTGAAAGCAGAATTGAGTCTGCCGCTGTTGGCTACCCATGTAACTAAGTTGGATTCTATGTACCAAGCCACTGTCGTGCTAGAGTTAGAGTTGGCGAGGACTCAAGGGCTTCCTCAGACTGGGATGGTTTCGTCGACCGCACAGCATCAGCCGCCCCACCAGTCGTCTGTTTCAGGAGCTTCTCCCACTTTCTCTCCTACCGATGGTGCTTCCTTCTCGCAATCTCAGAGTAGGAGTTTTCGATTTAAGAAAAGGAAGAAGAGGTTCGATCAGTCGGCATTTTCTGATCCGAGTTAGCAGTCCGTTTCTTCCGTTCGACCACGTCAGGATTTTGTTACTTTTCAGCCAAGATTGTGTTCCAGGTGTGGTGGCAGTCATCCAGGTGTGCCGTGCTCTTTGCCGGTTGTCTGTTATCGTTGCGATCAGCCGGGGCACATCTCACGAAACTATCTGTTGAGGCCGCAGACAGTGCAGTTCTCACAGACTTCTCAGTCACCGCAGCCACAGTTTCATCTTCCTCCGTCGCCTCAACCTCAACCATTTCACCTACCCGTTCTCGCTCCTTCTCAGCAGTCGTCAGCAGCTAGTCGTCCACCGAGAGCCAGAGTTACTCACATCACTCATGTCACCTCCCTTCTCATTTGCACACATTCCCCTCTCTATCCTATTTCTCTCCTCTCTCGCCCTTTCGGCTCCAGTTGCAGATGGAGGAGGCTCGTGGGCGAGGTGGCGATGGCGTGGGGATGATCGCATGCGCGATGGGATGAGGATCGGGTTGGTTTTGACACGATCCCGAATGGTGGATTCAAAGCTGGCGTGGTTCGTGTTTTACAGTTTTCTATGTGGTTTAGTCACTTCGGTAAGCGGTTTCTTCAGTGGAGGTAGGGAGATGGACCACCTACCTTTCTTGCACCTTTTCTCGCGGTTTCACGCTCTACTGTGCGAGAACGAGCGAGTTTAGGCTCGTTGTGGTTTTTGGGAGTTCGTAGGCTTTATCGAAAAATGATGACGATTTTCAGAATGGTTAGTACCGTTCGACCCCCTGGAATGTCTGTGCTCCATTGATACTAATTTCGTGTCGAATGGCAGTCTATCGGGGCCGGTAGGAGGCCGGGAACCTCGTTAACCCCATTTGGGTGATTTCGTTAGAATCGCCCATTTTTTACGATTCGTGCGTCGTTTTGACTCTGGTCGGAGTGTTTGTCATTGCCAGGGTGATTGTGACTGTATCCCCTTCGTTTCGGCAGGAACAGGGCGTGGAAAGGCCACGATTGGACGAACCCCTGGGTTTGCTCGCTGTGACGCTTGAATTGTCACACCAGAGACCGTTCATGTGTATGGGCGGCTATCTTCAGACTGCTTATCTTGTGTCGGTTTAAGGTTGAGTGGTCGTTCGATAGACCGCTCATCCCCCTTGATTGGTCCATCTCGGACCATTCATCCTTCCCGTTGGGTAGAGTGGCCAGGTCCTGCCCGCTTATCACAGTTGACCTTTGGTCAATAGTTTTGTGTCGGTGGAGACAGGCGATTTGGTCAAAATCATTCTGACCGACACTGTAGCAGGTCGGTTAGCTTGAGCGACTAGTCCTTAACCACTCGGCGGCCCAGCCCTAACCGCCCATCTATTTTAGTGTGTAGGGGTCTATTCTCTTGGGCGGTTGGCTTCCAACCGTTCATCCACTTTGAATGGTCCATTCCAGACCGTTCATCCCCTTTGAATGGTCCATTCCAGACTATTCATCCCTCTTTGAACGGCTTCCATCTGGACCGTTCATTTCACTGAGTGGCCATCTTCTGACTGCCTAGTGAGTCTTGTCTGTTGTCTCGTTCGTTGGCCATGATGGCTTGTCTCGTGTCTGTCTGTCTTAGGTTTGTGTCCTAGGGCGGTGTCTGTGTGTCGGTGGTTCTCTAGATTAGTCGGTTCGGGGTTGATTGTGTGTGGTCTACTCTTTGACTGCTCCAGTTTTCCCTAACGACTTATCTAGGACATCGTGTCACACTTTTTATATTATTTTTTGTTACTTTTAGTTTTAAGCTTCAATTTGATGGTTGGACGTACAAATTAAATGACTAAAAAATTTTATAACAAAAATATGATGTGACAAAAAACATCATAAAAAAGTGTCACCTCAATATTACTCTTTCAATTTTTATGTTAATTTAAGTATCTTAGAGAAATCCGAGTCCAGACATGATCCGAATCGTTTTAGTTCTGGACGCAACTCATCGTCTCATCCAGGCCGCTCGCTCGATGAATCCCTTGTCCAAGCGCTTCTGATCACTTTGCGACGCATCAAATCATCCGATCGAGGATGGACGGTTAAGATTGGCTAACCATTACGAAGGGCAGGAACCCTAGTTTTCTGAGGATGGTATAAAGGGCTGCCGGCCGAACGCTCTCCTATCCCGCCGCAGCCCATTTCGACGCCGTCTTCACGCCTCGTCAGCGCTGTCTTCCCCGCGGGATCGCCATGGGTGAGCTCTCTTGCTCTAGGGTTTCGTGCTTCTCTTCCTTTTCCTCTCTCAGTTCATCTCGTCGGATCCGCACGTTTCCATGCTTTCCGTCCTCTGATCCTGCAAATTTCTGGGATTTCATCGATCTTCTGTTGCGAACGGGGGGAGGTCATCTATGGTTTTGTTTCCGTTGTTGTGATTGCTGTCTTCTGTTGTTGCAGCGAGGATTAAGCCCCATGAGCTCCGAACCAAGTCGAGGGACGAGCTCCTCAACCAGCTCAAGGAGCTGAAGACGGAGCTTGCGCTGCTGCGGGTGGCCAAGGTCACTGGAGGCGCCCCCAACAAGTTGTCGAAGATGTAGGGTTTTTATTTTGCTTTGTGCTGGTGTTGTGGTGCTCGTTTGGTTCTGCTGCCGTTGCTGATTTTCTCTTCCGATGTTGGTTTTGGTTGACGCAGTAAGGTCGTCAGGCTCTCTATTGCGCGCGTGCTCACTGTGATGTCGCAGAAGCAGAAGGCAGCCCTGAGGGAGGTCTACAGCAAGAAGAAGTTCATGCCGTTGGATCTGAGGCCAAAGAAGACGCGTGCGATCAGGAAGCGCCTTACGAAGCACCAGGCATCTTTGAAGACCGAGAGGCAGAAGAAGAGGGAGATGTATTTCCCCAAGAGAAAATACGCGATCAAGGCCTGAAGTGCTGTACAAGCCTTGCAGCTGTTTTCAATCAAAATTTTAGATCTGGACCCTATCACCATTTTGCATTTTATCTCCCTTTTTTATTTGACTTATTTGCCTGGTGTTCGTCACTTTTCTGAGAGAGAACTGGAAAAGATTTCGAGCAACTCGTTTGTTGATGCGGAGCTTTGTGGTTGGACCACTTGTTTGCTATGAGATGTTTTTCCGAAGCAAAGCAATGCTAATTGATCTGGATTTTATTATCCATTTGTCAAGGAGAGGACCGAAGAGAAAAATAGATGAGGCAAAGAGTATCAAGTTCTATGTGTTCTAAAAAAAGTGCTAGCTGTTTCCATGTTAGTGCTTCCCGAATTCACATGCCCTTCCACTGTGCTTGTCTTCTTCAGTCTCTAGGTGACAGGCACTACCCATGCTCACCTGTGTCCCGCTTGCCTCAGACAAAGGTGACCAACTTCTTCATGGCCAACTTGTGTTTTATTTTTTGGCCTCTACTGTTCTCCATAGGTGCTCCTCTACGTCTGTAGGTCACCCTATTATTCGCTGAACAACTATGAAGATCGCACTGGGAATCTTGCCAATGCAGGCAAGATTTTAACCAACTTTTATTAACCAACTGATGCAGGCTCCTCATGGCCAGCGGTCAGCCACCCGGTACGATCGAGAGGGGGAGCTCAAGTGTTATAAAAGTTGCCTGGTAAAGAGAGCCTAGATGATGCAGCTACAGGGCATAGGGAGGACCGTGGGCACGTCCATGCCCTAGGGTTCACCCCCTCGGGCTTTGCAGTTCCATGACTTGTCAAATCCCAGGCCTTCAAAACCATCATCTACTGTTCCACCCTAACTCTATTTCTCCGTTGGTCATTACCCAACTCATCACACACACACACACAGGTAGGAGAGAGGTGGGTCACTTTATAAGCAGGCAACAAGACCACCCCAATTCTCTTCACACATGAAGCTCACACCCCCATTCGCCCATATATAGCCTGTGAAGGGAACCCTCCAATCCAATAGGGTTCCTAGCTCCATTCCTTTTCTCTCCCACAGCTCCCTTTCTCCATATCCATCATCCCCCTCTCCTTTCTGTTTAGGGCAATGATGCCTTCTGTTCCAGTAAAGGGAAGCTCTTCACATTTCCTGTCTGTGCCATGCAAACAGTGTTACCAAAGAGCTAGCTTTCTCCTTCGGGAAAGGCTCCTTCGTCATGCTCCCCCTTCTTTTCTCGATGTAAATACTTCCCCACTCGTGTGCATGGAAACCAGTGAGTTAGCATATATAGAATCTCTCCCTTCTATCCCTCCTTTGGGTTCCCAAAAGTTGGCATGGCATAGCTGGGCTCATGTTGTGTATGTTTCCTTTGTGGAAGTATTTGGTCTCCTAAAGAGACCTACATGGTATATCTTTTCCTGGAAGTATGTGTTCATCATGAGACTTGCATGTGGGAAAGAGGTCATATGGTGTAGCCAAGGATGACTTGCCGGCAATCTCTCTCTCTCTCTCTCTCGTAAACTGTAGGTCACATGTTTTATTCCTACCATGCTCATGATTTGCATGGAATCTATATATGACAATAAACTTGATAATATATATATATATCAAATAAAAAAATAAAAATAATACATCCCCCCCACAAGCTAGCATGCCCGGTGGGACCGTTGTCTCCCTTCATCTCCTTGCCAAGATAAATGGGCCCCGGTGGCTCTCCCAAGGAGCGTTGATTGTTCATTTGCTTCTGTGATTTTAAGAAACAACGATGACTGTTAGATTTGCTGCACTGATTTTTGGCCCCGTAGTCGTGGCCAACCATGCTGCTTGTGGGTACCTGGAGGTATCGATCATTTTCACCACCTTCCCACCAGTGGTTGGCTTCCCCAACTTCTTGGGGGTAGCTTTCACTGACGTGCTGAAGGTTGAAACTTCAGAGCTAGCCAGGGAGAGACGTTAGTAAGAAGCCTCGGGTTGCTGATACCCAAACCTGTAGAGGACTGCCAGCAGACTGGGTCCAACAAGTAAGCTGCATGGTGCACCATGTAGGTCATGGGGCTCGCCCCATCCACTACAACAAACCCGGGAACTGCCGCCAGGGGAACTCCCGAAGGAGGGTTGCTACTCCTATCACCGAACAGCTGTTAGTGTCCGGTAAATTTGTTATGATTGGAGGAGTCTGCATTTTCCTGGACAAATGCGACACCCAAGCAATCCCAAATCAAGTGGTCCCTATCATACCGACCTGTAATTCCTTCTAGGCCCTGTCCGGAAGAAGAACCGAGAAAGAAGAAATCGGTCTCCAAGGTCGAAAAGAGCTGGCCCCAAGGCCGAAGGTGTTTAAGCAGGTGTGGGTCTCCAAGAAGATCTAGCCTGTCTGCCAAGAGGCACCTGTTCACCACCGCCCTGAGCCTGCTGAGGCGGGAAAGAGGAATGAGAGGGACTTGACCACATGAAGAGAAGAAATGGTCATGGATCCTCCACGTCGCGCTAGCTTCATGACATGTGCCTGACAAGCCAATATCCCCACAGTGGGAAGAAGATTCGAGCAACTCACCAGAAGGGCCCGACTAGCCTATGTCCCTTGAGTTGGAGGTCGACAGCTATTCCTGATCCTACATCAGGGACGGGGGCAAGAAGAGATGACTAATATGGTCAGAAGCTATTTCAGGGCTCTGGGCAACCCCTCACTGAGCCAACAATGGAAACTGCAAGCAGTCGTAACCGAAGGAGATAACTGCTCACCGAAGGCATACGAAGAAGAAGAAGAGAGAAGAATGATGTTGTTAGTTGATGATAATGGGTATGAATATGGCCTAGAGCTCGAAACCAATGAAGCCCCTCCCCACCAGGAGGAGAGAAGAAGAATCTCCATGTTCAAGAGATTTACCTTCCCCGGTCATGCAAGAAGGAAGGTACACAAACAAAGAAAAGGTATGGAGGTTTTAAGGACGCTCCGGTGATTAGAAACGAGTCGTCAAAAGAAAAACCTATAACTAGCATGCTACAGTAACCTTTGGAATTTGCCGAGTAACGTGATTATATATATTAAATGGTTTAACTTGTTTAAGCTTATAGTAAATACACCATATAAGGCATGGAAATTTAGGAATAATCATGAGGATTTTAGAAGTATATTTATCCAGAATTTTTCATGTGTGATTACTTGGTTATAAAATGTTTAACATGCTGTGATTATTTAATTTATTAAGATAATTAAACAGTAAACTAAACTTAAGCAAAATGATGATAACAAAACATGAGTTTTAAACATGCAAATTTAATTACTACTATCTTGGGCTTTAGTTATTGAGAAAACCTACCTCGATGTTGGGCAGAGGAGGAAGATGAACGAACGGATGGAACGTTGGAAGTGGAAACAGATGGCTCCTTCTCCACGAACGAGATACAGGAAACAGGAGGAAGAGGAAGAAGACGTTCTCCTCTTCACACATGGACGAAGCAACAGCAACAACACGTAGCTTCTCTCGATCAGCCAGGCAGCAATAGTCTTGGCATGCTCAATCAGTTGGTTACTTATAGGGGGAGGATTCCTAATGGGGTCGTAATTGATTAAGGAAACCTACTAGTATTTAAATTCCCTTGTTTTAACCCTATCTTTCCCAAATCTCAGCCACCTTCCCTTACTAGTTCGCAGGAACCCTAATGCCCATGCTTTATTCGACGTGTTTAGGGTTGGCAGGAAAAGAAAAACCCATTCTTGCTTTATTTCACATAAGCATCCTCGTAGGCCCATCTACCAAAGGCCTTTGCTCTCGCGGGAAGCCCATTAGGTTAATAAGGAAATCAAATTTGTGGGCACCATGAGAAACCCATTAATGTAAGCCCTTTAAGGCCCGAACTCTTTTATTATTGGGTTGGGGCTCTTACTGATGCGGGACGGACACGGGAGACCGACTCTATATGATGCGGACCTCAGACTCTACATGCGGACACAACCAGCAACGCGTCGATATGAGGGGCTTGAGGTACGACACTAAGAGATCCTAGGGCTATACGTCGCTAACAGAATGCAGGCTCACTCATCGTCCCTTTTAGCAAAGGAAACGCGGATCGTGCACGATTGAGGAACCGGCATAGTTCAAGGGTAGTCCGACTCAACTTTCGGACTCGGGTCGAGTCACAGGGCAGGTCACTCTCTTACTCACAGCGGTGACATAGACACACGGGCTAGTATCCTACACTCTCACAGTGGCATAAGATTGTATACTAGCTAAGCAAAGTAACGCCGAGAAGTCTAGACCGTTACCTCCACGCACCCGGTGTGGCAAAGATAACCCCGGTCGATTGGTGGGATATTTGCAGACAAACCACGGGTCATGAATGCTCAAAAGAATGCGTATGATGCATGCTGGGCTAAAATAAAGGAAATCATTAAATCGAATGCAAAGAAAGGATAAAATATAAAATACTCAAAATATAGTATTGCTAGACTGGGACAATCAGGGTCAAGATACTATCCGCAACCACGGCGTGTGAGATCGAACCATCGTTCCTCAATTTTTCCAACCGAATGGCCTATCCGCTAACTAAACGCATGCACCTAGGCCATCATCATTTTTGTTAAAGGGGAACATCAGATCTTGGAACATGTGAGCAACCAGATGGTTCTCGAGATGATAAAGCTTAGACCATATAGTAATGCAATAAAGGCCATAGGGATCGGAATACTTACCTGACTTACCTGACGGAGGCGACAGGCAAGTGAAGGCTGATGCTGCAGATAAAATCATTAACAAGACTTGCAATATATCATGAAATAGCCAACTAATCAATTAATCACATGACGTAGCAAGAAAGGAGTTTAAACATACTAACGGTTAATAATAGGCCGCTCATCATCAAGAACGGCTATGGACAAGCCGTGCATCAGCAGAGAGTTTGAATGTTTAATAAGAAGAAGGACGGCTCATTTAAAACACCCAAAATTGGACGGCCACGACGATGGCCATGTACATACAACATACCATTGGGGAAGAATGGCCAGAAGCTAACCGTTTCCTGGTTGGATGGCCTTGTGATAGACCGCTCATCCTTTGGGATTTTTAAAACGTTAAAACCCCTTCGACTCCCTCCTCCCCACCATGACCGATGGCGGGAGATGGGAGAACGAAGGCACCGAAGCACCCCCATTCCCCCCTACTCTCGATCCCTCTCATCCTCCCTCCCTCTCACCCACTCATCCTCTCGCCCCCGCATGTGCTCTAAACACCAAGCACGACGCCCCTCAATGGCCAGAGAAGAAGTAGGGCCGCCGCCGTTGCCGTTGGCTGCCACCACAGAGGAAGCCACTGTGGGCGCGCTATCGACCATCCTCGAAGCGGGGGAGATGCCACCGGAGACCGAGGAGATGACCACGCCGGCACCGGAGGAAGAAGGAGCGACCGGGGAGCCATCGACGGTGCCCACGGTGACGGCCAAACCTCCCAAAACTGACGAAGTAGGTCACCTAAACCTTGGCCATTTATAACTTACTATCAATGCATGCTAGTCCTAGGGTGATGATAGGGGCAAATGGCCTCTTTGGGACCGATTTGGCGGGCTAACATGGCCTTACCACCAGTGGGGCCATTCTCTTGTGCATAAAAACTATGAGTGCTCACAATCATGTAATGAAAAATTAATTCTCCTGAAACTCAACCTATTTACATTGGCAGCCATTGATCTGCAAAGTGTAACAAATAAAGATTAGAATGAACTGCAGGCAATGAGAAATCAAGTGCTATGAACGGGGAGAAGGCTCCATTATAAGCAAAGGGGGAGGAAAAGAAAGAAGAAAAAGTAGCTTAAGACTCTTTTTCACAAAGTCTTCCCTGGTGCGCCTCAGCCGCCCCTTCCCCGGTACGCCCTGGGGGGTCTTCGCTGGCACACCCCCAGTGGCCTTCGCCGGCGCGCCCTCAAGTGGCCTTCACCGGCACACTAAACCCCCCTCATTGGTACACTCTTTGGAGCCCCTCACCGATGCACCATCCATGCTCTTCGCCGGTATGCTTTATGGCAGGCTTCACCGACACACCCTGGCGTGGCCTTCATCGGCACACCATAGGGCAGCCTTCACCGGTACACCCACCGAAGGCCTTCGCCGGTACGCTCCTTAGCGTCCTTCTCTGGCACACCTGCAAGGACCCTAGCCATGCATGGCCTTGGCAAATCCCACTAAGTACCACGAACCCAAGGACAAAAGTGGATATAAAGAAAATGAAAGAAATGGAGATGATGAATGAGACAATGAAGAATGAAGGCTATAAGAAGACTATTGTTGAAATGACCAAGACTCCGTCAATTTCTGACGAAATTTCGACAGAGTTTCCCCTAGGCCAAAGGCATAAGGGGAAACACGGGTGCACACCCACAAGGAGTGACGACCCCAACAAAGTGGTGGTGGGCCCCGCAGGACAACACCAGAAGAACTTTGGCTGAAGTGTTCCTCTCCCCCTTCGCCGGCATGCCATGATCAAGCTTTACCGGCACACCCTGAGGGGGCTTCGTCGGCACGCCCCGGGCGGCCCTTCCCCAGTACACCCCAGAGCAGCTCTCACCGACACACTCTATGGCGTCCCTTCCCTGGTACGCCCTGAGGGGTCTTCCCTGGTGCAGCCTAAACAGACCTCCGCCGGCATGCCCTATTGTGGGCTTCACCGACACACCACTGAGTGGTCTTCCCCGGCACGGCCCAAGGCGCTTCACTGACACACCATGGGATGTCCTCCCCGGTACACCCCCTATGGGCTTCCCCGGTGCACCCTCAGGGTCTCCCCCGGTACACTACCCAGGCTCTCCGCCGGCACACCCCCCCGGTGTGGTTCCCCGGTACACCCTACCCACTCCTCCCCGGCACACTCCGACTGGTGTCCCCCGGCATGCCCCTTCGCCTGCACCACCAGCGATAACCGAAGCAACGTTCCCCGGCGCCGGAGAAGAAGAGGAAGAGAGGGGAGAAAAGAGGAAGGAAGGGGGGAGGAAGAGAAGAGGAGGGAAGAGAAGAAGGTGGAGGGGAGTTTAGGGCTCCGTCGCCGCTACAGCAGCTTTCCAGCTCCCTGAGCCACAGGAAGAGGGAGTTAGTTCCTAGGGAGCCAGTTCCCAGCCACCTAAATCCACACTGTGGTATCCAGGGTGGCGGCATTCCCATCAGTGTTATTTTCCCAAGGAAGACACTGAGAAGATTTTTGACAAACTCTTGGAAGATGGGCGGGTATTGACCCATGATCCGCAGTCCTACTATAATGAGACAGTCAAGAGTCACCCTCGCTATTGCAAATACCATGCTAGGGTGTCTCACCCTACCCGGCAATGCCGAGAAGTCCAAGACTGCATTGAAGTCCTCATTCAGAGAGGGAAGATTGATGCGCAGGGGAACTCTATGACAATGCAGCGTCTTAAAGAGGCCGTCGAGAAGAGTCTCCAGCAAGTTCGGCAAGAGGCTAAGATTTTCTCTTAGTTAGCCCGACTGAGCGAGTCTACGGACAGCGGCAAGTCCCGACTAGACCCCAAAGGCAAGGCCAAGTGCGAGGGGCCTAAGGCCCGGAGCCCAAAAAGCCAAGCAGTGGGAGGAGGCTCCAAACCCCTCTCTAGAGTGAGCGAACCCGGCATCGTCATAAGGGAGAATCCTCTGCCAGACGATAAAGGCAAGGCTAAGGTGAGGGACCCTCAGGTTAAAGCTCCTGTCAAGTCAGCGAGGCCGCTAGTTGCAGAAAGGCCTCAACCTCTTGAACTAGCAAAACCACCAGTCCAAACAAAGCCGGCGGAGTCACAATGCTCTTAAGGGCCCCACTCCAGACTGGCAGAGTTCCAGGAGCTGCCGCTTGAGATAATTGCTCAGGCAATCAATGCCACCTTCCAGGTTCAGCCGGAGGAGGCTAGTTGGACTAAGGTCGCCCCTAGAATGAGCCGCGGCACCAAGGCTCCTAAGGAGCTGGCCCGGAGCAAAAAGTAAAATTCTGGGGGCAAACCAGTCCCATCCTCAAAGCAAGGTCCACTTTCTTCTCAAGAGACAGCACGCCAGAAGAAGCAAGAGAAGAATCGTAGGAAGAACTTGAAGAGGAGGCTGAAGAAACAACCTGAGCAGGCAACAACTACGAAGGCCCCTAAGGAGCCGACTCCTCTACAACGACTTCAAAAGCTCATAGATGAGCTTGCGGAGTACATTCCCCCTCGTCCCACGAGGATCGTTACTTTGGACGAATATATTCCTTGGGACAAGCTTGGGCGGAAGGCCCGCCTTCTGCAATGACTCTGGGAGATGGCTCACCGTCTTGAAGAAGGTGAAGAGTTTCCAATCCCGGAGGAGATCTCCTTATTTTACAAAGAGGGGGAGTTCACCGCCGAGATGCTCGAGGAAATGCTACAAGAGCTCCTCTGCAATATGGTGGCGATCCCACCGTCCGACAACATCAATGCCTCTTCGGCTGATAGCACCGGAGGCAAGGCTCCCATGGCGACATATCAACGTCGCTCGGCAAGAAATGGTCGGGGACGTGGTCGGTGTTGTGTCTCCTCTGGATTTGATGAGGTGTTTTGATGCTGACAACAGTTTGTGTTTTGATGCCAGTAACAATCACTTAATATCTTGTAGTCTCTCTTAAGTCAGATTGAGTCTCTGGTCATTTACAGGTCGATGCATGCTCAAACTGTTGCATTAGAAGGTCAATGCACATTCATACATTGAGATAGACAGGTCGGTGCACATGTTAACACCGAGCCTAGAAGGTCAGTGCATATGCATATGTATTGAGTTATAAGGTTGATGCATCCTCTACTTCTTTGAACTACCAGGTCGATGCATATATGTCATTGAGTCTAGAAGGTCGATGCACATATGTTGCTGAGTCTAGAAGGTCGATGCACATATGTGTTATAGACCAAGAAGGTCGATGCACATATGTTGCTGAGTCTAGAAGGTCGATGCACATATGTGTTATAGGCCAAGAAGGTCGATGCACATATGTTGCCGAGTCTAGAAGGTCGATGCACATATGCATTTTCATCTCAAAGGTCGATGCACCTTGTACACAGTATACACATACAGATCGGTGCACATTGAACATAGTACACACTATCAGGTCGATGCACCTCATGTACCTTATTCACAACTTGTGCTATAAGGTCGGTGCACCTTGTACACAGGTTGATGCTAGCAACCTAGCAGTTGGAGAAAGGTTGATGCTAGTGACCTTGCTACTGCAGCTTGAGGTCGATGCATGTTTGGAAAGGTTGATACTAGTCAGTTAGTTTTTACAGCATAAGGTCAGTGTAATAGGAGTCATCACTCTCAAGGTCGATGCACCTTGTGCATTCACTATAAAGACAGGGCGATGCACCTTCATTAAGGTATGCCTTTGTTACATTAGAGGTCGATGCTTTTATTCAATCATGTTGCATGGGTTAGTTTTAGAGGCTGATGCATCTCATTTATGCATCGATGCTTCTACAGAAATGTGTACATTTATTTAACATGTCTGAATCTTTTGAAACAATTAAGATTGAACTTGTGCTAATGCTTATCATTTGCTTCATAATTAACACCTCTTTATCTTTTATCTTGACAACCCAGATCCATGTTCGAACACTTGGGTTACATAAAGGCTGACCACATCATTCTCACGTGGAACTTAAGTGAAGCTGATTATTGGCACGTGATCCAAGGCAAGAAGCTGATCTGAAATCCTGCCAGGTGGATCGTCTTATACTCTACACTTGACACGTGGACTTTTGAAGTGCGTGGGAACGTGTTTTCCACCCACCCAAATCGAAAGCTCATGGGACCACTGGACTCGAGCTCTATAAAAGGTAATCCTGCGCTCGAACTCAAGAACATAAGAGAAAGAAGAAGATCAGATCAGATCAGACGAAGAGGAGAAAAGAGAAAGAGAGAGCGAGAAGAGTCTGAAGAGTGAAAGAGCTCGTTGCAGAGATAAAGAAGAAAAATGGAGTGTCGAGAGAAGGTCTGAGAGAGAAACGAGATTGAGAGATTACGTTTTGTCCTGACTTCTGGATTAGATCCAGAGTTAGATCGCTCTAGTGGAGCTACATTTTTCTTATTTTGTCATCATTTTCATTTGTTCTTCAGTTTTTCCTTTCAATTCTCTATAAGCTGTGTATCAGCTGAGCAAGCTGTGGTGTTCAGCGACGAGGTGTGATCCTCGGACAACAAGCTGTGTTGCTCAGCGTGAAAGCAAGCTGTGAGGCTCATCTATCTATAGGGATTTCATCCCTAAAGCTGTGAATCAACAGACTCAAGTTGCTTGGCAGTGGAAGCCTTACTCAGTTGAGTAAGGGGTGGATGTAGATCTCAAGCTTGAGATCGAATCACCTAAAAACTGATCTATCTTCTGTGTGATTGCGTACATCTTCTGCTCTGCGATTAGATGAATGCATAGGATCATTTGATGCTAGCATGTGTTTAATTTTTATGATACATTCATCTCTTATATGTGCCTAAGTCCTTCATCTAGTAGGTATATAGAAAGGCATGACTGGAAAGATAGGTTAAGCCTATCCGGATCGCCACCTCTTGCATGAGGAGATCTCTGATCAAACCTCCACCGAGTACCAAAACTTGGATGATTGACTGATCCTTGAAGTTGATTTGTGATTGCTTATTATAATTTGATATTACTGAGAATTGTTTTGAAACTCATTCATCCCTTACTTGCATTGTGATCAATCATTCAATGGTATATAAAAAGGCTCAGTCAGAAGGATTGGTGATAAAATTATAATGAGCTAAGTTCCTATCACTCTAGCAGTGGCATATGAAAATATACAAGGAAAGCAAATGCCAAGTAGGGAGCGAACACGATACCTTCACGCTACCGGGCGTGGGGAAGACGTTCCCGGCCAAGACTCGTACTCTCGATGTACAGTAAATAAATAATTACAGCAGTGAATTTTATTGCCCATTCCACGCAGGGAGGTAAAGGGCTACAAGGGCAATCCGGGAGTAGCGAACTCGGGTTGACGGACAGCAAGCCAGAAGGGCTATCGGGCCGGAGGCGAGCTGCTAGCCCAACTCGGTACTGTTCTGACTCGCTGGACAGCGTACAACAGCCTCCAAAGGTACATCATCCTCTTGGGATCTTCTGAAGGCGGCGGTTGGCTGGGACGACAGCGGGACATCCTTGGTCGACTCCCAGAAGTGGCGGTCGATGAATCGAAGCTGTGATATTATATTGGGAATTATTTCCCAACACCTTCCCGCAGCCCTGTCTCAGAATAGATCTGTGTGCTTCCACGATGAGAATTGTTGTGGCTAGATCCGAAGGCGGATCAGACTGAAACTAGAGCCGTTCGAAATTAGACTCGAAGGGCTACAACATATAATTTTTACAGAGCCATCCAACAATAGGATAAGAAATGAAAGACTCTGCAAACTCCGTGATTTTCTGGCTCAGGTTACAGATCTGGCAGGACAGATTGCGGGTCTTCCTTAGAATAAATTTTGACCGGAGGGAAGATGGTAGATCTAGATGTTGGTGATTTTATGGGGGATAGAGGGGGATGTATGGGACGTGCAGGAATTTTTTGGGATTTTTATGAAGAGGGTTGATGGGAGGGAAAAATATGACAACAGGGTTCTATCCCGCAGATCTGTTGATTGGCAGACTGACAGGGGTGGAACTAAATAACTGGGAAAAATATCAAACGGTGGAGGAATGGCACGAAATTTAAACTGGAGATGGGGGACGACAGGGGGAACAAACCCTCAAAATTTGGGCTCGATCAGATCTCCTGATTGAGAGATAAAAATCGAGCTTCCAGCTTCTATCCAGAGGTAGACAGAACTCTGACGACGAGACGGTGGTGGTGCGACGGCGGCTCGATGGCGGCGGCGGCGTCGGTGCTGAGCTTCTCACTCAGAGAGGGGATGATAATGAGGCCTCACACCTCAAGAAATTCGCAGCAATCCAGCTACAAGGGGTTGGGGGAGAGAGGGAGGGCTGCGCCCTTAGGTTTCTCCAAGAGAAAACTCACTTTTTCTTTCTCATTAATCTTCCAAAATAGAAAATACAAGGATTATATATGAAATGGAAATGACCTAAACTATCCTCAGATCTAGGGTTAGGGATTTCCAGGGTGGTACTCTATAGAAAAATTGAAATCTTTCAAATACTCAAGTCATCTTCTCTGCCTCATATTAAGCTCTTTTTTAGAAAATAAATACTTCAAACTCTTATGATCAGAAAACACCGTGAATGTTTCTTCATACAAGTAGTGCCTCCAAATCTTCCAGGCAAATACTACAGCTGCTAGCTCCAAGTCATGGACAGGATAATTCTCTTCGTGCTTTCTTAACTATCTGGAAGAGTAAGCTATTACCTTCCCACGCTGCATAAGCACACAGATTAGGCCAGTACCTGAAGCATCAGTGTAAACTATAAAGCCTCCCTCCCCAGAAGGTAAGGCCAAAACAGGGGTAGTGGTTAAACACTCCTTCAGAGTTTGAAAACTTCATTCACCATCTTTCGACCACTCAAATCGGTTCTCCTTGCGGGTTAGTCTTATTAAAGGTACCACAATTTTGGAGAAATCCTTAATAAACCTTTGATAATAACCTGCCAGGCCTAGAAAAGCTCTTACTTTAGTTACATTTGTAGGCCTATCGCAGTTCTTTACTGCCTCCACCTTCGAAGGGT
This sequence comes from Amorphophallus titanum, assembly GCA_024336825.1. Taxonomy (NCBI): domain Eukaryota; kingdom Viridiplantae; phylum Streptophyta; class Magnoliopsida; order Alismatales; family Araceae; genus Amorphophallus; species Amorphophallus titanum. The sequence goes on along the minus strand of JANBPO010004741.1, from coordinate 5,730,621 downwards.
CAACAAAAATACCTTCCTTAGTGATAATGTTTCCCAGAAAAGACACTTCCTGCAACCAGAAATCACATTTATTAAACTTGGCGTACAACTAATGATCTCTCAATAATTGCAATGCCATCCTCAAGTACTCAGCATGCTCCTCCTTATTCTTAGAGTATATCAAAATATCATTGATAAACACTATGACCCATTGATCTAGGTAGGGTCGAAACACGCTATTCATTAACTGCATGAAAGTTGAAGGAGCATTCATTAGTCCAAAAGGCATTACCATGAATTCAAAATGACCGTACCTACTACGGAAGGCTGTTTTAAAGATATCATCATCCTTGATCCGCAACTGATAGTATCTTGATCGAAGATCAATCTTAGAGAAATATTGTGCTCTTGCTATCTGGTCAAACAGTTCATCTATCCTCGGCAATGGGTACTTGTTCTTGATAGTAAGCTGATTCAATTGTCGGTAGTCAATGCACAGTCTCATTGAGTCATCTTTCTTCCGGACGAACAACACTGGGGCTCCCCACGGGGATGTACTTGGACGAATAAACCCCTTTTCGAGTAACTCCATTAACTGTCACTTTAATTCTCTCAACTCTGCAAGAGACATACAATACGGAGCCTTAGTAACATGGGATGCACCAGGAATAAGATCAATAGAAAAGACTACCTCTCTCTCAGGCGGAAGTCTTGGCAATTCCTCAAGAAAGACATCTAAAAAATCTCAAACAATAGGGATGTCCTTAATCTCCAACTCCTTCTTATGGGTTAAAGAAACCAAGGCTAGAAAAGCCTACCTCTGGTGGGATTCCGGAAAGCTCATCCTCGGACCAAGCGAAAACATCCTGGTTGGCCGTGAGAAAGCTCACGTAGGCTTGCCTATCATGGTCGGATAGGTTCACGTTGATCCTTAAGGTTCTGCCCGGATCTTCTCCCAGTTGGATGAGGTACAAGTCCTCGGCCGGTGCGCTCATGCTCGGGCCCGGATCTTGGGTCCTTGCCTTCTTCTCAGGCGGTACTTCTTCAGGACGTTGATCATGCGTGGAGATGAGGTAGCATCTCCTGGACTCCCTTTGATCGCCTCGAACCTCCCCTACCCCCCGGGGGGTGGGGAATTTGAGTTTTTGATGATAAGAGGAAGGGACACCCCGAAGTGTGCCGAGGATCCCTCGACCGATGATGGTGTTATATCTTGTCATTGCACGGACTATAGTAAAGTCGGCGAGGAAGGTTACCTCTTTCGGTGCGGTCCTGAACATAATCGGGAGCGAGATGCGCCCTTCCAGGTGGATGGTAGCACCAGAGAATCTGTATAGCGACGTGTGCAATGGTGCGAGTCGAGACATATCCACACTCATTAGTACAAGACAGTCGTACGCAATCACATCAGGTCTGCTCCCATTGTCCACTAATATGTGACGCATGGTACACTGGTTGATGGTGGCCGAGACCACCAAAGCATCTGAGTGGGGTGTGGTCACACCATCCAGGTCATCCTCAGAGAAAATAATGGGGACTCCTAGATGGCCCATGGTGGAAGTCCCCCGTCGGGTGTCGTCACCTTGTTCTACAGTCGGACGGTCGACGCGTATCGTCGTCACCTGCTCGCATTGTCTCCCCCAGCGGTCAGCCCTCCAGAGATCATCATAATCTCTATTCCATTGGGCCGATTGTCGATCGACGGGGGTGTCTTATGTCGCCATTCCGTGGCCTTGGCGTGGAAATTGTCGAGTAGCCCTCTTCGAACGAGGTCCTCGATGGTGTCCCTCAAGTTGATGCAGTCGGCGGTGTCATGGTCATGGTCGCGATGGTAGTGGTAATATTTCTTCTTGCTCCTCGTACTCGGATCTAACTTCATCTGGGGAGGCTACTTGAGGAATGGCTCCTCACAGATCTCCATCAAGATCTGGTCAGGCGGAGCCGTTAGGGGCGTGTAGTAATAAGAATTGCCCCTTTCCTTTTTGCAGTGGTCGCATCGGTCCCTGTCGCGTCGCTCTCGCTTACTTCGACCCTCTTGTGGTGGGTCGATGGATCTTTTACGGTCGGATCGATGGGTTCCGACCGCGTGGCATAGGGCCACTGTATTCTCCTCGCAGCGTGCGTGCTTATGTGCTAGGGCGTGGAGGTTAGGAAGGGTCGTTGGGGCCTCGACCCCAAGGCTTGTTGAATCTTTCTTGTTTCAGTCTTTAGCATATGTTTTGGGCTTAGAGCATTCACTTGTGAACTTGTTATAAACCTCTAAACGATTTTCTTGTGTGGGTGTTCGGAGAAAGGGTTCTCCGAGAGATTTGTGTTGACGCTTGTGCGTCGTTTGGTGCAGAGGATATCCGCATGTGTGCTTGGGTATAACTTGGGGTGTGTTCCCCATGTGTGGTTGGGAGTTTACTCCCATGTGGTTGCGTAGGCATCACCCTACGCGTGTGTGTTAGGGCACGTTCCCGTGTGTGTGCTACTTTTGTAGCGTGTGTGTTGGGATTTTTACCTCATGTGTGTGGGGAGAAATCCCCGTGTTTGCTGCATTCACAGCATGTGGAGAAAGCCTTACCGGTTTGGTAAGGGGTGGACGTAGGGAACCCGCCGTGGTCCCGAACCACCTTAAAAATCCCCGCGTCTTATGGTTTGACTTGTGTGATTGTGTGCTTCACTGCCTATTCTATTTATGCAATCGTGTGAGCTCGGTGAGATTGAGAGAATTAAGGTTATCCTGCTTAGTTCAAATTCCTCAATCTTATTAATCTTGTTAATTCCACTGTAAGTAAATTTGAGTTTTTAATTGGACATATTTTCTTTAGAGAGATCTATTCACCCCCCTCTAGATCCATGTTCTTGCACTAGGGACCCAACAGACATAACCTCTGATCCCCTAGATATGGAAGGCACACTACATGAAGCCAGACTTTTTAGTGATAATGTACTAGTTTTTGGCCCGCCTTTAACCCTCTCAGTTGCTTCCTCCAATGTATGCTTATTTAAACTGGATGTAAGCACTAATCCCATGCGGATTAGTTTAATCACCTTTGCTTTAACATCAATGACTAATCTTGCTTTATCTGGGCAGGTCTTTCTTGCACTTGGGGAAGCTCCACCTTTTCAGGCTTCTACTCCTGTCTTCGGGCCTCCAGCCTTCAAGGGCCCCACACCTGCGCGTAGCGTGATGCCAATAAGGAGAATGGAGATGATGGCTCCAATGTTTATTCTGAGGTTTGTGTCGTCTAGACTACCTTCATTGGTACATCCATTGCCTCGACATCTAGCTACGCCAATGGATGCATAGATCTTTGGGGACCTTTTGGGGCGAGTCCTGTCGCACCCGTTAATTCAGGAAACAACCCAAGAGGTGAGTCAACTAGGGTGTGAACGATGTCATGCGGAGAGAAGAGAATGAAGAGGGGAAAACACACGAGATAAGGAGGTGAAACATGGGGAAAAAGAGCGCCGTAGGAGGTTTCTCTCCATGGACTGTAAACAACAACGATGAACAGAATCAAAATGTGTAGAATTGAAATTACATAATAAGGAACTACAGTCCTCCCCTCCTTTAAGAAATTTCATCCTCGAAATTTAAGGACCAACAAGGGTAAGGCAGGGAAGAACAACCTGACAATTACAGATACAAAACACGAGAAACAGAGTTTAGAGGAATAGCGTCAGACTGTTGTCACGAATATACGCTTGGGAGTGAGCATGATCACAAGTGAACACAAGTTCGACACCTCTAAAGCAAGGCAATGTCACTTACGTCTCACTAGCCAAGAGATATGACTGCCAGAGTAACAGACAATGAGAAATGAATCGACAGAAGTGACAGGCACAACCAACATCAGCTTACCCAAGGAAACATAGTCCTCTCAGCTGACAGCCTAACGACATCATTGGCTCCAGTGTCAAAGGAGACAGGGAACTCCAGGCACACAGGATGCCAATGACGATTACCCGGAGGAACGATAGTAAAATCAACAACATTGGACCACACACAGCATTAAGTCAGTCCTCACTCAGGTATCGCATCTGATCGAGTCGCGAGCTACTCCACCGGGAAAAGGAGTACAGCAAGCTACTGACGAGACAATGGTCCAGCACATAAACACAGAATTATACGAAAATAACACTAGTAAAAACAACAACCAACGACAACAGCACCTGTAGGATTCCGGCTCCGTATAGCACACAGAACCATGGAACACACTGCAAGTAGGGTCGTATCAAGGCACGCGGCAGCTGAGCACACGACTATAGGGAGCGAGTCATGTATCAGGCCGTTCATCAAGGAAAGACCCACAACAATTGAAACTGATCGCAAAACGACAAGAGAAACCACAATCTCGGGGAACGCATCTCAAGGATTACGAACACGCCTCGAAAGCACAACACCCACGAGAAGGAATACAGAGTAGAGGGTACTCTATCAGCAGGGAAGCCGACGATTTTCCCAACACTTGCAAATGCCACGCCAAAACTAAAGAAATGACCGACAACGGCACGGTTACGACAACGTCTAGGCACATGCAGCTAAGACGGAGTCACATCGAGAAGAAGTAATTCTCTCGACCAGCCAGAATTAAATGAAAAGATCCTTGGCTCGTGGGTCATCAGCCCACACGCTTCCGCTGCGCACACAACAACGCACGAAGGCATCAGAAAGAACCTCGGCCTTTGCATCTCAGCACACACTAGGCGTCATCGCAATCCCAAAAAATCGCAATGTAACACGCCTCGAGCACTGATCCAGCGAGCAACCGAGCAGAAAAAATTTAAGTGCAACAGAGAAGAGCACCAGTTTCAGCACAAAGCCCAAGGAAAAGCACTAATCTCGGCCTACCTTTGAGTCCTATAAATGACAATTGAGCCTCTCAACACGTCGGCCGTTGGGCACAGCACGACGAGTTTAAATGAATTAGTTAAAGTATTAATGTAATTCAAATGGGTATATTGACAATTTTAATTTTTAAAAAGTTTAATTATAATTTGAGGTAATTTTTCAAAAAAAAATAAGAAAAAACAAAAAATTTAAATATCTCACGCCACTCCTTCTCTCTCCTCACCCTCTCGACTTCTCTCGCTCCCCTCTCTCTCCCCCTCACACGTTCTCTCTCCTCTCTCTCCCTTTCACTTGGTTCGTGGTTCAAACGGACCCCGGTCGATGCGTGGGAGATACCGATGAGATGGGCTCGATGCGAGGATCACGTCGGTACCCTCCATCCCTCGGATCATGGAGCGTGGAGATGCGTGCGAGCGAAAGGATGGTGTGGCCCCCGTCGCCCGATCTGCACCGATTCGTGGTCTTCGCCGCGCAAGAGGTAGGGAAACGGACTCCTCGCCTCGCTAGGAATCTGTTGACGCCTCATGCGTCGCCATCCGTCGCCACCTTCATCATTTTCCATGTAATTCTTATTTTTGGTGATTTTGGGCTAAATTCTCGATTTACGTTCCTCTCTCGATTTTTGGTCGAGATGGCTGCTTATCGAAGCAAGGGAGGTACCATTGGATTGGTCACGTCGCGAGGATCACGTTGACGCCCACCTTTCCTCGATTCGCGGAGCGTGGAGCCAAGTCGGGCCAGGAGGTGCCACGTCGTCCTCTCCCCGGATCAGCAACGAATCGACGTTTTCGTCGTAATCCAGATAGGGGGATGGATTCCTTACCTCGTTAGGACAACGTCGGTACCACTTGCGCCGTGGTCCGATGCCCTTTGCCAAATTTTCCTGCATGTTCCTGCTTAGTTCATTTTTAATCCTTTAATGCTTGAAATCATCTCGATGGGCATCATCTTTTAATTCTAGTGGCATGCGTAGGCTTGGAATGATGGTATGGTGTGGTAGGATGGTTTGGTTTTGTGCTTCCCCACGTCCCCCGTCGACTTCGGTCGATCGGGAGCGGGTTTCGGTTCCAACCTCCGGAGTCTCAAAACCCATGTGACATAACGCACTTGCCCCGGTGCGTTATAGTCATTTGGCGCGCCTATAGAGGTGTGTTATATCGTGCGTGAACTGTGAGTTTTCTGTGCATTTTCAAGTTCGGGTGCCTTTAACGCGCCTCGTCTGGTGCGTTATAGCCCCTGCGTGTTGAGTTGAAGGCCTGTTGCCTTTAACGCCCCTGTCCCTGCGCGTTGCATTCATATGACGCCCCTGGTTAGGTACATTATATCCCGCGTTTAACTGTGGATTCTGATTGTTCTGGTGGGCATAACGGCCCATGGGAGGTGCGTTATGTTCCTATAACGCCCCACCCTTGGTGCGTTATATCCCTTGTTATTTTGCAGGTCAGCAGTCATCTAGCACGAGGCCCACTCTTTCTGGCCAGCCGAAAAGAGTGGAGGTTGAAGTCCTACAGCTTGGAAGGTGGTGGAGTAGAGCGATCAATCACCGTCCGTCCAAGAAGTCGAGCGGCTATCTCATTGCCGTTCATCTTCATCCTGCGGCTGTCTTCGAACCGTTCTACTACCATCGTTCTTCGTCCCGCGTTCTATTCAAGCGTTGGTAGACAGTCTATGGTGAGGCCACATGTCGGACAAGCATCCCTTCATTAGCCGCCCATCATCCCCAGTGCTAGATAAAGGCGAGTGTCTCCCCCTTTCTCAAGGCGCGACACGTTCATCGTGTCCGGGGTCTTGGGTGGCGATCACACGGGTTTTGTCTCTGCTCCCTCCCTTTCGACTTCGTTTATTTCTCACGCTTTCTTAGTGGAGAGGGATAATGGGATTTCGTTCAACTACCGGTACTAGGGAAAAGTCATTTTTCTGATCAATAGACTTCCTGGCGATCACGGTGGGACACCTAGTGCCCATCGTGTTAGTGTTTGCTGACCCTCTGTTCGGTGCGTTGTTAGTATTCTCCTTTTCAGGTTGTCACAGGTCACTGGCGGGCTTTCCACATTTCTGTTCCCTGGTGGTGGTGCGGTCCTGTACGAGCCATCGGACATAACTTGTGGTCGGATACCGACCGCCCGTAATAGTCTCCAGCCATACCTGTTCTGCGACCCTGCTGCCTCCTGCGGCCGACGTGCGCCCGCCCTTCACCCTGCGGCTAGTCTTTGGCCGCTTGTCTTCCTGGTATAGGTACGTGCCTCTGCCTGCATTGTTCATTTTGCTGACGACCTGCGGTTGATCCAGGTCTGCCCCAGCGCTCTTGCAGCCTGTGCAGGGCTACCCATCTAGGTACACCTCCAACCCGTCCATCCCAGTTATTTGGTTATTTGTTTTGAAGTGTCAGTTTGTTTCACCATTGTTCAGCGTTTGTTCTGTGGTTGTCACCCCTTGCTGTTGGACGGTTCACCTAGAACTGCCCATCCTCCTTGAATGGTCTCCAGGAGACCGCATGTCTGTGCTACAGTGCACCCGAGCCTTAATTTGATTTCCATGTCAAATTCATTCCATGCTATGTGGTACTGACATTGATCTCCTCTGATTTGATTTGTCATTACATAATTGACATATCTATTTATCCATACTTGTTTGATCATTGCTTGCTAGATTTAGGATAGAATCTTGCATGCACTCCGGTGCGCATAGGGTCATCCTTTTTCATCAGTACTTGTATTCCTACCGAAGTAGGGTTTCCTCTCGTCTCCATATTCCTTGGAGCCGACTAGGGGACCTTGCCGAGGACCTCCGTTTTTAGTATTGGTGACAATGTGATCAGTCACACATTTATTTAGCGTCCATCTGAGTGGTCACTATTTTTCTGTCTTAGAGTTTTTACCTAGTTTTGACCCATATCGTGGGTCTATTGGCGCTCTTATCCCAGACCGTGGATAGAGTCCCTACTTTTACGTTGTTTCATGCCTACACCTCAACTCTTGGTGATGATTAGACCCTCCGCGGGATATTCCTTTCTTTGGACTAGTGCTTTCTTCACTAGGACCTCCGTAAGTCAATGCTAGCCTTGGATTCCCTCAAGGCAGCCGAACAAGTTGTACCCTCAAAATCTTGGAACCTTAGAATGCCATGTCACTCTGAAGAAACATGGTAGCCTAGCCCTCATAGAGCACTATTTCTGGCCGCTTTGAAAAGTTCTATCTCTGTCTGGAATTGGTGACCAGACTGTAGACCCCAATTAAAATGAGCGCCCATTTAGGTGGACACCATTTTTGTTCATTCTTGTACTGTTCACAAAATTAGTGGCCATCTATTTGGGCGCCAATTCTAGAATTGGTGGCGACCTGAGTGGACGCCAATTACCCATATTCATGCATGTGTTGGTTTTCTACGTGCTTCATTGCTATGTGATGCGGGACGGACACGTGCCCTAGGACTCTAGCTCACAGGCGTCCCTAGCGAGGGATGTGTGGGACCGTACATGGTTGAGAAACCGGCAATGAGTCGGGTCATTGGCTCTTCCGTGCTCAGATCGAGTCACGAGATGGGTCTCTCTCTCTCTCTTCGCAGCGGTGATTGAATGTAAAATGAGCTATTACCCTATCACATGCAGTGGTATATGGAAAATATATGAGTAAAGTAAATGCTAAAGAGAGGAGCGAAGACGATACCGCCACGCTCTGAGCGTGGGGAAGACGCTCCTGGCCAGTTACGGTAACTCCCGGTTAAAATAATTTTACAACAATTACAAAAGTTAATTTCTTCACCTACTCCACGCAGGGAGGTAAAGGGCTACAGTGGGGCCCGGGAGGACCGACCCTGGGTTGACAAGCACAATCTGGAGGTGTGTACGGGGTGAACTCGGCCTACGGGTCTGACTCGATCCTGCGCCAACTCGATGTTGCGCCAACTCGGTCTTGACTCACTAGACAGCAAGCCACGGTTTCCAAAGAGATGTCACCTTCCTAAGCTCTTCTGGAGGCACCGCTTGGCTGGATTGTCAGCGGGACGTCCCTGGTCAACTCCTGGGAGGGGCGATCGCTGAAGTTGGCCTTTGGTATTTAATTGTGAATTTTTCTCAGACTGTAAAATCAGACCTGCACAGAGAACAGACTTGCGCGCCTCAGCAACTAGAATTTCTGCGATTAGATCCGGAGGCAGCTGGGATTGCACCGATGCAAGAAATTCAGTTTTTTCTGACTTAGACAAAAGGTCTAGGTCAGATCGCTTGGCTGAGACCTGGGAAAGGCCTTAGGCACCGAGTTAAGGTGGTTCATCGATGCTGGGATTGCACCGACGTAAGAATTTTAGATTTCTTCGACTTAGATGAAAGGTCTAGGTTGGATCGCTCGGTCGAGACCTGGGAAAGGCCTTAGGCATTGAGTTAAAGTGGTTCATCAATGTTGGGATTGCACCGACGTAGGAAATTCAGGCTTCTCCAACTTAGACGAAAGGTCTAGGTCGGATCACTCAGCTGAGACCTAGGAAAGGCCTTAGGCACCGAGTTAAGGTGGTTCATCGATGTCGGAAGACCTGGGAAAGACCTTAGGCACTGAGTTAAGGTGGTTCATCGATGCTGGGATTGCATCGACGTAAGAATTTCAGGTTTCTCCAACTTAGATGAAAGGTCTAGGTCGGATCGCTCGACTGAGACCTGGGAAAGGCCTTAGGCACCGAGTTAAGGTGGTTCATCGATGTTGGGATTGCACCGATGCAAGAAATTCAGGTTTCTCTAACTTAGCTGAAAGGTCTAGGTCGGATCATTCGGTTGAGACCTAGGAAAGGCCTTAGGCACCGAGTTAAGGTGGTTCATCGATGCCAGGATTGCACCGACACAAGAAATTCAGGTTTCTTCGACTTAGATAAAAGGTCTAGGTCAGATCACTCAGTTGAGACCTGGGAAAGGCCTTAGGCACCGAGTTAAGGTAGTTCATCGATGCTGGGATTGCACCGACATAAGAAATTTAGGTTTCTCTAACTTAGACGAAAGGTCTAGGTCGGATCGCTCAGTTGAGACCTGGGAAAGGCCTTAAGCACCGAGTTAAGGTGTTTCATCGATGCTAAGATTGCATCGATGCAAGAAATTCAGATTTCTCTGACTTAGACAAGAGGTCTAGGTCGGATCGCTCAACTGAGACCTGGGAAAGGACTTATGCATAGAGTTAAGGTGGTTCATCGATGCTGGGATTGCACCGACGTAAGAAATTCAGGTTTCTCCAACTTAGATGAAAGGTCTAGGTCGGGCCTTTGACGAGGTTGCCGCGATGAGTGGATTCGTCAATGCTGGGATTGCATTAACGCAAGGAATTTAGTTTTCTCTGACTTAGATGGAAGGTCTCTGTCGGGCCATCGGTGAGGTTGCCGCCATGAGTGGATTCATCAATGCTGGGATTGCATTAACGCAAGGAATTCACTTTTCTCTGACTTAGATGGAAGGTCTGTGTCGAGCGTTCGGTGAGGTTGCCGTGATGAGTGGATTCGTCAATGTTGGGATTACATTAACGCAAGGAATTCAGTTTTCTCGGCATCATTCCTCCAACCGGTTCCATGATTCTGCGCTAGGCACAGGTTGGATTTCTTCTCCTTCTTAAAAGGCGGAGGCCACTTCCCCTAGCAGTCTCTGACGCCCCATACGGGTGCTACCTAGGTCCCGGAGGTAGTTTCTTATGGCTTGCTCGATCCCTTCCCACTTCTAGTCGGGGAGAGTAGCCGGTGGTTGCGTGTCGATGGCCACAGCAGGATGAGTGTATGTCGTGAACGCCGGGTGGGCAGCATGGTGACGACGCCTGCGACATTGGCGGCGGGCATTTTTGGGCAGCGCTGGTATAGCAACTACCGGTTGGTGGGTCGGGGTTGCCATCTCGCCCCTTTCGTCTCCTCGGGCCCTCCTCGGGCAAATGTAGCGTGGCCCTGCATGGGCCAGTGCAGTGGGTTGTGCTTCCTTGGGAACCCAGGCTTGTTTCAGTTTGGCCGACCTATGGGCCAGTACATTCCTTGGTGTCGCAGCTGGGACGGCGGGCGCCTTCTCCTTCAGCTTCTCCAGTCCTTGGAAAGAATTATGGACTGGGACGGCTGGTATTACGCGGTCTGAAATCACCTCGGACCTTTGCCTGTTCAAATGGACTCGGATGGTCCCAATAGTCATGGACTTCCCCGAGGTAGATATGCGACGCCCCGGAGCAGCACCAGTGTTGTTCCTCCGGAACCTCCTCCGGTGAGACGTCGATCCTTGGTGAGACGGGCCGGCGGTTTGGTGCACATGGTGCACGTTGCAAGTCAGCATCTCTGACGGGATGCTGTTGTTGTCTTTGGCCATAGCTCGGCCAGCACTAGCTTCAGTGGCCCCCTGGGCAGGGGCGTGGGTCTTAGGCGAGTCGGATGCCTCCACGTCCAACATGTTGACAAAGGCTACCCCAAAAAGTTGGGGAAGTCGACCACGTGAGGGAAACTCTCAAAGCAGAGGGGGACGGCAAGGTAGCCGTCCCTGACGTGGCTTTCGACGACCTAAGGGCCGAAGGTGACCGCCATTCTTGGTGCTAAAGTGTGACTTTCCTGTATTTGCAAAGATGAAGCAATTATTATTACGAGAAGGGGGCCGCAGGGCCCCTAATTTCGGCAAAGAGATGAAGGGTGGATGTTGGTCCCACCGGGCGCGCCAGACTTGTGGACGCACTTTTTCGGTTGACTCGTTATTGTTGTTTCATTTGTTGGTTTATTGAGATGGGTTTATTTAGTTTATTAAGTGCGTGGGCGTGCCAGTCACCGAGTGATGATTTATTTAGGCTTCGTGGAAGCCCATGGTGTGCTCGATCTGACTTCGTCAGGTGATTGTGTGGTTCGGGTCGGGACCAAATCCCATCATGCCATAAAGGTCATGACGTCATTTTTTTCAAAAAGTGCACGAGGTATGACTTTCCAAAACATGCACAAACTATGTTTTTCAGAAAGTGCATGAGGTAAAAGAGGCACAAAGAAAGCCTTTTCGAAAACATGCTCGAGGTGCGCTTTTGAAAAATTGCACGAGGTACGTTTTTCAGAAAGTTGCTCGAGGTACACTTTTGAAAAATGACACGAGGTATGTTTTCTTTAACAAGAGAAACTGGACGAAGTAAGAGATGCACAGAGAGAGCCTTTTCAAAAATGTGCTCAAGGTACATTTTTGAAAACAACACGAGGTACGTTTTTCAGAAATCTGCTCTTGGTATGTTTCTTCAAAAGAAAGACACCTCGAAGCAAGAACCAAAACTGCACGAACTAACAACATAGGCTTCAGTAAGAAAATGTGCACGAAGTAAAGCTTGCACGAACTATGTTTTACTTAGTTCGCGTACAGAACACAACAAGGACTTTAAACATTATTTACGTGCAGGTTTTCTACTGACAAACTATGCAAGAACCTCACTTTAGAGAAACCTGCACGAGGTATAAAAAGATGACACGAGGTTTAAACTCGCCAACCAAAAACTTACACGAAGTATAGAAATCAAGACCAAGATTCTGCACGAAGGATGAACACTGTTCATGCATGGGGTTAGGTTCAAAAAAGTGCTTGGGTTATAAAACCTGCACGAAGTATGAAATGCTAAGAACCAAGAACCTGCACGAAGACAACCAGAACTGCACGAAGTACATTCCATTCAGCCATAAGATTTTCGGTCAAAATATGCTCGGACTTACCTGAGCAACAGCCAAAACATGCTCGGGCTAAGAAGAAAAGTGTTCGAGCTTACATGAAGCATGCTCGCACTACATATGTGCATGAACTATGATATGTAGATGAATCATCTGCACGGACTCAGACTTATGTAAGGACTTCAATGTGCACTAACCATGCTCGGAAAATACTGTACATGCACGAAGTTTATGAGACATGCTTGGGCCTATATGCCATGTGCTTGGATGCAGAAAATGCTTGGATGCAGAAAATGCTTGAAGCAAAAACATAGACTATATGCGTGCATAAAGTGTACGAGCTATTGAGTGCAAGGACACACATGCACATACTAAAGACATTGTGATGCCAATGTGCACGAGGTATGATAAACTACTAGAAATTACACTTGTGCATAGTTGTTGCTACTTTGTTGCTATCATCAAAACAAAATACACATGCTTGTGCCTAGGGGAGCACAGTAGATAGGAGTATGCTCAGACTTTGTGCAATACTTGCATAGACTTCATCTTGTCAGAGGGTAAACGTGCACAGACTTTCATCAACGTGCTCAGACCTTGCCTTTATGTATGCACGGTCATTTCTCACCTCTCTTTCTCTCTCTCATTCTCTCTCCTCTCTGGGTCTCTCAACGTGGGGTGCACGCCATTGCAGAGCTAGCCAAGGTGAGGACGTGATGGAGTGATCGGGACGTGGGATAGAGCGACGGTTTGAGCATGGCGTGGCGCGATCCCTCGGTGGATTTCGAGAAGGTGTCATTCATGTTCCTAGCAATTTTCAACATGGATTTGTCACTTCGGTGCGTGGTTTCTTCCGTGGTAGTAGGGAGATGGACCACCTACCTTTCCTGCATCTTTCCTCACAATTTTACGCTCTACGGTGCAAGAATGAGCAAGTTTAAGCTCGTTGTGGTTTTTGGGAGTTCGTAGGCTTTGCTGAAAAATGGTGACAATTTTCAGAATGTTTAGTACCATTCGACTCCCTGGAACGTCTGCGTTCCATTGATACTAGTTTTGTGTCGATTAGCGGTCATTCGAGACCGTTAGGAGCCTGAGAAGTCCAGTTACTCCATTTGGGTCAATTCCATAGTATTGCCTGTTTCTCGCTATTTCTCAGCCGATCTGACTCCCGTTGGAGTCTATGTTGTGTATGACTATCACCGTTGTATCCCCTTCGTTTCGGAACGAACGGGGCCTGGAAAGGCCACGATCAGGCTAATCCCACATTTTGCTCGTCGTAACGCCTTCGCGGTTCAACGACAACCGCTTAAGGTGCATGGGCGGCTGGTTTCGGACCATTTATCGTATCTCGATCTCAGGTTGAGTGGTCAGTCGATAGACTGCTCTGGGACTTGAGTGGCTAGGAGTGGTCCGCCCATCCCTCCATGAGCGGCTGGTCATCAGTGGTTCATCTTTCCTATTGGGTTGAGCAGTCAGGTTCTACCCGCTTATCCTGGTTGACTAGTGGTCAATAGTTTTGTGTTGGTTCAGATAGGTGGTTTGGTCAAAACCTTTCTGACCGACACTATTGTAGGTCGGTTGGCTTGAGAGGCTAGCCCTGAACCGCTCTAGCCCTTGGGCGGCCCAGCCCTAACCGTCCATCCCTTTTAGTGTCTAGGGGTCAGATCTTTTGAGCGGTTGGCCCCTAACCGTTCATCCCCCTTGAATGGTCCGTTCTTGACCATTCATCCCTCTTGGATGGCTTCCATCTGGACCGTTCATTTCACTGAGCGGCCTTCTTCTGACTGCCTAGTGAGTCTAGTCTGTCATCTCGTCCGTTGGTCGAGATGGCCTATCTTGTGTCTGTCTGTCTTAGGTACGTGTCCTAGGGTGGTGTCTGAGTGTCGTTTCCCTACGTTCCGGATTCCGTATATCTTGGCTTGACCTTATGGTTTGCCCGTTGTCCCATGGATGTCTCTTGATGTCCTATGAGGGCTATGAGGACGGGATATTTGGCTCCGCTGCATCAACATGATCGAGCCGCTTCACTATCGCTTGATCATGAGGACACGGGGAGTGCATCAACCTGCAGTGAGATTCCCTCACGACACGATGAGTGCCCGGGAAAATATGCCAAAGGGATTGCCAGCGATATTGATTTGAGTGGCTGAGCCAGAAAATATATCCAAGATTGGAAACAAAAGGGCAAGGCCGTGAAAGAACGGGCAGATAGTGATGAGGCATATTTGAAAGCCAACACCCGTCGATATGGCGGCCAGGTCTTCCGCGGTACCCAACAACCGGTATGAATGCTGAACTTAACCTTTCTATTTTATATGAATGAATGAATCAATCTTATATGCATGACACTTGCTTCTAAATGCAGCTAGACCCATAGGGATGCATCGCCAAGCTTGAGGGACTACCTCATGCCACTGTGCAGCAGTGGGACGAGTACCGAGCAGCTCTGGAGCTTCTAGTGAGCTTTCCTTAGACTTAAAAAACTGAAATGTTTATGCAAATTGACTGACTTCTGAAAATACAGTGAGCCGAGGGAGCCCAGAGGACCGGGCCGGATGTACCGTCCTCCTCTACATAGCCTGCCGGGGGACGGGCTGAGCAAGACGCAGACTTTACCCGAGCCGTAGCTCGAGCCGAGGAGGCCAAAGCTACCCTCACGGAGCGGGTAAGAAACCAAACCTTTCCTAAAATACTTTATGATTTACACATGTGCCTAAGCTGACCATGATGCAAATGCAATATGCAGGCGAGAGAGCTGACCGTAGCATTGGCTGCGGCAGAGTGATCCCGAGCAGAAGCAGCAGAGGTACCCCGTCTTTGAGAAGAGATCGAGCGACTCCGGTGGGAGGTGACCCAGTTGAGTGGAGAGACGATAGACATAGAGAGGTACTGGACCGTGGCTCGTGAGGCACGACTCCAGGTCCATGACTTGAGGATCAAGCTCCGGACCATGGAGCGGACTGTCCAGTTGATGGGCCGAGGATCCGAGCGGAGTGCGTCTCGGAGCGGCGCAGCAGGAGGCTCACGGAGCGTGGCACCGAGCCCATCGGTCAGAGATTACTTGGCTAGCTCTTTCGGTCGCCGGAGGAATGAGGAGGCAGAGTGGAGACGCCCACGGGAGGAGGAGCACAGCGCCATGGATCCACCATCAAAGCGGCACGAGGGCACTGGGGACAGTGGCAGCCCGAGAGATAGACCGGTGGAGTGACATGCTTGTTCTTGTTTTGTGTTTTTTTGGTTTTTTTTGACACATATATGTACATGACAATGTAGAATGTGATGAAATGAAGAAAAAGAACTTTGGTTTGTAAAAAAAAGTGAATGTGAATGCGTGGATGTGAATTCCCGACCACTTCGTCAGATCACCTGGGCAGAGTTCGTGACTACCTTCGAGCGCACTTACAGTCTGGCCTGTCTTCGTATGGATAAGATGCACCAATTCCTAGAGTTGGTTCAAGGTGAGATGACCGTGCTGCAGTACCGGAATAAGTTCATTGAGTTGGGTCAGTATGCATCGCATGTTATCACTGATGAAGCCTTAAAGACCGAGCAATTCCTCTGTGGTTTAAAAGTCAAATTGAGAGTGCCGCTACTTGCCACGTGTGTGAATGTGATGGATGATGCCTATCAGGCAGCTATCGCTGTTGAGTTTGATTTGGTGAGGTCTGTAGGGTTTTCTCAATCTAGTGTTGCTCAGTCGGTTGTACCATTTCAGCAGTCTTTTCAGCCGTCTGTGCCTGGAGTTCCATCTATTGCACCTAATTCTAGTGGCACTTTGAGGCAGATGTTTAGAAGGTCTAAGAAGCATTTTGACCGTCAAGTATCTTTGGGTTCTGTGCAACAGCAATCGGCGTCTTTTGATTCTGTCCAGCAATTTGTTCCTCCTTTTCAGCAGCGCCGAGAGTTTTCCATGAGTCAGTTGAGATTGTGTCTGAGGTGTGGTGGCAATCACCTAGGTGTACCGTGTTCTTTGCCGATAGTCTGTTATCGTTGTGATCAGTCGGGTCACATTGCTCGAGATTACCCGATGAAGTCCGTGCCGACGTAATTCTCGCAATTCACCCAGCCACAGCAGTTCCAATTTCATCTTCCTGCACCATCTCTACCTCAGCCATCTTATTTGCAAGTTCTAGCTTCTTCCCACTAATCTTCTGCAGCCTCTAGCTAGAAATCGAGTTGCCGGATTACTCACATCACTCGTGTAGAAGCCATTGTGTCCAACCTCGTAGAAGGTACGGTTTCGATTTTTGGTCGTCTAGCTCGTGTTCTATTCGATTCAGATGCTACACATTCATTTATTTCTGAGGATTTCCTTGCTCATCTCGGGGAGCCAATAACTGACTCACCCTGTGAGTTACTTGTTGAGTTACCATCCGGGGATTTCATGTCCACTCCATTTTGCCTGAAAAATTCTCCTGTTATCGTCAGTGACCGATAGTTGCCAGCGAAGTTGTATGCGCTACAGTTGGCCGATTACGATGCAATTCTAGGCATGGATTGGTTAGAGCAGTATTGTGTCATGGTTGACTGCAGATCCAAGATAGTCTACTTTCAGCCACGCAAGAAATCAGCTTTCCATTTTCAAGGTACGAGATTCTTTCTCATTTTCTGTCGTTAGGTGCGGTTTTCATCTAGTTTCCTCCTTATTCTTCCTTGTAAATTTTGAGGATAAAATTTCTTTAAGGAGGGGGGACTGTAATACCCGTTCACCCCATCACAATCCCTACACCCCCATCCACCCCAACTACACCTATCACCCTCCTGCTCACCCAGTTCGCAGGCAACAGTAGAAGACCCATCTTTCAGAGTCTGTTTCAGGGTCATCTGGCATCTTCAGTAAGTGTACCATACATCGACGGAAAGGTCTTCAAGTTAGCTTCGACGCCGAGGTGATCCCGCCTTCATCTGAGTTCGGGGCTGTCCTGGAGGTCCGTTCTCGTCAGAGCGCGCATCTGGCATCCGTGGGAAGACCTGAGCCCAGCTGTAGAAGTTGCTACATCCACAACCCATCTCCACTTGGTGAGCCATTTGACTAGGATGTTCCCCTACCAGTCTTCTGCCCAACGCAACTGGCGGAGCCCCGTTTGGAGTCCGGAGCTATCCGTTCCAATTTTTCTTCCCCAGGTGCACATGTCAGTCCATTCAGAAGCAGAGCAGACACCCCTCCATCCTACGACCTCTATCTCTCTGCCCCGACATCCCCTGGTATCCTTCCTAGTTGGATATCAAAGAGGCTTCATCGACGGACGCGTCTGTTTTGGTCCCGCACCATTCCGACAACGGGAGTTATCGTGATGGTGCCGCCTTCCTGAGAATTATTCTCCCTAGACTGCACAGAACCAGTCCGGCCTGCTACTTAAGGTGGCTTACAGAGGCTCCAGTGACCACACCACAGTCTCCTTGGCACGCCACTTATACGGAGCGGAACCCCACCAGTCATCTATCCAACGCAACAAGCGGGGTGTCGTTTGAAGCTCGGAGCAGCCCGTTTTAATTTTTCTACCCCAAGGTAGCAGATCAGGTCAGTTAAGATCTGTCCAGACCCCCTCCCACTGTTCAGGACATATCTCCCTGCCCTGACCTCCTCTGGTGTCCTCCCTAGTTGGAGATCGAAGAGGGCTCAGCCACGGATACGACTGTTTTGGTCCTGCAACAATTCAACTTCGGGAGTGCTCGGGACGACATCGACTTTCTGCTGCTACGACTTCTGAGCAGTCCCAGTCTGAGCAGAGCTGCACAATTCCAGAGTCACCCATGACCAGACATGACAACGGGCTGTTCCCCAAATATTCTGGAGCCTTCCTGGACCAGCCAGCAGAGTATTGGCGTTGGTTTCGGCGTCATCCGAGTTCGTTACTGTCCGTGGTGACATCAACATCGATTGCTGGTCAGTTCATTCCAGAAGCCGGCAGAACTGGTTGAGTCACTTTTCGACAGCCTAGTGTTCTTCTCCCTCACCCCGCCTGGCCGGCTTAGCGCCCCTCCCTGTGTAGAGGTAGTATTTTGATGTAATATTAAGTCCCCCTCCCCTAGTCCAACCCCTCTGTGAGGGCGTAGTGATTGTAATAGAAAGATTTTTGAAGGTAGATCTATTCACCCCCCCTCTAGATCTTAGTGTTCATCTAGCATTCCATTTGTGGTGTCTTCGCATACCACCGGGTCTATCATCCAGGTGTGCTGAGGGTTCTCGATGTCCCCTCAGGTCTCTGTGTGTCGTTTTCTGAGAGCATCATTTTCCCTGGCTTAGGATTAGACCGATTGGCGGCTTGTGCCGCTATGTGCGACGATCCTAACTCAGAGTCGTAGGACTCAGGGACCATTGTAGTTGTAGGTCTAGTTGTCTTGTCTTGAGTCTGTTGGCAGTCTCCTATGTTGCCTTTGATGCTTCGAAGTACGTGTTATAGGGCACTCTTGCCTATATGTACTTCGACACTTGTATTTTGGAGTTTGTGTCTTGTGAGCCTTCACTAGTCGTAGCCTTACAGCACGCTTCGACGTGACGGCTTTTATAGCGGGGTACTTCCGGTTTACAGTTTTTAAGCTAGTTTCCATCGGATCCCGTGGTTACCATTGCGTCCTACGGGGGGAGATAACTAGCTAGAGGCCTGGCTTAGGCAAAAGCCAGTGTGTGCACACGTGGTCAGGGGCTTTGGCCTGACGCCGACGGGCGTTCCCCTATCTAGTCACTCGCGACTTGGTTACTATTCTGGTTCTGATAGTGTCTTGGTCTCTGCCTGACTGTAGGCATAGCAGATGATATGCTTGTAGGCGCAGCATAAGACGTCAGTGGATGTAGCTGGATATTCTTCAAGTGTGGGGCACTCCAGTCACGTGACACGTGACCCTTCACAATTCTCTGCTTGCTTTTCTGTGCGTCGTGACCTTTTCAGGTTAGCCTTCTCTTGGCTTTTCCCTAGGTCAGTGTCCTATCACATGCACAATGTTCTAGTCATGTGTGGGATAGTGTGCACGATGTTCTAGTCATGTTGTCTGAGTCTGTCTAGGTTTTCCTAGGCTTTGTTGTTATTCTTGCAGGTCTTCATTTTGAGCCTGGCGTCGTGTCGACAGTTCGGTAAGCTTCTAACTTTTCTTAGTTTAGAGTTCACCATTTTATCTTTGTTTGGTGTAGTGTCTGCTTGGAGTAGTTTTGGGGGCCGAGGTTAGTTTGGCAGTCATGCTCGTCTGGTACGACTTCTTCCCTTTTCCTGTCAGCTCCCCTACCTCTTAGTTTGCTCCCTACTCCTGCTCCCCCTTCTTTACAGCTTTGTAGTTTATCTTTCCTACTTTACTACTTCTATTGTTTACTTGCTATTTTAACGTGTTACTACGTGTTTTCTAGTAGGGATCCGCGTGACCCCTACTGGGCCAGTGACACGAGACTCACCCCTGCTTTTCAAGTGGTGGTCGTTCGTTCGACTTCCGTGTGGTTCCTTTCTATTCAGTAGCAGGTGACTGTTCTTGGGGAAATTCACCCCATAGAGGAGGCTCTTATTCTATCCTAGCTTCTACCTCTGGAGCGAGTTTGAGAGATTCAAGATGCTCCCAAGAAACATATTCTTTTAATTCCATAGGTTGGATCTGGGGCTGTTCATATTCCTCAAGCCCGTCAATGATGGCCAGGAGATGCTTGACTACAGGGCTGACTTCTTTGTGCATCTGCATCGGGATGAGCTTTTGCCTGTTGTAAGTAGGTCACCTTATGACAAGCTGAGGGGCCGTGTCATGCCACATAGGCTGATGCATGACACCCCTTACATGAATCCTTGAGCTGGGTCGAGGTGTTTGTCTTCTTCCTCTTGTCTTTGTCGGTGCGGCCTACCACCCTCCTTGGTCTTGGGCCGACATCAGAACAAAAGCTGCATAGGTGCGATTAGTGCTGGCCTCCGCCAGCTCTTCGAGCAGCTGCTGGTACAGTGACACCATGTTGATGGATGTAACCAGGTTAGGCATTTCATGTGGCTGTGGGGGATCCACCTTGAGCTCTCCCATATCCAGCTCTCCCTTCTTTATCAGGGACTCAATGACATCTTTGAAGATGTAGCATTCCTCGATGGTATGTCTGATCATCTGGTGATACGAGCAAAAGTGAGGATCGTCCTTCCTCCTCAGGTCACCTGGCCTCTTCGGCTCTAGGAGGGTAACCTTGTTATATTTGGTAGCCCATTCAAATAGGACCCGGGTTTTATCTCGGGGGAAGGAGTAGAGCTTACTTCTCATTTTCTCCCGCGGGGAGGGGCCTTCTCGTCGTTCAGTGGACTTAGCCAGAGGGGGACTAGCCGCCTCCTTCTCTTTCCCATTTTGCCTTTCAAAGGCCTTGAAGTCCACTGCATGAACTTCTTTTGGCATCAGTCTCTTCTCGGCTTGTCGAGCCTTTTGACTTGCTATAGTAGGGGTGGTGGAGTATCGAGCGAGGAAAGCCTCGATTTCCACTATAATGTTATTTAGACGGTCGAATGATTTGCCCTCAACGCCAATCATCCTTTTCAGGACTTCCTTCTTAAAATTTTACTTACAAATTTGCATTGTGTCTTCTTGATATGGTGGACATCTGCACCTCATATTGAGGTTCCTCCACCTCTTGATGTAGTCCAACACAGATTCATCATTCTTTTGCCTGGAGACATAAAGTTCAGCCATAGTGACCTCTCGTTCAGCTATGTAAAATCTTTCCTTGAATTTCTTCTACATGTCGGGCCAATTAGTAATGGGCCCAGTAGGCAAGCCCGAGTACCACTCGAAGGCGAGCGCTCTCAAGGTAGACTCGAAGAATTTTAGGAGGTAAGATTCATCCGTAGGAGTATTTTTACAATTTTGGACCCTTGCTGGGTATTTCTATAATTTTAGGAACCAATCCTCAAAATTTAAGGACTAACCAAGGAGAAGCAGGGAAGAACAACTCGATAACACAACTACAAAGTGACATGAATCACGAGAAACAAAGCTCAGAGGAACATAGTTAGACCATAATCACGAGCACACACTCTAGACCGAGCACGATGCAAATGAACACAAGTCCGACACCTCTGAAACAAGGCAACATCGCTTACGTCTCACGAGAAAAGAGACACGACTGCCACGATAACAAATCACGAAAAATAAAATGACAGGCACGGCAAGCATCAGCTTATACAAGGAAACACAGTCCTCACAGTTGACAGCCTGACAACATCATTGGCTCCAGTGCCAAGGGCGACAGGGAACACCTAGCACACAGGATGCCAATGACAACAACACTACTAGACCACAAGCAACAATCAAGTCAGTCCTCACTCAAATATTACATCTGATCGAGTCGCAAGCTAACTCTACTCAGGAAGAGGAGTACAATAATGCTAACTGACAAGATAATGGTCCAAGGCAGAAACATAAAATCATATAGAAACAGCACTTGAAATAACAACACGACAGCACCTGCAGGATCCCGGCTCCGTACAGGACACAGAACTACAGAACACAACTGCAAGTAGGGTCACATCAAGGCACAAGAGCAGTTGAACATACGACCACAAGGGACAGGTCACGCATCAGACAGCTCACCAAGAAAGACCCACAACAATAAGAAACGACAGGAAGAACCACAATCTCAAGGGATGCATCTCAAGGACTACAGGCACGCCTCGAGAGCACAACACCCAAGGGATAAAATGCAGAGCAAAGGGTACTCAATAAGTAGGAATGCCGACCAATTCCCCAACACTCGCAAATGCCGCTGCCAACACTAGAAAAATTACCAGCAACAGCACGGCAACAGACGGCTTCAAGGCACAGGAAGCCAAGATGAAGTCACATCAAGAAGAAGTAATTCTCTCGACTGGCTAGAACCTCATGAAAAGATCCTTGACCAGTGGGTAACCAACCCACACGCTTCCGCTGCGCACTCAAACACGTACATAGGCATTAGAAAATATCTTGGTATCCGTATCTCAGCATATGCTCAGCGTCATCGCAATTCAAGAAAATCACAACTTAGCACGCCACGAGCACTGATCCAGTGAATAACCGATCACAAGAAGCCTAAGTGCAACAGAGATGAGTACTAGCTTCAGCACAAAGTACAAGGAAAGATGCTAATCTCAGCTTACCCTTACGTCCTGAAACAATAAATGAGCCTTCACAACACATCAGCTGTTGGACACGGCACGACAAGTACGACACACAGGATAGATTGGGCTGAGATGCATAAGGCCATCATGGAAATTAAAGAGAAGAGAAGGCAAGCGCTGAGGCAGCAAGTGTAGCAACAACAAGCACTGCTGCAACAGCAACAGCAGCAGCCACCGCAGTAGCAACAGCCGGTTCAAGATTTAGGGATTCATCAAAACTCCATGCCCAATCATCCTCTCGCTCCACAGCTTCAGCCGCCGGCACCGGCTCAGGTTAATCTAGTCCAACCCTAGCTCCTGATGTCAGGTGGTCCTATGATGATGATGATTCTATCCAACAACTCATGGCCCTCCAACATAACTACCGCAACCCTTTGTCACCCCCTACTCTATCATTCTCGTGCCTAGCCATCAAACCCTCCCGCCACTCGCCAGACCACTCGTCTTAACACCAACTACCACTATTACCCCACCTGCCTCTACTCCACCATCAGCGTCCGCACCCGTCCTGTCGTCTCGCCCTTCGCTCATCACCCCCATTGTCACCACTATGCCTTCATCCAACCCCTCACCCGTCATCCTTCCTCCATCTACCTTCACGCCTCTACCAACATCCGCGCCGATCATCACTATGCCTCCCTCCAACCCTTCGCCTGTCATCCTCCCTCCGCCACCCATTACCTTCACCGCCACCCCTATCATCTCCACCACACCCTCTACCACGCAACTCATCCATCCTGTCGGGCCCATTAAGCCGTCACCTGATGTCGTGCCGACGTAAAACCTTGCCCTGCGGAGCGGGTGCTTGTTTCATAGAAATTATACTTCCACCGGTGCACCTGCACCCAATCCCCAGTCTTCCCAATCGGTTGCTGATCAGGAAGAGGCCGAACCATTACTGGGTACCCAATATGATCTTCTTCATCACTTGGATAGGGTGCCTGCCAAAAAATCTGTGTTGGAATTAATCAAGAGGTCCACACTTCACAAGGATGCACAGCGTAATTTTCTTCAAAAGGTGATGGTTAGTGAAGACATGGCAGTAGACAGCCTACCAATATCCTTGGCAGCTATTTCGAAAGGACTAGCAATTACTTTCTCCGACACCAAGCTTGCACCTCCGAAAGCTCGGCAGATGCCACTTTGCATTTCCATTATTTTGAACAAAGTAAGCATAGATACGACTTTTGTTGATATAGGGGCATCTATTAATGTCTGCCCGCTCAGCACTCTTAGGGCTTGCGACTTATTAGAAGAACTGTTACGGCTGACCCCGACCACTATAGCGGCATACGATAATTCAAGAAGAGCATGCCATAGGGTAGTAACCATTCAGGCTGAGGTCGGGCCTCTCACCATGCCTATGGAATTCTATGTATTGGACATCGACCCTATGTTCAAGGCTATTTTGGGTCACCCGTGGATCGATAATCTCAGTGCCGTACCCTCCACTGCCCATCAGTGCCCTCAAATTCCCTTTTCAAGGGAGGGTGGTTAAGGTGAAAAGTATATCCACGGTCCAGTCAATCAAAGTTATCTCAGAGAAGATTCTGCCAACTCTGTGGCCCAACAATTGGCCAGTTATCTCAGTGTTAGATTTGGACTTTCCTTGGGCTTATGCACCACGCATGCCCGCCACTACACCAATCAATATCAAGGAAAAGCCGAAGATCAGAGATTCTAAAGGATGGTCTATTATATTGAAACTGGGCTACCAACTGGGGAGAGGCCTCAGTGCACAACTTCAGGGGTGGACCAAACCGGTCCCCAAAGGAAGGAAAATGAGTAGAAGGGGTCTCGGCTACTGAGAATCCGCATTGTCAATTTTGGGTGACTCAGGACCACTCACCTGGGATTACTGCCAGCATTTTGTAAAAGGCCCTCTCCATCCTGGTACATTGAAAACACCGACACGACAGCCTGAGAAGAGTAAAACTTCCACAGTAGTCAGCCCGCCTCTACTACCAAAGGGGCCCGTTGATGATATGCTGGATTTCAGCCAAGCTTTTGCCAGGTTATTTCATGAAGTACATTACTGCCAGAAGAATCGGGAGGTACGGCTTGTGCAATGGAAGCCGAAGAAACCAGCATACCGTCTGCGGGAAAGGGCGAGCTCACCCATTACCATTACTTTGTCTCCTCTTACATAACCACTTTCAGATGTTGGACTTTGTCCCCCATTCACCTCCTATTATGATTGATCTGCTACTCCAATAACTTCTGTTCTGGCTCGAGATGCCAATAGAATTCTTGATCGTGAATTGTCCATGTGGGCGTTGCCCACCGATTGATCTCTCTACTCCTTTCTTCTCCTCCTCTGATCCTTTCCTCGACATCTTCTGTCCGTCCATCTATCCCCTCGCACTTCCTCCTCCCCCCTCTCCATCTTGCTGCATGGTCTCCACTGATCTCCAAAAAAAATGTCAATTTTGAAACGGAGATTTAAGTGGAAGATTATGCTATCTTTGATTTGTCCTCCTCCCAGGGGCATGAGGCCCCTACTTCCCTCCCAGTAGATTTCCACTCTCCTAGGTTAGATGTAGGGTCCATCGAGTCTAGAGAAGTAGAGTCTAGGTCTAGAGAAGTAGGGTCTTGTTCTAAGTCATCCAACCCACCCTTGCTTGAGCCGCGCCCACTGGCACGTCATTCTAAATCAATTCCTAATAGGTTCTTGCAAGACCTAGCTCAGTGATGTCGTGCTCTTCTGAAATGCCCACAATTCGTAGCTACGGCAATCATGATAGAAGATGATGAAGAACAAGACGGGGTGTGGAGCGATGACAGATTAGCAGTCTATGAAGTCATGGATGAAAAGGACCCGGTCAATTATGAGGACAACAGCGTAGATGACACTATCGACCTATATGTGCAAGGTCTGAAGAGGTTCGATGAGCCATCATCGTCAGTGGATGAACCTATGGAGGAAGTAAATCTAGGAACTAACGAGGATCCCAGGCCCATATTATTACCGCTAATCTCCCTCCAGAAGTCGAAGCTGATTTAATCAAGGTCCTAAGGGAGTACAGTGACTCTTTCACCTGGTCTTATGAGGACATGTCGGGTCTTGACCCCTCCTTAGTGGAACACCGACTAGTGCTTAAACCAGGGGCAACACCTGTTAAACAAAGATTAAGAAGATTTCACCCCCACATGGCCTTAAGAATGAAGGAAGAAGTGGATAAATTACATAAGGCTAGGTTCATTAGAGTTGTCTTATATCCCCAGTGAGTGGCAAATATCATCCCTGTCATCAAGAAGGACGGAAAGGTAAACATTTGTATCGATTTCAGGGATTTGAACAAAGCATGTCCTAAGGATGAGTTTCTGCTGCCTCACATAGATGTTTTGGTGGACAATACCGCTGGGTATGAAGCATTATCATTTATGGATGGTTACTCAGGATACTCAGTGATGTCGTGCTCTTCTAAAATGCCCAGAATTCATAGCTACAGTAATCATGATAGAAGACGATGAAGAACAAGACGGGGTGTGGAGCGATGACAGATTAGGAGTCTATGAAGTCATGGATGAAAAGGACCTGGTCGATTATGAGGACAACGACGTAGATGACACTATCGACCTATATGCACAAGGTCTGAAGAGGTTCGATGAGTCATCATCGGCAGTGGATGAACCTATGGAGGAAGTAAATCTGGGAACAAACGAGGATCCCAGGCCCATTATTATTGCCGCTAATCTCCCTCCAGAAGTCGAAGCTGATTTAATCAAGGTCCTAAGGGAGGGGGCGCCCTTGGGCCTAGCTCATCAATTGGGCCCATTAGACACAAGATTTATCTAAATGACTCCCTAACCTAGGTACTTGACTCAAATAAAAGGAAAAGTACACTATTGTGACTCAAATAAAATATAAAAATATGTCGTGACTCAGAAAAATATGACGAACAAGATGAAACATAGTTGGCGAGCAACGGGAGTCTCGAAAAAATACGGACTGGTTGGGGATGTCCCCATCATACCCCCGGAGTGGGGAGACCCTAAACCCTAAACATCGGGGTGGCGGCACACCAAAGCAGCAGTAGAACCGGGTGAAGCACGTCCTCCCAGCTCATCCACGCGTCCTTAGTTGGGGGACGGTTCTTCAACCTCTCAAGATGGCGCTGGCACACCCTTTTCCTGGCAACGGTACCTTGCTTGCCCAATATTGCCTCTGTGTTCTCACGTCGGGCTCTCAGGTTGATATGTGGAAGCTCTCCGATGGTGTCGCTCACAAAGGTAGGTGTAGGCTCCAGGTGCTCACTGGGTTCCACCGCGGGGCCCTCATAGGGTGCTAGATCCGCCATGCGAAAAGTTGGGTGTATCCCAAGATCCTTCGATGAATTCAACCCATAAGCATGGTTGCCAATACCACTCGGAACTCGGGAAGGTCCAAGTCCTCGTGCCCTCGGTTTGGAGATAGTCTTAGAGTAGAGTCACTCTGATATCGCCATCACTACATTGCCTACTTGGCACTCCAAGTGACGCTCGCGAGCTTTTGCCCGCTCCTCATGAACCACACCACTCGTTGCGAATTGCTTGCGTGTGCTTATGCCATGCATCTTGATGTTGTGAGTGGTTGTGAAAAATGTGCAAGGGTGGACCAGGACAACCGAATATGGACCTATCAAGCATGGGCGTCATATCGACTTTGACGGACTTAGGGGGGCCGGGGCACCCATAGGTGAACTTATCATGCGTGAATGTAAATGCCGGGGGACCAGGGCATCCATGTAAGTACTTATCATGCTTTAGACCCATCTTGGTGACGACGACGAATGGGGGAGGGTCGGCACATCCGAAGGTAGACCAGCCATGCATCCGCCCTAAAGTGACATGTGGGAGACGACCTAACCTTTTCTAACTATGCCGAATGATGCGGTGTGCCAAGACAAATACATTCCTAACCCGAAGATGACTTCCATGTGTAGGGGTATGGTTTGGCCTTGGAGCTTCCATTGATAAGGGTCAAATGGGTCCAAAAAGATGAGACTCTTGGGGTGGCGCACTTCCTCATTCCCTAGGTGTATGTAGTCCAGGGTCATGGATTCCCTGTGTGGGCTTGGTCGAGGAAGAGATGGGCTTGACCAAACCTTGTGGGTGAGGGTGGTTGGGCCCCCCTTTTATAGAGCACTAATGACAAATTCCAGATTTTGATATTGTTACTTGCTGAGTTGTCCCACTTCTTGTTCCATGGAACAATGTTGAGTGCAGGGAATGGCGACCACTTACTGTTGGTCTGTTTGATTCTACTATACCACGTACTGTTACAGGGTGTAACAGGCCAGGTTCACCCAGTTTGAGGGTCATTGACGTAGAGAACTGGGCTTGAGGGATGGTGTGACTAGACTTTGGATACTGGGAATTGGAGACTGGGTACTGGAAAGAGACCAAGTGCTGGGGGCTAGTCTCTAGGAGAGAAAACCCCATGTTGTATGGGGTTAGCATAGGTTTACTAGGATGTGGCGACCTACGAGGTGAAGACTGGGGGCCGATTCTGCGACACGTCAGTCATAGGCCGACCCATGGGGTGTTGGTTGCCTTCATGTTGTTAGCCGAAAATGTGGTTTACATTAGGTTGAGGAGCTGAGGTTATGATGGTTGAATGGCCCTAAGAGGCATGATGGCCAAAGGCCAGAACTGGGGCTGGGACTAGCCAACTACTTCGTGAGGAGATGGTAGCTAAAATGTAGGAGTTGGATGTTGGCGCTAGGTCTGGGTAACTTGCTCACGGAAGCATGATGATTGGATTGCTGAATTGGCACTGGAACTGGTGGTGAGTGGCTAGCCTATAGGGGTGTTGTAGCCGTGATACTAGAATTGGAAGCTGGGACTGGAACTGGAGGGCTGGCCTATAGAGGTGTTGAAGCCACAGTGTTGGGACTGGAGGCTGGTACTAGAACTGGGTGGCTGGCCCGTGAAGGCGTTGAAGCCACGTTGCTAGAACTGACAATCGGTACTAGAGCTGGGTGGCTGGGCTGGGAAGGCATTGAAGCCACGAGGCCGGAACTGAGCACTAGACTTGGAGCTGGGTGGCTGGCCTATGGAGGCATTGAAGCCACATCGCTGGGACTGACAATTGATACTGGAGCTAGGTGGCTAGCCTAGAAAGGCGTTGAAGCCACAGGGCTGGAACTGAGGACTGGAGCTAGGTAGCCGACCTGTGGAGGCGTTGAGGCCGCGAGGCTGGGACTGGCAACTGATACTGGAGCTGGGTGGCTGGCCTGGAAAGGCATTGAAGCCACAGGTTGGAACTGAGGACTGGAACTGGAGCTGGGTGGTCGGCCTATGGAGGCGTTGAGGCCGCAGGGCTGGGATTCGGGACTAGAACTGGGCCATGTCCGGCCATTGAGGGAGTAGTGGTCGCCCTCACTGTGGAATGATCTGGAGATAGCCGTCGATAGAATGTTGAAATCGATAGCCCCTGTCGACGAGGAGTAGAGAAAGAGAAGTATTTTATTTTTTCTCTTTACGCTCTGATACCAATTGTTGGGTCCGATAGGTTCAACCGGATCTAGAAGGGGGGGGGGGGTTGAATAGATCCTGCTAAAAGACTATGACCAATTAAAACTTTAGCTATTTAAACCATGAACAACAACTAGAGTGCACACGGAGCACTTTGGCACAATGCACAGTGGAATTACAATGAATGGCTTAGCAAAAACTCGATGCTCAAATAGAACAGGTTGACACTCCAGAAAGACAAGACAAATAGTCCAGACCAGAAGGCTCGTGTGTGCAATAGAAAATGATCAAGGTTGCATACGTTAAAGCAAGTGACAGACCTGTGAATGGGGATAGAGAAAATGGAGCAATCACACAAGATGCACAACCTACAATACATGAATTTTTAAGGTGGTTCAGTCTGTAAACCCGCAGACCTGCATCCACCCCTCACCGAACCGGTGAGGCTTCTCCACACGTTGCGAAGGCAGCAACACACGGGGACGACACCCCAACCACACGAGGAGGAAACTCCCAACGAGGTGAAGTCCCTACCACACACGGGGACAAGCCCCACACGAGGAGTAGACTCCTCATGAGGACGAAGTCCTCACCACACACACGAGGACAAGCCCCACACCACAAAATGGAGAACCCTCCGTTTGCCTACCTACACACAAATAGGTAGGGATAGTTCAAGATGAACGAAAAACACGAGACAAAAAGCTCACTGCAAGTGCAGTGGGAAAAACACAAAGAACAAGAAGAACCAACACCAACTCAGTCTTCAGATAAAGATCTGGAAGTTGGTGACTATAGCTACAAGTTCAGATCCGACGATCTATCTTTTCAGGCAATGGTTGACTGCAGGGTTGGTCTCTCTCAAGGTTGTTCGCCTTTTCTTCTTCTCTTATAGCACTGGACTGAATCAAACTTGTGTTGGGCTGCTCTCAGGTGCTTCTCAAGGATGTTCTTTGTAAATGCTCAAGGGCGTGGCTCTCTGGGCCGCAGCTACTTCAGATCGAGAGACACCTCGAATGTCAGTGTAGGACTATGAGGTAATAAGAACAGAGCTGGCTCGCTGAGTGAGGGGTTGGCTGGCTGGCTGAGAGAGAATCTTACTCAGCTCCTTTCTCTTTTTCTTCTTATGCTTCCTCACGTTCTGCTCTATCTCAGGGTTGGCCTTGAACTCCAACAGCAGCATCATCATACATGGGCTCCCCCTTTATAAACGCAAGAAATCCTTCCCAGAAGAAGGTTCCAGGATGAATGTGATTGGCTCTTCATAAATAATCATTTGTCTTCAAGGACCTTTTATCTTGTCACCCTCTGATTGGCCAGGGAGGCAGTAGAGAAATTTTCACCATTTTGTTACTTTGGTTAACCAGAAAAGAGCTAGAGAGAGAGGGAGGGGGCGCCCATGGCCATGCTTGCTTTTTCTCTAAAATTTTATGCATTAATTCCACCAAAATTCTTACAAGAGACCTTATATACTCAAACCCTAGACCTAGCCAAATGACCTCTAAGACCCTTGGTCAAAGGGGCATAAAGGGGAAGGGAGAATAAACAAGTTTAAATATTTCCCCACATGGGGACAAGGGAGGGGGTGCCCCTCTCTCCAAGTCCAAGTTTGCAACTTAGGCACTATTCTCCCCTTGACCCATTATCAAACCCCAAAACTATAAATACATGATATTCTCCCTTTGACCCATTGACCCAAAATACAAATACAAGTAAAAATACCCAAAATACAAATACAAACCCAAATACAAACTAAATACAAGCCAATTACACACCAAATACACTCAAATATGTACAAAATATGAATACATATAAAAATACGTACTAAAGTATCAAAGCTCCGGTGGGGACTCCAGACTGTCCTCGAGCCACAATGACGTCGGTGTCACCCGAGTCATGCTACGCGTCTAGTACTGTCGGCTAGCTGAGTCAAGCCAATCACAGGCTCTGGTGTCCTCACCAATTCTCCCTGGGTGGGAGAAGCTCGACCCCGTCGAGTAAGGGTCCTGGTCACTCTGGTATCGATCCAGCAGATCTGGATCTATCCTCTGCAACTCTACTCGGGTGATCCAAGTGTCATCAGACGTAGGCCGTCCCCTCCAACGCACCAAGTAGCATTGGTAGTCCCCACCTCGAGTAGTCGTTACCTATTCATCCAGTATATGCTCTATCTGTTTACGCTGTTGAGATAACAAGGCTGGAAGTGGACGCTCTGGGGTGGTGTCCCCCACAAGGGGTGGAGACGGCTCAAATGGCTCACTGGAGATCACCATCGGGTCCCTATAAGCGACTAGGTCCAAGTTGTTGAAAGTGGAGCTGATCCCGTAGCTCTCTGGCAGAGCTACAACATATGCATTAGAACCAACTCGTTTCACTATGCGGAAAGGATCGACGCTGCAAGCTTGTAGCTTCTTCACGATTCTCGAGGGAAACCGTTCAGACCTGACCCTGATCATGACGTATTCACCTTGCTAGAACTCACGATGGTGCCTATGGGCATCAGCCAACTCTTTGTACCGTGCGTTCCTGGTCTCAATGTGACGACGTACATGCTCATGCAACTGCCTAATATGATCAGTGAAGGACTCCGCTGACTCAGACACATGGGACTGGATGGGAGATGGGACCAAGTCTATGGGCCTCCAAGGTTTATGGCCAGTGACAATCTCAAAGGGGCTCTGTAAGACCCGTACCTTAGTGGATCCTTAATGGATCTTGTGTGAATTATTATTCTAGTGACTAATCAGAGTAACGCTCGTCAGCGTCAGTCCAAGCCTCTGACCACGTGTGCACACACTGACCCATCGCCTTAAGCCAGGTCTCTAGCTAGTTTTCCCTCCCAGTAGGACACTACTGACTATACGAGAGGGCCCACGAAAACTAGCTTACAAACCGTACAATGGGAATATCTCGCCACCTCTCCCAAGTGGGCCAACATGGATGTCGTCGGGCTACGACTAGTGGTTCCATCACAAGGAAAGAGAAAGCTACACTTTTGGGATGTAAAATAATGCTACAGTGTACAAAATACTTTAAACATGGTGCATATGGAACATGAAGTGTATTAGAAATTACATATGCATGCTTTTGAAATCACCAGGTATATAACGGACTAAGATCACCCGTTACATACTATAACGGACCAAGGCAGGACCGCTATGCTTGACAGAACTCATATAAATCCACAGTTAAACGAGACCATAACGCACCAGGGCAGGCGCGCTATAGGACTATAACGCAGGGGAGCAGGGGCGTTAAGTCAACAGGCACACAACATAACTGATAAGGGCTATAACGCACCAAGAATGGGGCATTATAAGAACATAACGCACCTCTCATGGGCTGTTATGCCCACAAGAATAATCAGAATCCACAGATAAACATGGGATATAATGCACCTAACTAGGGGCGTCATATGGATGTAATGTACAGGGACAGGGGCGTTAAAGGCAATAGGCCTTCAACTCAACATGCAGGACTATAACGCACCATACGAGGCACGTTAAAGCCACCAGAACATGACAATTCACAGAAAATTCACAGTTCACGGATGATATAACGCACCACTAAGGGTGCGTCAAATGACTGTAACGCACCGGGGCAGGCGCGTTATGTCACCTGGGTTTCGAGACTCCGGAGGTCGGAATCAAAACCCCCTCCCGATCGATCGAAATCGACGGGGGACGCGGGGAAACACAAAACCAAATCAACCCACCATGCCATACCACCATTCCAAGCCTACGCATGCCACTAGAATTAAAAGACGATGCCCATAGAGATAATTTTAACATTAAAAGATTAAAAATGAACTAAACATGAACATGCATGAAATACGAGCCAAAGGGCATTGGACCACGACACAAGTGGTAGCGGCGGTGTCCTAACGAGGTAAGGAATCCATCCCCTTACCTAGATTACGACGAAAATGATGATTCGATGTCGTTCCGGTGAGAGGGCGAAGCGGCGCCTCCCGACCCGACTCGGATCCACGCTCTGCGGATCGAGGAAAGGTGGGCGTCAACACGATCCTCGCGATGCGACCAATCTAACGGTACCTCCCTTGCTTCGATCAGCGGTCATTTGGACCAAAAATTGAGCGAGGGGACACCAAGAACCCTCAGCACACCTGGACACGCAACCGAGGTAGGATAGTACCCCGAGGCATCCAGAACATTGTCTCAAGTTGGACAGAACAGCTGAGACATAGACAAGGTCACCTGTCAACCCTTGGTCTAACCGGGTTGACCAGAACCAGACACGACATACACACACAGACACACACAGCAATACACAAGCAGAGAAGACGACACTCTGGGCAAAGCAAACCACCACTCAACCGCTGAGTGAACCCGGCAGTCAAGGGACAGACACTATGGGACCAGAGACAAGGATGCTGGCAGTTCTAGAGTGAGTCGTTAGGGGACTGTCGTAGTCAGGGAAGGGACCGCACCCAGTCACCTAAACCGACCGATCCAGAAACCACCGACACACAGACGCCGCCTTAGAACACAAACTTAAGACAGACCAACTAACGAACAGACACCGAACAGAACAACGGCAATCACGGCCAACAACAATACTGTAACGCACCTCTATAGGCGCGTTACACGGCTCTGACGCACCAAGACTAGGGCATCATGGCGAACAAGCCTAAAACCTACACTCAAACGATGTAACGGCCTACTATAAGCGCGTTACATGCTCTGACTCACAAGGACTGGGGTGTCAGGGCCAACAGACCTAAAACTCGACGAACGGGGCTGTGACGCACCTCCATAGGGGCATCATAGTCATGTAATGGTCCATAACTGGTCCGTCACACTGACCTAGTCTCGAAGAAGCTACAATGACTAACGGTTGTGGCGGTCTATCGTAGGACCATCACACAGTGTGACAGTCTCTAGAACGACCGTTACACCGTCACGGTGGGAAAAATAGTGGAATGGCCGAATCGGCCCGTTCCACGCCCCATTCACACTGAAGCGCAAGGAAAACAGTCACACATGACCACAGAAGACATCTAGAAGCTAAAGTGGCACATGCACGCATCCGATCGTGAAAATGGGGCAATTCTGACGAATCTACCCAAATCGGGTCACCGGGATTCCCGAACTCCTACCGGCCCCAAATGACAACCGATCGGCACGAAACTGGCAGGTACAGGATTCTGACATCCCGACGGTCATTTTGACAGTAATTATACTACAAATCGTCACCGTTTTTCAGCGAACCCTACAAACCCCAAAAATAATGACTTTCCCTAAACTAGCCCGATCTCACTCGATAGGGCACCAAATCGTGCACAGAGACAGGGAAAACGTGCAGAACGAAGTGGCGATCCGTCTCCCTACCTCCACCAAAGAAATCGAGTGCCGAGGCAACTAAACAGCGCCGAAAGCCACAACGCGAGCTCAACCGCCGGCTTTGAATCCACCGTTCGGGATCGCGCCAACGCCACGCGTGGTTGATTGCAGATCCAAGAAAGTCTATTTTCAGCCACATGGGAAACCAGCCTTCTATTTTCAAGGTATTCGATCTCGTTCTTCTCGCTTGATTATTTGTGCTATTCGAGCCTGTAGA
Organism: Amorphophallus titanum; assembly: GCA_024336825.1. Lineage (NCBI taxonomy): Eukaryota > Viridiplantae > Streptophyta > Magnoliopsida > Alismatales > Araceae > Amorphophallus > Amorphophallus titanum. The sequence goes on along the minus strand of JANBPO010004741.1, from coordinate 5,696,034 downwards.
TTACTTAATGCAGGTTGTCAAAGATTCTTAGCTTCAATGGTTGCTGTTGAGACACATGGCAGGATATCGATGCTATTCTCGTAGTTTGTGAATTTCCTGATGTGTTCCCTGATGAGTTACCAAGCTTACCTCCTCAGCGAGAAATAGAAATGGTGATTGAATTGCTTCCAGGTACGGCACCTTTAGCAAAGGCACCATACCGTATGGCTCCAGCTGAATTGAAAGAATTATGAGCACAACTATTAGAATTATTGGAAAAAGACTACATTTGTCCCAGCTTTTCTCCGTGGGATGCTCCTGTTCCATTTGTTAGAAAGAAAGATGGAAGCATGAGACTTTGTATTGATTACAGGCAGTTGAATCAGGTGACTATCAAGAACAAGTATCCTCTACCCATGATTGATGATTTATTTGATCAATTGCAGTCTGCTTCTATCTTTTCTCGGATTGATCTTCGTTCAGGTTATTTTCAGCTGAGAATTGGAGAATGAGATGTGGAAAAGACTACTTTCAGCACGTGTTATAGTCATTTTGAGTTTTTGGTTATGTCGTTAGGGCTAACCAATGCTCCTGTAGCTTTTACGGACCTAATGCAGCGTGTGTTCCGTACTTATTTGGATCGCTTCGTGATTATCTTTGTTGATGATACTCAGGTTTATTCTGCTTTTGAGGAAGAGCATGTGCAACATCTGAGGATTGTATTATAGACTCTGCGAGATCACGAGCTCTATGCAAAATTCAGTAAGTAGACCAAGGACCGTGATAGAGATTAGGAGTTTTCTAGGTCTTGCAGGTTATTAACAGAGATTCATTCAAGACTTTACACGTTTTGCTGCGCCAATGACTAGACTGACTCGTAAAGATGTACCTTTTGTCTGGTCAGACCAGTGTGAGCAGCTTTGTTGAATTGAAAAGGCTTGTCACTTCTTCTCCAGTGCTGGTGTTACCTTTGGACTTGGGTGGATTCGTGATTTGCACGGATGCTTCTCGAGTAGGTCTGGGTGCAGTGCTGATGCAACATGATAAAGTTATCGCTTATGCATCCCGACAGTTAAAACAGCACGAAGAGAATTATCCAACGCATGATCTGGAGCTTGCAGCGGTGATTTTTGCACTGAAAATCTAGAGACACTATCTGTATGGTGAGAAATTTGAGATTTTTACTGATCATCAAAACTTGCAGTATGTGTTTTCGCAAAATGGGACCTTTGTTTGTTTGATTGATCAGCTTCCTCTGAATTAGAAAAATATTCGAAAAACCCGGGACGTTACAGTTATATATAAAAAAATTTGAAAATTTTAAAAAATATGAAAAATAAAGAAAAATACTCTCCACGATCCTCGAAAAATGCACAACATGCTGGTAACGTCCCGGAGTTGGAGAACACAACGGCTCACCCTATATAGGGTTCCGAAGGCTCGTTAGGGAAAAATACGTGTAAACCACAAAACGCTCTCTGCGACTCCCAAAAGCGATCCAAAACACACGGATCCTAATCCCAAAAATATTCAAAAAATTCAGAGCATTACAGCCCTTCCCCCTTATAAGAATTTCATTCTCAAAATTCAGGACAAGCACCATGCCACAAGGGGAGAACGCCTGAATCAACGGACAACGTCGTCAGAGCCCCAGCCAAACCCCAACATTTGTAAAAACCACGATCCTGAGGGACGCAACCAGACACTTGTCATGGTCAACGCCTTGCTCACAATCCATCGCACATCGGTCATCTGAGCAGGCACATGCAAGGGGTACTGTCTGGCAATCACCTCAGCCACACGGGAGCCGATCATGGCATCCCTGCCACCATCTCGCTTACCGAGGAGACGCAATCCTCATTAGAAGAACCAAACACTGGTCAACGCCCATGCTCGGCGGACCATCCGAACGTCATCTTTACAACCCGCTGACTGATCTCATGCCTTGCACCAAGGGCAACCACCACTGAGCTTCCACCAGCTCACACCTGGCAAGCTGAACACCCATGGCAACACAGGACCAACTCTGCCAGAAGATAAACTTCTAGCAATTCCCAGATCCAATTCTGGGAAAAAGCACACCTCATAATCGGCCACCCAAGGCCTCGTTGGTACATGGCTCCCGCCAATCTCGAGCCGCAACAACCAGCATCTTCTATCTCTGAAAGACCATCCACTGATCACCAGCTACTAGTCGGCGGGAAACCTTGAGTTGCTCAACTTCTTCCTTCTTTCCTGGTCCTATTCCGGATCCGAAGGGCACATTCCAAATCTCGACAAGCCACCCGCTGACTTACGCACAGACCATTATCGCATCATGAGCCAATCCTCATGCCAACTCTACCCTCTCAGGGGAGCACGATAAAATCAAATAACAGAATTCCACAATCCTCGATCCTCACGTCACTCGACTCAGGCTCACAGGGAAATCCTCCCTTGCTGGTCACAGACCATGGATCACCATTTCCAATGCCAACGTCTCTTCAGAGACCTCGAACACAGGCACCATCCATCGTCCTGTCTCATCAAATCCTTCGCCTGAAACATTTCAACTGGATGCCTGCCAATCCTCAGCTCAGCTCTCACCACAGAGCCACCAGACACAACCTGAACAATTCACGGCACACGTTTCTATATGTTTCTATATGCTGACAAATGACATGAATGGCCCTTTCAGGTGCGTTGGACACCGTATGGGGATGAGAGACATGCGGGGCAACTGTGGGCAGAGGCTTCCCTGGCCTACCGAGGACGGGATATCGGCTCCATTGCATCAACGTGATTGAGCCACTTCACTATCGCTTGATCATGAGGACACGGGGACTGCATCAGCCTGCGGTGAGATTCCCTCACTGACACGATGAGCGTCCGGGAAAATCTGCCAAAGGGATTGGCAGTGATATTGATTTGAGCGACCGAGCCAGGAAGTATATCCAAGATTGGAAACAAAAGGGCAAGGCCGTGAAAGAATGGGCTGATAGTGATGAGGCATATTTGAAAGCCTTCACCCGTCGATACGGCAGCCAAGCCTTCCGCAGTACCCGACGAACTGTATGAAATTCTAAACTCAACACTTTGTTCTATATGAATGAATGAATCTTATATGCATGACACTTGCTTCTAAATGCAGCTAGACCCACAAGGATGCATTACCGAGCTCGAGGGACTACTTCACGCCACCGTGCAGCAGCGGGACGAGTATCGAGCAGCTCTGGAGCTTTTGGTGAGTTTTCCTCAGACTTAAAATGAAATCTTTATGCAAATTGACTGACTTTTGAAAATGCAGCGGGCCGAGGGAGCCCAGAGGACCGGACCGGATGCATCGTCCTCCTCTACACAGCCTGCCGGGGGATGGGCTGAGCGAGATGCGGACTTTACCCAAGCTGTAGCTCAAGCCAAGGAGGCCGAAGCTACCCTCGCAGAGCGGGTAAGAAATTAGACCTTTCCTAAAAATGCTTTATGATTTTGCATGTGCCTAAACTAACCATGATGCGAATGCAATATGCAGGCGAGAGAACTGACCGTAGCATTGGTTGCGGCGAAACGAGCCCAAGCAAAGCGGTAGAGGTACCCCGTCTCCGGGAAGAGATCGAGCGACTCTGGGGGGAGGTGACCCGGCTGAGCGGAGAGGCAGTGGACATAGAGAGGTACCAGATCGAGGCTCGTGAGGCACGACTTCAGGTCCACGACTTGAGGATCGAGCTCCGGACCATGGAGCGAACTTTCCGGCTGATGGGCCGAGGATCCGAGTGGAGTGCGTCCCGGAGCGGCGCAGTAGGAGGCTCACGGAGCGCGGCACCAAGTGCATCGATGGGAGACTACTTGGCTAGCTCCTTCGACCGTCGGAGGAACGAGGAGGCAGAGTGGAGACGCCCACGGGAGGAGGAGTATAGTGCCATGGAGCCACCGCCAAAGCGGCACGAGGGCACCGGGGATAGTGGCAGCCCGGGAGATAGACTGGCCAAGTGACACTTTTTATTTTTACGTTTTCACGAGAATTCAAATTTCTGCCCTCTTTTCTCTCCTCCGTTCTGTCAAATTAATTTAGACCTCCCTAAAAATTCTCTGCCTCCTCAGCCACATCAGAAAATATTCTCCTAAAATCTCTCCCACCCTCCCTAGCAACCGCATCTCACCTTCCCTATCCTAGCCACCATCGCAGCAACCCCAAACCCTACCTTATTCTCCCAACCCAGCCTCCCACGCCCCAGCCTCCAGCCACCTTTTACCCCACTGCTACCCTCGCCTCCCCCTCTCCCAAGTTCATCCATGGCGGCCCCGGAGTTCCCCCAACATTGCCCACCTCTCGGCATCAGTGGAACCTTGATCGGCTGTTCACAGATTCAAGGCAGAATCTGAGGCTCGATTTGCAGAGGCTACCCTGGCGTCCACAGCGCGAATCAACAAAACTAACCTTCTGTGCAGTTGTTACGCTCCGAGCCTGCTTTGCTCTAGAAGTGGTCCTGCCTCGATTCGACATCGGTACAGCCCGTGGAGTCCATTCTTCTACAACTGTGCAAAGCTGGTGTGAACCAGTTCGCTTAGAGTGTGCAGCAGGCTTGCCGATCGCCACGCCTTCCTCTGCTGGTTTTTGGGCCAAGCCTTCTTCATTGGAGTCAGACCTCTCGTCATCCTTAAACCACTCCAGGTGGTTTCATCACGTTCTGCATTCGGTGCTGCCCGTGCCACCTTGTGCAACCCGACTATGTCTGGATGTTTGCCGAGAAACTAGAGCCTCACCAAAGTGCCGACCACGCCCATCTTGGTGCTTTGTTGGTGTTCATTTTTTGAGAGTAAGTAGATCTGCCTGTCATTCATCGTATCCCACTGGTCTTGCATCGTTCAGAGTACGGTGGAGAGCTCACCGCCCTCTGCACGCCGACTGCGCAGACTATCCCTACAAGGCATATTCACATAGGTCATCTTCCACAGCCTGCCATGCCCTCCTGCGACCTCAGAACAATGCCAGATTTTCAGGATAGCATCTACACTTCTCAAGCTTCGTGTGGGTGCAAGCATCACCCTCTTCAGGCACCTGAGTGTAGCGTACTGCTCAGATTGCTTCAGTTCTGTCCAGCAGGATAGATATTGGGCAGCAAGCCCATCTCCCCTTCCCCGTGTTCCCCCCTCCTACTTGAGGGTAGTGCTGTACCGCGTGCCCCTCCCCGAGTTCACCTGCCCTACTTGGAGGTTATTCCGTTTACTTGTCCTAGCAGGGTCGACTAGAAGCTCCACCAGCGCAGTGTGTTTGCCGGGTGCACACGCTCCCCGGTGCTCCCTCGTCTCTGATCGGTGCCGGTCTCTTCAGACTCGGCAAGGTATAGATCTAACCCTTGCTTCTTGACATTGCTTTTCCTTTTTTTATTCTCCTTCTTCCTCTTCTCTTCCCTCCCATGGAGAACCGGCACCCCCTCTTTCCCCCTCTCCTGTTCGACGACACGGCGGCCTCCCCTCCAGCTACAGACGACAGCGAGGTGACGGTGCGACGGCCGCAGTGGCAGCGTGGCGATCGCGGCGGCGTGCGTGGCTCGTGGGAAGCTTGGGAAGAACGAGAGTTTCAAGCAGTGTTTTGAAGATCGGCGACGATCCGTCACGTTTCGGGTGACCCCGAGGTAGGGTGACGAATCCCCAGCTCTGTAGTTTCCTTCCCCGCGATTTCTAAGCTGACGGGAGGTCGAGAGGGCTCCATTTGAGCTCGGGGTGGGAAATCTATGATTCAGGATTTTGAGCGTCGATTTAGTGTTTTTCCGCGTTAATCGGTGGTTTGAGGGCACTATTGGGTGCCTAGGATCATGGGGACAAGCTTCCCCTTTGTTTCCCCCTCACACGGAGGTGTTTGGGGCGTGGAATGGTGATTCCCAGCGAGGTTCGCCGTTCTCGGGTTGTCGGGATAGAAACGATCCTAACAGGAACCATTTCTACCCCTGCACGGCCCAATGTTCGACTGCGTACCGACCCAGGAGTGTCGGTTGGGTACACGATCTATCACGCGACCGTTCCACTCCTGGACGGCCCACATGATGACCGTTTACCCAATGGAGTCAGCATGACTCCTGAGGTATTTTTGACCGTTGCACAGTGTTGGGGCTACACGGTCATGGAAGGACCGTTTAGTTCTTCCGAACGGTCCCAAGCTGGACCGTTGATTTTCCAACGGTCACAAGGAGACTGTTTAGCTTTTGTGCCGTTGGGTGACTGGGCGGCCCAATGGGGACCTCTCAGATCCTCAAGCGGCCTATCGTTGGGCCATGTACACCCTGAACGGTCTGAGGATGATCGTGTGGCTTCTTGTTCAGACCAGAAGTTGGACGGTCCAGTTGGAGACCGTTCACTGTCTGGGGCGGTCCCAGGAGGACCGTTTATGTTTTACACGGTCCAGGGAAGACCGTGTCTATCTGTTGAGGGGCGATTTGTTAGAGACCGTTCCAGTTTGTCAAACGGCTTGTGACGGACTGTCTCAGTAGTTGAAGCGGCCCATGGACCGACCGTGTACCCACAAACGGCCCAGGGTGGACCGTTTATGATGTGTTGTCTTATCGGTAGCTTTCTACTTGCCGATTCGAGTCCCGGGTGAGTGGACCTCGATCCACGTGCTGACCCATGACCTGACTGATGCTAGGCATCATGTGGGGGCCATGCATCAGGGTGCCGTGGGATCCCGGGAGGTGGTGTTCTCGGCTTGTTACCATGAGTCAGTGCCGGTGTGAGGAGCAGTCCTTATACCATGTCTTGTTCAGATGTCATTTTCATTGACTATAGAGTCTACTGCTTTAGTAACCTGTCCACTAGTCGTAGCTTTCCTGCGCACGTGAGTGCAGACCCACTTGGGAGTGGTGGAGAGCATGACCCGGTGAGAGACGATTTTTAGGCTGGTTTGTCGTAGGGCCCCTTGCCTTTGTAGCCTAAGTTCGACTGGGGGAAAACCAGCTAGAGGACCCAACCTAGAGCAGATGGTTTGTGTGTACATTCTTAGTTGGGGGCTCAGGACGCACACTGACGAGCGCGACCCCAGCTAGTCCTTGTTCATGGTACTCGTTGCGTGTCTCAGTTTCCGCCTGGGGCGTGTAGAGAGACACTTGTGACGCGGTGTAAGATGTCAGGGGACGCATCCGGTCGATCTTCTAGTGGGTAGAGCTCCTGTCTCCTGACAAGTGTGGACTCGTGTTTTGACGCACTGAGGTCGGTTCGTGCTGTACGGTTAGTTTAGATGGCTTTTTTGTTTATTTATTACTGCTTGTTGGTTCTACCATACTTCTCTTAGGTAGCGTTGCTTTTCATTCTCGCCTTGTTTCTTTCGAGCGAGGTGGGGGTCCATGGGATCCCAACTGAGCCTATGAAATGAGGCACACCCCTGTGTTTTCAGGTGAGGCCGGGTCTTCGGGAGGCGCGATGGAGTTTCAGTGTGGTTCCACTAGCCAAGATTAGTTGCCAGTTGCCAGAGCCGGGGTATGTCCCGTGTACTTGTACTTTTCTTTTATACATGTACTTTTCACTCTGTTGACTGTACTTATTGTTGGACATGAGATGTATTGGACTTTGTAGTAGTTTAGTTATTTATTTAATTTTTTATATTGTTATTCAGTTGATTATTGTGCTATCTCTGTAATTATTTCAGCTTCTTGCGTACCCTCACACTACCCTTTTAGCCCTTCCGAGTCTTTAGGATCGTGGGCGGTGGGCCGAGGTTCGAGTCGCGCCAGTTCCTTTCCAGTACTCGAATCCCGGGTCGTTACACTTTAGGCGGTCATCCCACCTGGGCTACCGCCTTCTGGTGGCTGTCGAATCCAATGTCGAGTCGTATTAGGCCCGAATGACTGGGCTGTACCTATCGTAGGTCTTTATTTCTGGTAACAGGGCTTGGGCTATCGTGGGCCTGCGTTATCGGACCATTATGGGCCGAACTATATTTACCCTCCTCACTAGCTAGCCCCCTACTCTCAGTTGCTGAAGACTTTGTAGGGAGCTGAGAGTCGAATAAGAGAGGGTTTATAGCCTGGGTAGCCGTTTTAGGGCTCTCGAGACTGGTGGTCCCAGTCGGTGGCTTGGCGCGCAAGGCGCCTCTGGCAGCGAGGAGTGCCTCCTTTGTAATCATGGCGCGAACTCGCAGTGTCGGGATGTGAGTGTCGAACAGGAGCCTAAGCTGGATAGCCATATTGCGACAGTGACAGCTACCTTTTCACCTGTCCTATGGCTCCGAAGTGGTAGTTCGGCCTTAGAGAGTTATAAGAACCATCTTGTGGCTTCCTAGGACCCCATCTGCTTCTTATTTGTCAGACTCGCTCGTCGTAGGCTTCCTCTTTCATCGTCTGGTGAGGGTCTTCTTCCCTTCCTCGCGCCTTCTTCTTCTCGCAGTCATGCCACCCCGTAGGAGAAATCTTAGGGCCAACCCATCCTCTTCTGTTGAGGAAGTGAACCCCGGCCGTGGTAATGCCCCGAGCACTTCGGGGGCTGGCACCAGTCGTCCCCCTTCTCCTCCGCTAGTCGCTTATAGGGTGGTAGATGGGCTGCGGGAGGCCTTCCAAATTCCACCTAACTTTGACATCATCTTCCCTACCATGGACGATGATCAACTGAGTCTACCTTCGAGTGGCATCATGGTTCCTGTGGCGTCTTTCCAGGTGGGCTTTCGCCTGCCTGCTCTTCCTTTCATCGCGTCTGTTCTTCACCACTATGGTCTGCATCGGGGGGAGTTATCCCCCAATTCCTACCACATCCTTGATGGGTTTGTCTTCGCATGTCAGAAGGCGTCGATAGAGCCAAACGTCCACCTCCTCCGACACTTTCACAGTCTTCAGAGTTGTCCAGTCGATACGGCCTATGCGTACTTCAAAGCTTGGGCGGGTCGCAATGTAATGCCCTGGATTTTTTTCTGAGATATTTATGAGATATTTACGTGTATTTTTCTCTGATGAGCCTTTGGATCACTGTGCATGGTAAACTGCTGCACTCTCATACTCTGGGACGTGACCAGTGCGTTGTGCTCTTCTCGAGGATCACGGAGGTAATTTTTTCATATTTTTTTGAATTTTTAGATTTTTTTCTGACCAGACGGAAGGTCCGTACCAAAGATGAAATATTGATGTCGACCCAACGGGATGTCGGAGTCAACAAACCTTACTTAAACGGTATGTCCAGAACAATGACAGAAATAAACACTACTGTCATCTCGACACCATGTCGAAACCAACTAACCTTGGGGAGACATAGAGTCTGGGCCAGGGTAGAATATTATTGTTGACTTGACAGATAGTCGAAGTTAGCCAAGTTGGCCAAGACGTGCGGCCTAAGCCAAGGGAGGAATATAGGATATGTGTCAACCTGACGTCATGTCGAAGCCAACTAACTTGGCAAAGATGTGTGGTCTAAGACAAGGAAAGAATATAGGATATGTGTTGACCTGACATCATGTCAAGGTCAACGAACTTGGCAGAGGCGTGACGCCTAAACCAAGGGTGAAATATAAGATAAGTGTTGACTCGACGTCATGTCGGAGCCAACAAACTTGGTAGAGACGTGAGGCCTATGCCAAGGACAGAATATGGGATAAGTGTTGACTCAACGTCATGTCAAATCCAACGGACTTGGCAGAGGTATGAGGCCTGAGCCAAGGGCAGAATATGAGATAAGTGTTGATTCGATGTCATGTCGAACTCAACGAACTTGGCAAAGGCATGAGACCCAAGCCAAGGGTCGAATATGAGATAAGTGTTGACTCGACGTCATGTCAAACTCAACGATCTTGGTAAAGGTGTGAGGCCTAAGCTAAGGGCAGAATATGGGATAAGTGTTGACTCGACGTCATGTCGAAGCCAACGAACCTAGTAGAGGCATGAGGCCTGAGCCAAGGGTAGAATATGAGATAAGTGTTGATTCGACGTAATGTCAAAGTCAACGAACTTGGCAACGATATGAGACCCAAGTCAAGGGAAACACATATGATAGGTGTTGACCTAACAAAAAGTCAAAGTCAACGGTCCCTACCCCAATAGAAGGTTTAGGGTGATGGTTAACTAGAATGCATACGTGTGAGAGGCCCAGACCTAGGGCTAAATATCAATGTCAACCCGATGAAGTGTCAGAGTCGACCAACCTCGCTCAGACGAAAGGTCTAAAACAAGGGTGAAATGTGTAGATGAAGATGTCATCCCGACGTCCTGTCGAAGTTGACCAACTTGGCAAAGAAGTGGGGTCTAAACCAAGATAGAATATGGATGTTGACCCATGGAGATGTTAGGATCAACAGACCTTGCTCAGACAAAATGTCTAAGACAAAGTGAAGGGATCTTTTTGTTGGTTTATTTGTTTGAGTTTATTAGGCTTATTGAGTTTATTTTGTTGTTTGTTTATTTATCTATTTTTGTTGGGTCTATTGGGTTTGCCGAGTTTATCGGGTTTATTTTGCTATCCCGAGCCATCCAGAACACTGTCTCGAGCTGGACAGAACCGTCAAGACACAGACAAGGTCACATGTCAACCCCTGGTCTCACCGGGTTGACCGAAACCAGACACGACACATACGTAGACACACACAGACATCACACACAAGCACTCTTGGCTATTCCATCATGGTAACAGCCCTCATAAGATGTCAACAGACATCCACGGGTCACGGGCAAACCATGGGATCAAGTCAAGACAAGCAGAAACTGGAGTGGTGGACAACGATAGCACTCTGGGCAAAGCAAACTATCACTCAACTGCTAGGTGAACCTGGCAGTCAAGGAAAGCCACTGCAAGACCAGAAACAAGGACACTGGCAGGTCTAGATCAAGTTGTTAGGGAATTGTCGTAGTCAAGGAAAGACCACACCCAGTCACCGGAACCGATCGATCCAGAAACCACTGACACACAGACACCGCCCAAAAATACAAACCTAAGACAGACTGGCTCACGAACAGACATGGAACAGAACAACGGTCATGACGGCCAACAACAAGACTGTAACACACCTCTATAGGGGCGTTACACTGCTCTGACGTGCCAGGGTAGGGGCGTCAGGGCAACCGGGCCTAAAACTATAACTCGAACGACGTAATGCACAAACCAAGGCGCATTACACCACCTAACGCACCAAGATAGGGGCATCAAGGCCAATAGGCCTAAAAGCCTAACATGAACCATGTAACGCACTTGTCCAGGGGCGTTACACAACCTGATGCACAAGGAGAGGTCCGTCAGGGCTAACCGACCAATGCGGTCTTCAAGGCAGACACGACCGTCAAGGGACTGACAGCCACAGTCCTCAGAAACCACCAGAACATAATGCACCACCAAAGGGGCGTTACAGTCATGTGACGGTCCTATGCTGGTCCATCACACCCAGAACGTAACGCACCAAACCAGGCGCGTTACAGCCATGTGACGGTCCTATGCTAGTCCATCACACCAACCCAACCTCGAAGACACGAAATGACCAACGGTTATGGCGGTCTATTGTGGGACCGTCACACAGTGTGATAGTCTCTGACATGACCGTTACACGAAACTAGCGAGCAAAATAGGGGAATGGCTGAATCGGCCCATTCCACGCCCCATTCACTCCAAAGCGCAGGGGAAACAAAGACACACGATAATACAACACTCCTGGGGTCGAAAAATGATGCATGCACGCATTAAAACGTGAAATCAGGGCGATTCCGACGAATCGACCCTAAATGAGTCACCGGAGTTCCCAGACTCCTACTGGCCCCAAATGACAACTGATCGACACGAAACTAGCAGGAATGGGATCTTGACATCCCAGCGGTCGTTTTGACACTAATTAAAAGAAGGATAAAATAAAAAAAATAAAAAGACAAAAAAGAAGTGTAAAAATAAATGACATTTGCTTGATTGCATGGTTCTTGATCATCTTTACTTTTTCAGTACTCATTTGCATGCTTGTATGTTGCATTCCCCTCTATCTTTGGTTATTTTTTACCTTAATTGATTAAAGACTTGGCCCCTTGACCCCTTGTAAAGGTCAAAGAAGATCAACCCCTTGCTTATTGAGCAAGGGGCCAAGCTGAACAGATTAACTAACCTTTTTGCTCTAAGTGAGTGCAGAGAAGAGGGGACACAAGTACACATAGACACAAGCACAAAGAAGAACAAAACTCAGGTAACCAAAAGGTAGTTTTCATTCCATAATCATCATATATGTGTACAAAGTGAGTAGGATGGGGTATAAAGGTGAAACATGCTCTAGCTCTCTCCACCACCCTCCTCTCTCCTTTGGCTACTCTCTGCACCATCCTGGTCCCCAGGGCAACTCTGTGGAGGCCTCATCGAACCTTGGCTGGTAGTTGACCTTGCGGCCTGAGCACGGTCTGCCTCCTTTCTCCTGTCGTAAGTGGAAGAGCCCGCAAGGTAACTCTAGCCGTAGTACGCACTCGGGCGTCCCTCAGCTCGTGCTCGCTCGAGGCCTCTCCTGTAGTGCTCCTCCGCTATCCTCACTCGCTCCTGAGCCGCACCCAAGCGGAGCCTTAGCTCGTCGTGCTCCACCCGCTCCCGCTCACGCTCATGATCGCGCTCTGCTCGCTCTCACTGCTCCATCTTGAGGAGCAGCCGTAACTCCATCACGTCTCGAGGGAGCTCCTCTCCCTCTCTGGGCAGCTCCGCCATCGCTCGCTCCAACTCTGCTGAAGCCCGAAGTCTCTCCTCTGCTAGCTCTAGTGTGGCTCGATGTCGCTCCTCTGCAAGCTCCAGTGCTGCTCGTCGTCTCTCCTTAGCTAGCTACTCTGTGGCCGAGTGTCTCACCGCACTCAGCTCCTCGACGGCACGCTGTCACGCATCCTCCACCTCTGTGAAATGCTGATTGCAGATCGCAAGCTTGGTCCCCGCCTGCGTTGCCTGGGTCAGCGCCTCCTGGAGCTCTCGCCTCTGCACCACGTAAATAAATAAGATTGATAAACAACTGCATTAATTAAAAATCAATCTTTCTTACCGAAGCCTCTAAGTCACGCTCAGCTTTCTCAGCTCGCCTCACTGCCCCTGTTGGCTGCTCCTCCAGGGAGGTGATCTGGGCACTCTGATTTGGGGCACTAGAACTCGAGGCTCCTGCCGCTCCGGTCGCTGCCACCCTCTGCTAGGCACGCTGTAGCATTTTATAAGATTGTCAGTTGTTGACCACTCGACTTTAGGATTTATGCTCCAAGTTGAACTGATTCTTGGTCTCTGTTGACTGGGAGGATCACCATCCTCATGTGCAGGTACTACCTTTGATCAGATCCGTGTCGGATCACAAGTCCATCCTCTTGAAGACCAACCGCCTGCAGGATTGGAGGCTCAATTCAAATTGGAGCAGTTCTGGTTCAGGAAGGCAGACTTTATGGACACTATCAGGGGAGCTTGGATCTCACAGGCTGCTAGTAGGTCGGCTATGACTACTCTGGTGCTAAAGCTGAGGCACACTACTCAAGTCCTCAAGTCTTGGGGGCAAACAAGACTCTCCTGGGGAGGGCAGCGAACAGAATTCTTCAACAAATTGAGGGTCTGGACTATTTGGAGGAGGCAGGGCTTAATGAATGCAGAGGATAGGAGCCTCGGTGATTCTCTTTAGGGACAATTTGATGAGATCCTCTGTAGGGAGGTGATCTACTGGAGGCAGAGATCGAGGGACAGATGGATCAAACAAGGGGACAGGAATACTGCTTACTTCCAACGCATTACTTCAGGGAGAAGGAGAGTTAACACCATCACGTGTATCCAGATGGGTGAGCGCTCTGTTTCTTCGGATGAGCAGATCAAGGGTTTGGCGATGGACTTGTACTCCAGGCTATTCTCAAAGGAGGACCATTTCAGGCCAAGGATTGCAGATGATCTCCTTTCCCGCCTTTCTCCTAAGGAAAAGGATGCTATCTTACAGTGCTTTACAAAGGAGGTTCCCCAGACAGTTTTCTCTCTTACAAGGGGCAGAACTCCTGGGGTTGGATGGCTTCCCTTTGGCCTTCTTCAAAAAATGTTAGGATGTTATCAAGACTAACCTTATGGCAGCAGTGAGAGAATTCTAGGAGAGGAGGGCTCACTTGGGGGGCATCAATAAAACTCTCCTAGTCCTTGTCCCCAAGAAACTAGGGGCCCAGGATTTTCGGGACTTCAGGCTTGTTAGTTTGTTGAATGGCACCTATAAGATCATCACCAAGTTCTAGCACGGAGCCTTGATAGTGTGATAGACAGGGTGGTTAGTTGCTACCAAGGAGCCTTCATCAGAGGGAGACATTTAGAACAATTTCTTAGTGGCCCATGAGTGCTTATTTACTATGAAGACTCAGAGGAAGAAAGGGGTGGTATTGAAACTAGATTTTAAGAAGGCTTATGATAGAGTAAATTGACTATGCTTATTTGATGTGTTAGAGAAGATGGGCTTCGGGGAGAAATGGATTGGCTAGGCCCGGACTTATTTTGCCTCTACTTCCTTTGTTGTCCTAGTCAATGGGAAACCGACTTCTTACTTCTACAGTGGAAGGGGGCTCCGGCAGAGAGATCCTATATTACCTCTCCTCTTTGTGCTTTGATAAATGTCAACATTCATGCATTTCAGGTCAAGCCAACGCTGGCAACAAAATGTGTCTGCAAAGATAGAGAGAAATCAAGTAAGGCATAAAAAATGAGGCATTTGACTGCACAGAAATCAAAGCTAAACTCTAGATACATGGTGGCACAGAAATCATGGCAATTTGGCTGTACAAAATTCAAGGCAGGTGATATTACTGATAGATGCATAAAAAATGAAGCAACTGGATGCACAGAAATCAAGACAGATGATAATATTGGGTGCACAAAAATCTAGACAACTGGTGCACAGAAATCAAGACAGATAGATTTCACAGAAGTCCATGCAGTCAGGTCAATGCATAGCATCAGCATTTCAAGAACAAAGGTCAATGCACATATGCATTTTGGACTGATAAGGTCGATGCACATTTCATTCTGCTGCAAGCAAAGGTCGATGCAAATTAGCTACTTCTGAAGGAAGGTCAATGCACATTACTGTTTATGAAGACAAAGGTCGATGCACTTTCCTGTTTATGAAGAAGTAAGGTCGATGCACATCTGGCCAATGAAGAACTAAGGTTGACGCACATCTTGCATTTTGCTTACCAAGGTCGATGCACATCTCCCTTAGTCATCTATAAGGTCGATGCTTCTTTTGCTCTCCAGTATAAAAGGTCCATGCAACTTTTCCAAACTGCTAGCAAGGGTCGATGCACATGCTCACTAGTGTATATCAAGGTCTACTTATGTTACTGTTAGAGGTCGATGCACATCATCCTTGAGCATATAGAATGTCAGTGCACATCTTCCTTATTCATTTAGAAGGTCGATGCACATTTTGCATCTCGCATTATAAGGTCGATGCACATTCATCATTCTACATCAGAAGGTCTGTGCACATTTGCTTTCCTCATATAAAGGTCTGTGCATGTTTTGCCATCATTGTCATAAGGTCGATGCACATTTACCTTATGCATATACAAGGTCGATCCACATTTAACTTATGCATATATAAGATCGATGCACATTTGCATTGGTATTCTATGAGGTTGATGCATCCAAGTCTGTGCATATAGGTCTAAGCATACTTAGGGTCTGTGCACATGTAAGTTTGTGCATCTCTAGGGTCTACGCACATGCACCATCCAAGTCTGTGCACATTTGGAATTCAAGGTCTACGCATATGTCCAAGTCTATGCACATGAAGGAACCAAGGTCTGTGCACATGTGGAAGCCAACTGACAAGGTCTGAACATACTCCTTACCAAGGTCTGTGCATGTTTGATGAAATGCCTCAATGAAGAAGAAAGGCCTACCTGTCTCACCCAAGGTCTACCTCTATCCTCCCAGAAGCATTTGAAGCCAATTTTCTAACAGATCTTAGGCATCATGAGCTAAATTATAAGATAGATTCTTACCATGTCTCCAAAGTTTAGAGAGCAAAATGGAACCTGCACAATACAATATACCCAAATCCTTTCATGTCAATCCACATAAGGAACTAACTTCAAAGCATTTGAGCATACAAGACTCCGTCTTGAAAACTGCAAGTTAGTGTCTTGAATTCCAGTTATATGTGTAGGGGATTTGATGCGGGATGACAATGAGACTCGACGGACTTGTGCGAACCTTGGACTCTAGACGACAAGACCAGCAACTATACCCATGATTTGGCACCTAACGTGGTTCCAGACGAGGCAAGCATGCCCCAAACAAGAAGCACTCACTCACGGTCATCCCCAGCGAGGGAAACGTGTCGGTCGGCATGGTTGAGTAATCGGCTTGAGTTTGGGGTGCTCAGCTCACTCTCGTGCTCGGAATGAGTCACGGGACGAGTCAAGCTCTCTTACTCACAGTGGTGATTAAAGTAAACTAGATAGGAACCTAACTAACACACATGCAGTGGCTTCTAAAGCATATACTAGCTAAGTAAGTAAGACCAAGAAGGAGGCGAGTGTACCTCCACCCTCGGGACATGGGGAAGACTTCATGGTCGAGATCTGTGACTCCCAGTATAAATATAAATATTAAATTACAGAATTGATTCTAGGCCTACTCCACGCAGGGAGGTAACAGGCGACATGTGGGGTCCGGGAGCACCAATCTCAGGTTGACGAGTAGCAGTCGGAGATGCTTGGGTGGGCGGCGGGCAACGATCCCGGTTCTGCGAGCAGTTGGTCGGCAGGGCAGCTGCCGAGGAACTGCAAAGGGACGACGATCTCTGGTAAGCTTATGATGGTGGAGGATCTCCTGGACGACAGCAATGGGTCCCAGGTTGACCCCTGGGAGCAGTGATTGCTGAGTCACCTCTGGTGTATTTTTCGAGGAATTTCTCGGGTCACCCCGGCTAGCTGTCTGGGCTCTGGACAGAGCTGCGCACCTCCACGAGAACAGCTGCCACGGCCAGGGATGATGTTGGACTGAGGCAGGGCTGGCGCTGTTGCCAATCTATCTCTGAGAGCTATGATCCCAGGCTGAGGAAGGATTTTTCCTGAGGGAAGAAACTTCCGTGGTGGAATTTAAGTCTGACTGGTTCACAGATCCATAATAGACAGGGTTGAAAGGAGTTCTGACTTGAAACTTGGGTTGACCGGAGGGAAGGTGATGGATCTGGGCGGTGGGATTTTTATGGCTGAGGGAGGGGTCTGTGAGGGACGTGCCAGAATTTTGTGATGATTTTCTTAGATAGTTTTGGTGGGGAAATGGATTTTAAGGTGGGGAGGGGGTCGGATCTGGTCTGTACTTCACCCGTTCACAAATCCCATCACCCCCAATACACCTATCACCCTCCTGCACACCCAGTTCGCAGGTTGCAGCAGAAGCCCATTTTGTAGAGGCTTCCCCGTGGTCATCCGACCTGTACTGGAGGCCTACCATACACTGTCAGAAAGGTCTTCAAGTCAGCTTCAATGCCGAGGTGATCCTGCCTTCATCCAAGTTTGTGGCTGTCCGGAAGGTCCGTTCTCGCCGGAGTGCGCAACTAGAATCTGTGGGGAGACCTGAGCCTTGGTGTAGAAGCTGCCACATTTGCATCTTGGCTCCTCTTGGCACTTTGCTTGGCCGGAGCATTCTCCTACCGGTCCTCCTTCCAACCCAGTTGACGGAGCGTCATTCGGAGTCCGGTGGTGTTCGTACCGAATTTTCTCTCCCCGGTGCGCAAGTCAGTCGAACCAAAACCAACTCCGACACCTGGCTACTGTTCATCCCCTATCTCTCTGCTCCAACCTCTCCTGGAGACCATCCTTGTTGGAGATTGAAGAAGACTGGTAGATGGACGCGATAGCTTTGGTCCTGTCCCGTTCTGACAACGTGAGTGTTCATGGCGGCGTCATCTTCCCGATGCTGCACCCAAAACTCTGTACCAGCCAAAGCAGATCAGCACCAGCGTAGAAGCTGATACAGCCACATCCCTGGTCCCCGTGGTGCGCCGCTTGGCCAAAACGTTCTTCGGCCAGTCCTCCTGCCAACCCAGTTGACGGAACTGCATTCGGAGGTCAGGACTGCTCGTTCTGAATTTTCTCGTCAGGGTGTGCAGGTCAGTCCATAGAAATCCAGCCCTGATACCATGCTACTGTGTACCTATTATCTCTCTACCCCGACCACTTCTGGAGGTCTTCCTTGTCGGAGATCAAAATAGACTTGTAGACAGACGTGCTGGCTTTGGTCCCGCACCATTTCGACTCCGAGAGCACTCGTACCGGCGTTATCATCCTACTGTTGCATCCTAAGGATAGAACCAGCCAGGGCAGAGCTGACCTGCCATAGAGACAGCTGCAATCAGAGGCGACTCCAGGCCATCCCCAAAAAATTCTGAGGACTTCCTGATCTTGCTAGCGACGTCTTGGTGCTGGTTTCACCATCATCTGAGTTCACCTCAGATCGTGGCGCCGCCAACAGCGACTGGTGATCAGCCTGTTCCTTAAGCGGGCAGATTCGGCCAAGTCAATTCATCGGCAACTTCGTGGCATTCTTCCCCCACCCCGCCTGGCTGGCTTAACACCCCTCCCTGCATGGAGGCAGTATTTTGTTGTAATCATAAATTCCCATCCCCTCGTCCAACCCCCCCGCGCAGGGAATAGTGATTGTATTGTTAATTGGGGAAGCGTGGATACTGTCAATTCCTAGGTGGATGCCTAGTATCTTGGGCATCTAAGAAGCAACACACTGTAGCGTTGTCTACAGTTGAAGCTGAATATGTTGCTGCAGGCAACTGTGCTGCCCAAGGAGAGAGAAGGGGAAGACAAGGTCTCCCTTCCCCCTCCCTACTCTCTTCTTCCTCGGACACACATCCATGTCTGCCACATCCGTCCTCGCCCGTGCCTCCCTCTTCCGCGGCCCTATCCACCATCCCTGCCCGCACAGTGCCGGCCCCGCCATGGCGGCCTCTTGTGTCACCTCCTGCTGCACAACCATGGCCCCATCCGGCTCCATCAGCAGGGGAGGGAGAGAGAGAGAGTGAGAAAGAGAGAGAGAGAGAGAGAGAGAGAAATTTAACGGGAGTGAGGGGAAGGAATATTTCCCCAAAATTGGATGGTATATTCTATGTTTCGGATGTTTGTTAACCCGATAGGCTTTTTACGAAGGGTTTGAAGTTTTGGAGGGCTTCAAACAAAATAGGTGGATTAGAGGGGCTTTTCCCTGATATCGAAAGAGTTTAGGGCGCAAAAACTAACAAACCCTTCTATCTTAGCCCAACTTTTCATTCTGCCCCAAATCTTCAGAAACATCTTTTCTATCCCCAATTTTTCATTTCTCTGAGAATTTCTTTGTTACACCCAAGGTTTGCTGTGCTGCACCATATCGGTGCATGTAGCACGTACCAGATCGTAGCAGGGAGAAACCGGTACGCCAGTATTCAACGATCCGGTGTTGGGTCGCCAGTGGCCCAGCAGAGGTGGCAGCCGAGGGGGAGGCCGGCCTGAGAGAGAGAGATGTGGGAGCAGCGAGACAAGGTGCTCCGGGTGCTGGATTGCTGTGGATGGAGGGCGGCGCAGCGAGACACAAGGCAAGAGGACGATCATTCATGAGCGTAAGAGCTGCAATGAGCCCAAAGAGTCGGGTGAGGGGATCTGGTCCTGCCGCAGGTCCGACGCGCTCCTCAGCTCCAGAGCAGCCACCTCCACAACTGCAGAGGTCGACGCCAAGAGGGGGCTTCCACCGGAAAATGCTCCCTGTGGGCGCTCACTAAACAAGGAAAGTTCTTGCTGTGGGCATCGGCCGGAAAGTTCATTCCTCACTTTTACTATTCCTCTGGTAATCAATCTTTAAAAAAAATGCACTCCGGAAGCCCATGCAGTTCGAGAGAGGAGGGGATGATACGCTGCGGGTGAGGGGGAAAAAAAACCTCGTGTGTCGGCATGCTATCATACTATATACCATACTGCCAGAGCATCGGCATGGTGCGTACCGGTGGAACGGCCAACCTGGGCTGAACCTAGTTTCTGAGAATTACTTTTTGACCTAGTCATCTGAGGGGAATTCCATGGCACTTGTTTGACTGCGACAAGCTATCGAAGAAACTCTGAACATTGCCAGAAATCCCCCAGAATAGCTGGATCCTCCGTAGGAAAATGGGCACAAGCTGCCTTACTAGCAAACGCCAGAATGGCTCGAGTTTCAGACCGATAATCGGGAAGCTCTCGAGCGACTGCGGAGACGCAAGGAGCAAGATGCCAGCCAAGAGGCGGGACCGAGTACCTTCTCGGCCAACGTCATTCACTCCCATGCTCCTCCAATCTCTCCCGATTCCTCGACACTACAGGACGGTCAACCAGCCCCTGCCACTCTAGTCGCGCAGTGGTGACCCTGGCAGGTGCTAGAGTCTCTCCCCTTTTCTAGAGAAGACACTGCTAGACTCCTCCAAGTCCTTCTTGGCTGAGAGGATGTCCTGGTGAGCGAGACTAGGACGGACTCTCCAAGCTCCTCTCACCCTCTCCCTACCCTACCTCTGTCTCTGATGCCCAAGGATAGGAAGGGAAAATAGAAGCTGGGCGAGGTTTCGGCACGACCGGACCAGGTCCTCCCAACAGCTCGCAAGTCGGGTCCACCATCGCAAAGGCCACCCGACGCGTGAGATCAAGATTGCCACCAGGGGCAGCAAGGCCCCAAGATGTCGTCAGGTGTCACCTGACCTTGCAGTCAGCCAGACTACACGGGTCAGGCCAGGAAGCAAGATGTTGGTTGTACTCCCTGGATCACTCCTCAGCAGAAGTCTTCCCAGCCACCGCGGCTAAGGCATCAAACCGCACACATGTCTCCGAATACCAGCACCAGTACATCAGCTCAGTAGCAGAAGCCTGCCTCGCCACAGCGGCTAAGGCATCAACCCGCACACACGTCTTCGGACCCCAGTACAAGTCAACTGATTCCTGGTAAACTCTCGCAGCCACCGCGATTAAGGCATCAAACCACGCCTACATCCTCGGACTCCAATCCCAGCACCCCTTCTTACCAGGAACTACCACTCAAAGTCATCAAACAGGGGATCAATGCTACCTTCCAACTACAACAATCGAAAGGTGTCTGGATCAAGATTCGAGCAAAGAGGAGTCACCGACCTCACCCTGCAAACCCATCGGCTCGACGGCATCGCCGCGTGGACCCGTCAGCTCTAGTTCCAGTGCCTCCTCCTCCTACTCCCCTGGAGACGGCCATCGCCAAGAAATAGGAGAGGAACAGAAGGAAGAATCTCAAGAGACGGCTCAAGAAAAAAGCCAAACAAGCGGCTACTTTGCAATCTCCAGCAGAGCTAACGTGTAACATCCCAGAGCTCAGGGTACCGATAACCCGATACAAGTACCGAATTACTGCCACCAAGAACTGGGGACGCCATCAAATAAAAAGAAAATTACAATGATAAGACTCAAATAAAATATGAAAATTACACGACTCGACTCAGAAAAATATGACAGACACAATGGAGCCATGTTGGCGAGCAACCGGGGTCTTGAAAAAATATGAAGGGCGAGAGATGCCCCCATCAGAGCTGATCCTCCCTCGGACACCACATCCGATCCAACCCTCATGCCAACTCTACCCTCTCAGGGGAGCACGATGAAACCATATGACGAGATCTCACAATCCTCGGTCCTCACAGCACTTGACTCTGGCTTACGGGGAAATCTTCCCATGCTGGCCACGAGACCAAGGCTCACCATCCGAGGACAATGTCCGTCCAAGGACTTCCATACACAGGCATCACCCATTAGACAATCTAATCCCATCTTATCTCAATTATTCCAAATGGACGCCTACCAACCCTCAACTCTGCTCTTGCCATAGAGCCACAAGGCACAACCCAATCAATTCACGACACACATCCCTTAGGACAAAAGAGTGCCATCTGCTGCCACAACATCTGGGTCGACGATGCTGTGACCAATAAACACGAATCCCTAGACAATAGAGACCTTGCCATAGCCAACCACTCGGCTAGCGTTATCAGTTGCTAATAGCTACCAACTGGGACCTACAAACATCTCTCGGGGATCACATCTGGGGAACCATGATCCCATTTGAGGACACTATTTCCAATGTGAGTTGAGCACAGAGCCTACCGACTCAGTCCATTACGTCCCCGTCCACTGTTAGACAATTTTCATAGCAACCCCATCCAGGTCTAACTCCAGCGCCTAACACGAGTTTCGACAAATGAACAAGGTACTCACATGATACACTTGCCGACATACTTCCCCAATTCCCCATCTTACCAGTGCCTCAACCCACGATGCCTCCAGCATCGGTACGACAAATGACATGGCTTACACAGCCAACGATGATTCATACCGAGGAACCAATGTTCCTGTGCTCTTCTAATCCCAGGGAATCCACCTATAGCAACCAATGCTACGATCTTGGGCCTATGGGTTATAAGCCCACCAACCTTCCGCTGCGCACTCTAATCCACATACGCGCAACTTGCCCAACAACTCAGATGACTCGGGATCCACCATCCCGATGATCCTCAACTCTATTGGGTAACTCTCAAAAAATAGGGTGAAAAAGCTCTAATTACCACGAACCTAGGGCATAGATTCTCACTCTTAATCTGGCAATCCTCCTACAACCCCATAGGCTCTGATTCCCAACACATTGGGAATCACAACACCATCCATGAACCCTCATAGGCATCACCCAACTGGCACCCATCCTTCCGAAGCAGCGCCAACGCACCCTTATGCATCAAGGGATGGGCATCACTTCTCACAGGCAACCACCGTCCCAAAACATAGGGCATGATTTGCACGGACTTCATGGCACACAGAAGGCTAATCAATCCGAATGCACGTTGCAAGATGACAAACTTGACAAAAATGCAATTCTCTCTAACAACGGAGAAACCAACATCCCTCCGACAAAGTGGGAGATCTCCTTGCTCGACCTGAAATTGAGCCTCACACACGCTGGGAACCACACCTTCCAGAAATAGAAAAAACCATCACTTTCGTTATGTCAACTACTCTAACTACACTCGTCAAGTGTTCCGTCAGACCACACTCACAGCATCTCCCGATGCACCACCGCTGTAATTCCTCGAACTGCAACTCGCCATGCCTCCCGCACTGGCCCTACTGATCACCAGCCACATTCTACCGCAACGGTTGAGCTAGCCACTGCTACACACTCCTTACCTATACCTGCCTCTGATCTAGAGACCACTAACAAGCCAAAATGCTTACCGAGGAGAGAAGAAAAATCCACAAAAGATGGCAGGCTCGAAGGCTCCTACACCTCTAGCCACCGGACATCATTCCCTCTAATCTGTCCTTGCTTGCACCAATCCATCCTCGATTCTCGGATCCTCAAAACATCCATCTCCTGAGCTACTGCTGCGCAGACCACCACGGCAAGAGCCACAGCAAGAACCAAGATCAACACCTGGCAATGCTCATCCTCCTGTCCTAAATCTCCCGTGAAACCTTCACATCTCATCTGCCACCTCACATAGCGCATCCAAGGCAGTGCACAATGGCCTTAAATTTCACAATTTAGGCCACGAACCAAGCCACCGCCACACATTCTCGAGCCAAATCTAGGACCAAACAGCCCATTCACATGTAAAAGTGTAGGACTTAGAGCTGACTCGGGCAATTCGGCCCAACCCTACAACAAAATCTACAAACATAATCGAGACTCGCACATCATTTTTGACGCCACAGAGCATGATGAGGACATCGGGCTCAACAATTAGAAGCTCATCAAGAGAATTCTTCACTTCCCCAAGCATAACTCTCGATCGAAACGCCCATTCTACCATCTAGAACCACGATCTCGATGCCTCAAGGGCTGGTTAAACCTGAAACTGGGGTGGCCAAATGTAACATTAACACCTGAAATCACACTCGTGGCCACTTAACCACGAATAATCCTCACCATCCAACTGGCCTCGCTGTAAATTCCTCAAATGCAGCACCATAGCGACACACCTACCGGCAACCTCTGCTCAACTTCGCACAACCAAGGCCACCAACTCAAGGGAAAATAACTCTCTATCTCATTCCTCAAGCCCCACGCCACCAATTCGATGATGATAGCAACCGCCTTCATAGTGCCTACACCGTGCACTCAAGTTCTCACGCATTAACCAAGCAGTAATTAAACATAAAACCCTATGCCAGCTGTCGACTGTACTGGACCCTTTGGACTCTGATCACTACAATTATCTCTAATTCCCATGTATGCTCCACAACCACCTACTCTGATACTAGCTGTAATGACCAAAGATCTGGATACTAGGAATAACCCGATACCATTCAAATCCTAGCCCACAACCTACGAGTCGAAGAGCTCAGAAGGAATAAAGGGTGTGTGTGGAGGTGCATAGAAATATGAAATAAAGTAGGAACAACAATTATAATAACAGTTAAACAATCAAACTATAGAGTCCAGTCCAAATAAAGTATAGTCTATAGGGAAAAGAATGAACTCAATGCCGAGTGAACACTCAGCCCGGTCAGCTGGCAACTACGAACCTCCGCGCTGCACCCTCGAACCTCATGCAAGAGTTGTCACACTTGAAAAGTAGGGGTGCGCCTCCTACCACTAGCTCAGTAGGGGTCACGCGGAACCACAACCATAAAACAACGGTGGTAACAAGCAGTGCTAAAGGAAACAAAAATAGAAGGAACTACAAACACGATTTTCAGTAAAACCTTGTATCTATGGCTACTCCTACTATACTGAAAACACACCCTGATCCCATAGTCGGGGGACCACTGGACTAACAAGGAAAATCTTGGCAACGCTGCCAGAAGAAACACAATGGCACCTCTATTGTGGAGGCCTATCCTCACAGATGAAGGCATAGCCCAAGACCACGCGGTATAGGAATACGGTTGTTGGCCCAGATTAACGGTATATGCGGACAAGAAGGGGGGGGTTGAATTATCCCCCAATCGAAATTATAGATTTTTAACTTGACACAACAAAATTAAAATAATTACAGAATTTAAACTATGATGGAATGAGATTAAAGTAATATAGAAAGGATTCTCTCAACCTCTCCGAACACACACGATCTAGTGGGCCGACACATGCGTGCCGTGGAAGCTACGACTAGTGGATGGGTCACCGGAAGTACAGACCCTCACGTCACGGAAAGACGACTCCGAAAGCAACGAGTACAAGGATTGCTCCTCGTACGATACCGACTCATGGTGACGTAAGCCAAAGACGTCACACCCCGGCACCCCTCACGGTGCCCCACACCCGGTCCCCACATGATGTCCAGCATCAGTCAGATCATGGGTCAGTACGTGGATCGAGGTCCGCTCACCCGGGACTCGAATCGGCACGAAAAACCATCGGCTAAGCCTCAGATGATGAACGGTCCATCATTGGCCACTCACGGATGCACGGCTAACTCACAGTCGTGTGGGGGAGAATGGATGGTCCAACCTAGCCATCCATCACTCCCAGCGAAAATCAGACTATAAAGCGCCTGCCCAGGTGCGTTATAGTGCTTAACGGACCAACATGGGTGCGTTAAGCCCCAAGCCACGGAAAGAAACATAACGCACTCCTCCAGGGACGTTATTTACATAACAGACCAAACATGGTGCGTTATGTCACGGAGTGAGACAGACTATAACACACTCCTCTAGGGGCGTTATAGACCTTAACGGACCAACTCTGACACGTTAAGTGGAGGGCAAGGGCGTTAAGCATAACGCACCTTCCCTGGGACACTATGATGTATAACGGTCCTCCCTAGGCACGTTATGTGACCTAGGCCCCCCAACGGTCAAAAACTAACGGTCAAAAAATCATAATGCACTAGTACAGGGGCGTTATGTTTGACATGGCGGTCAGTTGAGAGACCGTTAAACCCTCGATGACTAGACTCAAAGCATACGAAGCATATCGCACCTGCCTGGGGGCGTTATGCTCATAACAGTTTCTGGGACGACCGCTATATCATCCCGGCGGCAAAACGGTGAATACAACTCAAAAATATCAACCACACCCCCATACCTCCATAGGAGAGGAGGAAATCAAGGGGGAAGCTCCCCTAGGACCCCTAGCATGCATCTAAGCCAGCAAAATGTCGATTCGTGACCTAAAACCATAGATCGGGCGGACTCTCCCCAAATCATGAAAAATCTTCCCCGACATGGAAACCCCGTCTCATGGCCTCGCCTCGGCCTACAAATCACAGAAATAGAACGCGGTGAGCTAGGGAACATCACCCTACCTCAATGGAGTGAATGCTCCGTCGAATTGACACCGAAATCGTAAAGAACGCTTTGAAACCCTCGTTCCTTCACGCTTCCCACGCCCGCCGCACGCCCACGCGATCACCTCACCGTCGCCCACGTCGTCACGCCGTCGCCCCGCCGCCGTCTGCAGCCGGAAGGGGGCTCACTACGATCGAATGGGAGAAGTAGAGAGGAATAACCAAATGGATACAACTACGAAACAACACTAATCTCTAAAAACACAGTTCAGAGGAACATAGTCAGACCATAATCATGGGTACATGCTCAAGACAGAGCATGACACAAGTGAACAGAAGTCTGACACCTCCGAAACAAGGCAACGTCGCTTACGTCTCAGGATAAGAGACACGACTGTCACGACAACAAATCACGGATAATGAAACGACAGACACGGCAAGCATCGGCTTACACAAGGAAACACAGTCCTCGCAGTTGACCGCCTGACCACAACATGGCTCCAGTGCCAAAGGAGACAGGGAACACCTGTCACACAGGACACCAATGACAAATTCACAGAGACAACAACACTTACAAAAACAACAGTAGTAATACAGCAACACCTGCAGGATTTTAGCCCCGTACAGCACACAGAATCTCAGAACACAACTGCAAGTAGGGTCACATCAAGGCACGATAGTAGCTGATCACACGACTACAGGGAACGAGTCATGCTTCAGACCACTTACCAAGAAAGACCCACGACAACAAGAAATGACACAAAAAGATGACAATCTCAAGGGATGCATCTCAAGGACCAAGACGATGTCTTGAGAGCACAACACCCAAGAGAAAGAATTGCATAGTAGAGGGTACTTAATCAGCAAGGAAGCTGACAAATTCCCCAACACTCGCAAATGCCAATGCCAATACCAAAAAATTACCAGCAATAGCACGGCAACAGACAACATCAAGGCACAGGAAGCCAAGATGAAGTCACATCGAGAAGAAGCAATTCCCTCGATTAGCGAGAATCTCATAACAATGATCCTCGGCCAATGGGTAACTAGGCCACATGCTTCCGCTGCGCACTCACACGACGCACGTAGGCAACAGAAAATATGTCAGTGTCCGCATCTCAGCACACACATGGTGCCATCGTAATTCATGAAAAATCACAAATAAAACGCCACAAGTATTGATCCAGTGAACAACTGATCACAAGGAGCCTAAGTGCAACGAAGGAGAGTACCAGCTTCAGCACAAAGCCCAAGGAAAGATGGTAATCTCAACTTACCTTTCATCTTGAAACAATTAATGAGCCCTCTCAACACATCGGTCATTGGACACGGCACGACGAACACGATACGCAACAGCTCTTAACACCATAACGGAGTCCAAAGTTAAGCAACCGTAAAACAAGAAGAAGATCAGGCTCAGAATAAAGCTGTCCACACTTAAGCAGACACAAGACAAAAGCATCACCAAGATAGCAAATCCAAGGCTAACGTTGAAAAAGATTCCACCAGAAGGGACGAGAAATAATAAGCTCACTAACAAAAGCTCACCAGGAAGGGAAAATCCTAGCTGACGGGACGGGCTCGACGCGAGGATCGCGCCGGTACCCTTCATCCCTCAGATCGTGGAGCGTGGAGACGCGTGCGAGCAGAAGGACGGCGTGACCCCCGTCACCCGATCTACACTGATTCGCGATCTTCACCGCACAAGAGGTAGGGGAACGGACTCCTCGTCTCACCAGGAATCCGTTGATGCCTCATGCGTCGCCATCTGTCGCCATCTTCATCATTTTTCGTGCAAATCTCATTTTGGGTGATTTTGGGCTAATTTCTCATTTTGCGTTCCTTTCTCGATTTTTGATCCAGACGATCGCTGATCAAAGCGAGGGAGGTACCATTGGATTGGTCGCGTCGCGAGGATCGCGTTGACGCCCATCTTCCCTCGATCCACAGAGCGTGGAGCCGAGTCGGGCCGGGAGGTGCCGCGTCACCCTCTCACCGGATCGACACCAGATCGTCAGTTTCATCGTAGTGCAGGTAGGGGGACGGATTCCTTGCCTCGTTAGGACACCGCCGGTATCACATGCACCATGGTCCGACGCCCTTTGCCTCATTTTTCATGCATGTTCCCGCTTAGTTCATTTTTAGTCTTTAACACTTGAAATCGCCTCCATGGACATCGTCTTTTAATTTTGATGACATGCGTAGGCATAAAATGTTATTGTGGCATGGCATGGCATGGTAGGGTAGGTTAGAATCGTGTTTCCCTGCGTTCCCCGTCGATTTCGGTCGATCGGGAGGGGGTTTCAGTTCCGAACTCCAGAGTCTCGAAACCCAGGTGACATAACGCGCCTACCCCGGTGCGTTATAGTCATTTGGCGCGCCTGTAGAGGTGCGTTATATCCCATCGTGATGGACTCCTCTAGGTCTATTATTTCCCATTAACGCCCCAGTATGGGTGCGTTATGTCATGCATGAACTGTGAGTTTTCTGTGGATTTTCGAGTTCAGGTGCCTTTGACGCGCCTCGTCTGGTGCGTTATAGCCCCTGTCTGTGGTGTTGAAGGTCTGTTGCCTTTAACTCCCCTGTCCCTGTGCGTTATATCCCCTGTTTAACTGTGGATTCTAATCGTTCTGGTGGGCATAACGGGCCATCGGAGGTGCGTTATGTTCCTATAACGCCCCACCCTTGATGCGTTATAGCCCTTGTTTATTGTGTTGTGTGCCTGTTGACTTTAACGCCCCTGATCCCGTGCGTTATAGTCCTATAGCACGCCTGCCCTGGTGCGTTATAGTCCCGATTGACTGTGGATTTTTATGTGTTCTGTTAAGCATAGCGGTCCCGTGTTGGTCCGCTATGGTATGTAACGGGGTGGTCTTAATCCGTTATATACCTGGAGATTTCAAAAGCATATTTATGTAATTTCTAATGCATTATGGCAAGAGGAGGATGGCTGTCGATCTTGCATGTAGCTATTGCCGAATATCCTCTAGGGACAATGTCAATCAATAGTCCCACCAATGCTGAGAGGCCTTTATTGGCCACTAGGCCCCTGTTTCAAATATGGTCCCAGGCCCCATCGGGGTACCCCACTATTCTCAACATGGGCCTTCCAACTAGGTCATCAAATAAACCAACCTTTGGCACCTAGCCGCAATAATATATGAGCCCTGCAAGGGGATGCAAGAACAAGTCCTATCGGGTCTTCTAAACCTTAGACCCCACTCTCTTCTCCAAGCCAACAAGCAAATACCTTTCGGTCTCTAATGGCCCATTGTAGTGCCCTCCCCGGTCCACCGGTGTTCATGGTGCCTTACCAACCTCTCATCTTGGGAGGGAACTTCCTCTTTGTCCCGCCCGGGCTAGACTTATAAAACTCTTCTCCCTGGGCCTGAGGTCTTCCGCCCTCACCGAACTCTGAAATTACCCATCAGTCCCACTAGGCTAGGCCTATGAAACCCGTTCCTCGGCCCGAGGCACTCCTCCTTCGTTGAGCTTTAAAGTTGCCCCCAGTCCCACTGAACCAGGCTTATAGAGCCTTTTCCTTGGCTTAAGGCTCTCCGCCCTTGTCAAGTTCTTGGATATTTACCAAAGGGTCCCACCGACGTAGTGGTAGGGTAGTCAAGTCCATTAATAGTCCCAACGGACAAAACGGCCTGTGTTAAGGGCGAGCCTGTATCAAGAGACAGTGATTCAAAAAAAAGGAAGAAAAAGATAAATATAAAAAATGATGAATGAATGATGCATGATGGTAATCACCACCAATGATTCAAAAAAAAAAAAGAAGAAAAAAAAGAAGAAGAAGAAAAAGAAAGAATACAAAGGGGGGAAGAAGAAGAGAAAGAAAAATGATCATAAAAAAATGATGATGATGATGATGAATGATGGTCGATAAAAGAGACAGACCACCTTGGTAGCGAGTACCAGTCTTCGGCCTTGCCATGCAGTTAGACTCCTCCCTCGGCTCAGACCTCACATCTTTGCCAAGTTCGTTGACTTTGACATCCCGTCGAGTCAACAACTATATTCCCCCATTAGCTTAGACCTCACGTCTTTCCCAAGTTTGTTGACTTCGGCATCCCATCAAGTTAACAACTATATTTCCCCCTTGGCCTAGATCTCATGTCTTTCCCAAGTCAGTTGACTTTGCCCTTTTGATGAGTCAACTACTATATTCTGCCCTGGCCCAGACCCCCTGTCTCTGCCAGGTTGGTTGATCTCGATATACTATCAGGTCAATGTCTACATTACATATTCTGCACTTCTATACTCTGCCCTTGTTCCGGACCTTCAGCCTGATCACCAAGAGGTCCAATGACATCGAAAGCCCACATGGAGAAAGGCCATGGGGAGGACATAGGATGGAGTGAAGAAGCAGGAGAATAGATTTTATCGGCATGCAGTTGGCACTTAACACACCTACGAACATAGATGGAACAATCCTCCTCTAGAGTGGGCCAATAGATGCCTAGTCTAAGGATTTTCTTAGCTAACATCTGGATATTCACATGACCACCACACACTCCTGAATGTGCTTCCTCCACGATCTTCCAAGATTCATCATCATCAAGGCACCTTAGTAAAACATCGGTGAGCCCTCTCCTGTAGAGCACACCTCCAACCAAAGTATATCGTTGAGCAACTCTTCGAATGGCCTTCTTCTCTTTTGTAGTAGCTTCTTCTGGATAAGACTGATCATAAAAATATTTAGCAATCTCATAATACCATGGCTTTTCCTCGTCAACCAATTCTTCTTCTAGATCTAATAGCATGACCTCCTTATTCTGGATGATTTCACCTTCCTTAATCTTCTTAAGCACCTCCTCCTTAATGCTAAGAAAAGCGGGGTCCTTAATGCAGGGGTATGGCACTTATGAATGAGAGCAGAGTGAAAGTCCCGTTCGGGGAGAAAAATCAAAGATGAGGCGAGTGAAGCAAGAGCGTCAGCTAAGATATTCTGATTGCAAGGAACATGGACGAAGATTAGTTTGGTGAAGAGCTTGGCATAGGCAGATGTGAGTTTCTAGTAGGGTTTGAGTTTGGGATCGAGCATGCGGCATTTAACAAGCACCTGGCACAGAATGAGTTGACTATCACTGACGATCCGTAACTGGGAGACACCAAATTGATGAGTGGTTTGTAGTCCGGCCAGCAGAGCCTCATACTCAGCTATATTATTTGTGACAGGGAAAGCAAGCTGAGCAGCAAATGGAATGGTGATACCCTTTGGTGTCAGAAGAACCATGTCGATACCCCTTCCATGAGAATTCAGAGCTCCATCAAAATGTAATGTCCACATTTGATCTAAAGGTTGATTGACGGACATTAGTTCCTCATCTGGAAACTCTGAGCGAACGGGATCAAATCAGGGTAGAGGGTGATGAGTGAGGTGCTCGGCAAAGGCATAGCCTTTAATTGCTTGTTGCTGAATATAAGTGATGTCAAACTGAGAAACGAAACTTTGCCATCGTGCTAAGCAGTCGGTAAGGACAGACTTTTCAAGGAGGAATTTAATGGGATTCATGCGAGCGATGAGATGAACCTCGTAAGCTAGGAAGTAATGTTTCAATTTTTGAACTACCCAGACTAAAGCTGCGCAGGTCTTCTCTATAGCTGTGTACTTCTGCTCACATGGGTTGAGAAGTTTTGACAAGTAGTAGGGGAGGGGTGATCCCCCTCTGCCGCAGAACCTGTCAATAAACATAGCATTATACAATGCCCCAGTTACACACCTGGAAGATAACAAAGT
The DNA here is from genome assembly GCA_024336825.1 of Amorphophallus titanum. NCBI lineage: Eukaryota > Viridiplantae > Streptophyta > Magnoliopsida > Alismatales > Araceae > Amorphophallus > Amorphophallus titanum. Next base: position 5,664,160 of record JANBPO010004741.1, on the reverse strand, counting down.
AAAGATGGGACGTGCTAAAAGAAAGAACCTTACCTGAAGCCCCGAAGGAGGTCAACAGCAAGGGTAGCAGCTGCTCTGGCCTCAGCGACAGTGCTCGGGCTACCTTCGCGATGACCTCCCGAATGTCCCTCAGAGTGTGGGCACACTCGATCTAGGACACAAACTCCACGGGCCCGGCTGACCCGATCGCATGACCGATGTGTCGCCTCCAGTCATCGATCGCTGTGTCAGTAAAGCTCCCGTGCGGAAGCGCCCAGTCTAGCGAACCTCTGCTCCGGAGGCTGCAGTCGGCCAAGAACTGGGCCCACCAGGTCCTAGGTGCCCTCGGTTGATGCACCTTCATCCCAGTCGTCGCCACCGTTATCGATACCTATCTCAGGGGCTTCAGCGTCCCTCCGTTGCCTCGCCTCCCAGACGAAGAGCCTCGGTTGCTCCAGGGCCACTGCTCCACAAGTCGCTCGATCTCCCGATGAATCCGAGTGACGCGGGTCCTCAAGTACCCATCGTCCAGTGGAATGGGAGGCAGATCCTCCCTCAGCAAGTGACTCTCCTCTGCCTTCTTGATTGTAGAGGCCTTCTGCCGATACAGGTGGCTGTACTCGAACCACCACCTAGCGTAATGGACGTCGATTCACCTCCGGCGTCCCTGTCCTGGCATCAAAAATTGCTTCGGCTCCCGATAGTAGTAGAAGTCCCACCACGCGGCCGCCAGTAGGTGGGTGTCCTTCCCTCTGTACTGTCGACCCGTCAAAGGAAACTCCTGGTTCCGCAAGATCCCTTGGTCATACCCGAAATTCCTTGTGAACCGATGTGGGTAGTACAACTCCAAGGAACTCGTCGCAGACTAGTGCAACGTCAACACCGCCGACCGGGTGCTCACCACCCACTCAGTCTGTGGCCCTGCATCTGGCACCCCCTGACTGGGGCGGGCGCTGGACGCCCCTCCGCCTGGCGTTCCCAGAAAAAGGCCGCAGTCTCTCGCGGCACTGTCAAAAGGTAATCCCTCCTTGCCCCAGGCAGGTAGGTAGCAAAGGGCTCTCCTAGCCCCCTCCAGCCGTGCCTCGGTGTCTCCGTCAGGCTCTCCAGTGAACCTGAACAAAAGCAGTGCCGTCGGATTCGCCACAATCCCTCGTGTCACCAGCCCTGAAAACCACAATCCAGCCCACGCACTGAGGTAGTGGGTCAGCAAGAGAAGGCCCCTCTCTCTCAGCACCGGGTGCACTGCCAGAACTCCCAGTCCCTGATAAATGTTGGCCAATGCAGCAGGAGCCAAGGCTCCGGCTCCGGAATGTGCCCTTGGACTTGCATGGCAAGGCGACGCCAGCGGTCAGCAAAGGTGCAGAACTCCTCATCGGGCTTCATCTTCTCATGGGCCAGATCCACCATAGAATACCTGGGCCCAACCTGGTCCTGAAATTGCTAAATGAATTTCTCTTGGACGGGTTGGAAATTCACAACTTGCTCTTGCGGAAGAGAGAAGAATCAATCCCGAGCCAAGCCTTCTAATGTTAGACCGAACAAGTAAGCCATCAAGTGTTGATCATGTCAAAACTGGGCCGACTCATAAACGAACTCCTTTAGGTGCACATAAAGGTCACCAACTCCACCATAGCGGCGATATGCGGGAATTTACAAAAGTGGTGGAAGTCGAAGATTTTGAAATGATAATGGAATACTTAAGGAGGATTTGGGATCAATCCGCCGTTGCAATTCATCAAGCTGGCATTGGGTTTGGGTAATCATATCCTGGGTAGGGAGAGATTAAGAATAGTGCAGGTCAGCTTGAGCAAGAGATTGTGAATTTGAACCAGGATTATAATGGGCTGGATAAGAGGATCCGGGGTGAGGAGAAGATGGGTCCATTCAAGGAGTGGAAGGATATGTGGGCCTGGAAGGAACATTAGCATATGGACTAATTGGACTAGCAACAACATAAGGAGAAGAAGAATGAGACCCAATAAGACAAAATTGGGCATTAGAAATTGGCCTGGCAGCGTAGGAAGGAGAAGGAGGCCCATGAAGATGATTTGAAATAAGGCGTTGGGCCTGGCCCGGGTCCATTTGGCGAACAAGGCATCGTAGACAGGCCATAAGATTAGCCTGTTCTTCAGATGGGTCAGAGGGACCACGGGAAGATGGGCCCACATGGGACGAGGATTCCACATGGAATAAGATGAAGACTGGAAGGAGGAAGGGTACATGGGGTTGAAACGTTACTCTATGAGGGCAAATGGAGACTTAATACAAGGAGGGAACCAATGGCTTAATAGGCTTGAGGACAAGAGGGGGGTTGACCCGCTGATGCAAAGACCAAGGGACAACAGACCAAGGACAATGGCACTAGATAATGGACACACAAAATGGGCTAACCTAAATGGGCCTAACAATAAAAGAATATGTGATGTGACACCACTAGGGAGATATGCAGCAATTGGACAAGGGCCCTCGGACCTATCACGCAAACACTTTCAACCAAAGAGCGAGGTCCGCGAAAGTGGTCGAACCACCATTGCATACACACGAACTCGGGTGACTTGGTGATGCCAAGTGGAGGTGGTGGGTCAAGTCCCTAGCTGGTAGAGTGCCAGCAGGGCTTAGGTGTCCCTCCCAAGGGTACGAAGCCCACAATTCAAGGGCTCGTGGAGGCCTGCAAACACCAGGAAGTAAGGGCGTCAAAAGGAGTCGGATGAGAAAATACACACTTATCACTAAACACTAGAATGAGTACAACTACTAGGGAAAGGTTGCAAATAGTTGAAGGGAAGCGGGTGACCCCCAAAGAAGTCACTATGTTAGTAGTCAATGTGGTGACAATAGAAGAAGGAGAGGAGGTTTTGCTAACCGCCTCACCCGAAGGTGCTTCCGGGGAAATAGTTGAAGGCACTTCCAGCACGGCAACCCTAGATCCGTCCGTGCTGATGCTGTCGCATAAGTATCAACAGGAGATAGAGCTCCTGAAGAAGCAATTACATGAGAAGAATGAGCAGACTTCCACATCCAAGCAGTCAGATATGCAGGTTGATTCCTCATGGGGAGGTGTCAACCCCGGTGATTTCCCACCATTATACACTCTACCCCAACCAGCAGAGCACAGCCAAGCTGCCCCACCACCACGGGGATCCCAACCTTTGCTACCACCGGTGCTACCCCAGCTACATCAAGCACCACTGCTATGCCCGCCACTGCAGTTAACTGTTCTGGCTACTCCATACCTGCAGCCGGCGCATTTCTACCTAGAGCCAATGGACCCGGCTGCAATGAACCGGCTCATGGTTGAGAAGATGATAGAAATGAAGCTCACAGAGCAAAGGGAAGGTGAATATATGGATTTTGATGCCCATCGGGTCCCCTACCTAACTCGCCATGCTGCTAAGCGGCTCCCTCCCAGGATTTCTAAGCCACCAAAATTTGACAAGTTCAATGGGCAAGGATCCCCGAATGAACATGTAGCTTATTACATGATCATCATGGGTGATCCGGCTTCAGACGAGTCATATTTGTTGAAATTCTTTGGGTCCTCTCTCATGAAACTAGCATTTGAATGGTGCTCCAGCCTGCCAGCAGGGTCGATCAGCGACTGGGTAGAATTGTAGAAGATGTTCAGAGAACTGTTCCATGTAACTGAAAGAGAAGTCACCATGGCTGAACTATATGCAACTAGGCAGCGGTCAGATGAGACAACTCTTGACTATATTAAGAGGTGGAGAAATCTCGGAATGAGATGCAAGCGGGCCCCACATCAGGAGGATGCTATGCAAATTTGCAAACAAAATCTCTGGAGGGGTGATGGGAATCGAGCCCATGCACCCACATTTTATTTTGTATTAATGTACTTTTCCTTTTATTTATGTCCTTACATAAATGGGTGTGCAATTAGAGGGGTTTAATAGTCAAGGTGTCATTCCATATAAGTCTTTGGGTTTGTTTGTAAAAAGTCCATTGGGGGTCCCATGAGCCACTTCACCCTCTTCCCATTGGTCCATGTCACCCTTGTGGGGCTGAACATCCAAAATCCTCATGCAAGGAGGGAGGAAGGTACCCTGGCATAAGCAAGTCTGGAATATAAAGGCCCCTATCAAAATCAGAATCTTCCTCTGGCAAATGACTTGGAGGAGAACCTAGACCACCTCTTCCTCAACTGAGAGGGATCGAAGCGGGAGAAGGAGAAGCAATCGCTTAGTTTTTTGTGCCTTACGTTATTTTTGAAGCCCAACAAGGGTGTGTTGCAATCATCCCCTTGGGTTTGCATAGATGCCCTTATGGCTATGGCCCCTTGCGCCATTTCTTGGAGCGGGATCATATCATAAATTTTCTTCCAGGGGACTCTGTCCTCTGAAAATCCCCCACAAGGGGTGCTGCCCCCTTGACTTCTACGACTTGACCGTGCAAGTTGATCTGTGGCGGTGCTCTGACGGACGCATGGAGATGGACCGCAGCCCATGGGAGCTCGAGAAGGAGAAATAATCTCCTAAGTGTTTTTGTCTTGTGCGCCTCCACCAGGGAGGGACTTATGCTTTATGTTAAAATTACACAGAAACCCCCGTTCAGTCTAGATATTATGAAAATATCCCTGACCCGTCCAAAATTATAGAAAAGTCCATATTCAATCCAACAATTACAAAAAATGTTCTGGTCTGTCCAGAAATTACAAGAAAACTCCCTAAGTTGTCTAAAAAATACACAAATATCTTTGTGTTATTCAGAAATTATCAAAATATTCCCAGAGTTTAGAGATTACCAAAATGTCCTTGAGCTTCCCAGAAATTGCAAACAAACTCTGGCCAATCTAGAAATTGCATAAAAACATTGAACTTTGTAGAGATTGCATAAAGCTCATGTTCTGTCTCAAAATTCCAAAAATACGCTTGTCCAGGGTCACGCCCCTGTTCGACTCAATGGAGCAGGGCCATACCACTTCCCTGAAGTAGTGTGCGCTCTCCTAAACTTTGCTGAAGGCTGTTCAGGAATGTTTACGCGCGCGGGGAGAATCCCTTCTGTTCTTTCCCTCGCGGCAGGGACGCACACTCGCCTTTTGCGGAAGGCCGAGATGGGTCGACTTGGCACGTGAGGATTCCAGAGGTATTGAAAGAAGGGTGAAAAGAACGATAGGAACACACAGGAGGGAATGGCGTATGGTTAATCGTTCTGGAGAACTGGGACAGGGATGGCTGGATAGAATGCGGGCGTGCCAGTCGATTTCTCGATGATCACCGGATGAACCAAGTGCTTGGCTGGGGATGTGCCGCCAAGGCACAGCACGTGAGCACGAAATGTTATGCGTCACGTGGAGAGAAGGAAGTTTCGCTGATACGAGTGTAGACGATTGTGGGGGCTCGTGTACTGGACGTCTTCCCCACCGACCGCAAGCGATCGGTGTTTATTTTACATCGGGTGGAGCCCGAACACCTTTGTTTCTACTATCGAAGAGAGAGTCAGGGACCCTGGGAGCTGCGACGTCGGGAGGGCTTAGTCTGTGCAATAGCGATAGGGCAACAACAACACAACATGCATAACTGGGGATAGAGAGACTGGTTCCAGCGAGGCGGGGGATCCGCTCCCTGACTGGATTACATGACTTATATGCCGTGAAAGGTATTTATGTGGGGGCATGAGAGCCCGATTACAAGTGCTTACAAGCCACGGGACAATTTCATTATTTGTGACGGTCCCTGGGTCATTGCGTCATTGTGTGGGTAGTTTTGTATCCGTACATAGTGTCCGTCAGAGGACCTGTGGCTCAGCAGGATGCCGCCCGAGGGGCGTCACAATGTCTTCCAGTCATGAGACAGTGTCGAGGTCGGGACAGTAGGGGTGCTGTAGGCACCGTTGTGCTGGAGCAGTTGGGCGTCACCAAGGCCGAGGCGACCGAATGACGTAGGCACCACTTGTCACTAGAGTGGCCAGGCACTGTTGAGACTAGAGTGGTTGGACGGCGTGAGCATCGCTATGACTGGAGCTACCAAAAGCCGTTGAGCTCAGAATTTTTGGGTGCTGTGGGCACCGGTGGGACTGGAGTTGTTGGCCGACGTCGGAGCTAGAATGGCCCGACCTTGTCTGGACCCGACATTTGGATGCCGGGGGCACCGCCGTGACTGGAGTTGTTGAGCGATTGGGCATCGCGGACCTCGATGTGATTGGAGTAACTGGCAGTTGGGTGCCGGGGGAACCGATGCGACTCAGTCAGCTGAGTAGTTGGGCGCAACGGGCCCCGATATGGCTGGCAATCGGCTGTCGGGGGCACCATTGTGACTGAGGTAGTTGGCAGTCAGGTGCCGGGGGCACCGTTGTGACTGGAGTAGCTGGTAGTCGGGTGCCAGGGGCACCATTGTGACTGAGGTTGTTAAGTGGTCGGGAGCCATGGGCCCTGATGTGACTGGAATTGTTGAGTGATCGGGTGCCGCGGGCCCCGATGTGACTGGAGTAGCTGGGAGTCGAGTGTCGGGGGCACCGATGTGACTGAAGGAGATGAGAGGTCAGGTGTCGAGGGCCCCGATGTGACTGGAGTGAGGCAGTCAGGTGTCAGGGACACCGTTGTGACTGAGTGATTGAGCGATCAGATGTCACGGGCCCCGATGTGACTGGAGTGGCTTGCAGTCGGGTGCTGGGGGCACCGTTGTGACTGAGTGGTTGAGCGATCGGGTGTCGGAGGTCCCGATGTGACTGGAGTGGCTAGCAGTTGGGTACCGGGGGCACCATTGTGACTGAGTGGTCGAGCGATCGGATGCCGTGGGCCCTGATGTGACTAGAGTAGCTGGCAGTCGGGTGCCAAGGGCACCGATGTGACTAAAGGAGCTGAGTGGTCAGGTGCCGAGGGTCCCGATGTGACTGGAGGAGCTGGCAGTCAGGTGCCCGGGGCACTGTTGTGACTGAGTTACTGGCAGTCGGGTGCCGGGGGCACTGTTATGACTGAAGTAGATGGGGGCCGCTGTACCTTGATGGTCATGCTCGGGGCCCGTTGACAAAGGCAGGGGTCTGGCGCTTCATCTTGCGCCAGGACTTGTGAAGTATGCCCATTGTCTGGGTAACAGCACTGAGGGTATGCTTATCGAGGTGCAACCAAAGTGACACACGATCATCGAGGCGGGGAACTAGGTTGGGTGCTTCGTTTGAACCATGTCTAGTGGTACATGATCATCGAAACAAAGACTGGGCAGAGTGCCCTCATCGAGCAAGGTCCGTGTCGTGTACGAACGTCATGGCAGGGACCAAGCAGGGTGCCTTGATCGAGCAACGCTTGATGGTGCACGATCATCGAGGTAGAGACTAGGCAGGGCGCTCTCATAAAGTGGCATCTGGGTCATGCACGAATGTCGAGGTAGGGTCGAGTAGAGTGTCCCTGTCGAGCAACGTCTTGGGGCGCATGACTATCGAGATAGGGCTCGGGTAGAGTACTTTCACCAAGCGGCATCAGGATCATGCATGAATATCGAGGCAAGACTCGGGCAGAGCGCTTTCACCAAGCAAGATCTGAGATCATGCATGATTATCGAGACGACCTACATTCATCAAAATAGGGGGCCGCCTTTTAGGAGGTTGGTGTTTGGGCTAGATGCCATATGAGGGATGACCATGTGGCATGCCCTCGGCGTACGCCTAGCAAACACACACACAAATCTCCTTAGTGCGCCTTTGTAGTCCGGGGCTGAGCTCCTTGATGCTTGATCGTTGATCGTTGATGGGCTCCCAACGAGGAGCCGGTGACCGAGTCACCTTGTGATCTACTCGTTGAGTTGCCCTCCGGAGATTTCATGTCCACTCCATTTTGCCTAGAAGATTCCCCTGTGATCGTCAGTGACCGACAGTTGTCAGCAAAGTTCTATGTGCTGCAGTTGGTCGAGTACGATGTTATCCTAGGCATGGACTGGTTCCTTAACATGCATATGATACGAAGTGATACCATTTGTTATTATTCCTCTTATAAGTCTTTGGGTTAAGTCTCACACTCTAGGGAGACTTAAGTATTATTGTGTTAGATTCTCTGTCTTAGATTAGGTGGCAACATGTATTACTCTGGTTTATAAGCCGACCTAGCCTCCTCTGACTTGGAACCCAAAGGGTCGTTTTGACACGCAGTTAGGATAGGGGAGCAGATGAGAGAGAGAGTGGTGGACCCCGCCTCTCCTTCACATACAACCTCATTAATTGGGGTTGGTCAACGTGCTCGACGACCGAAAGAAAATACCTAAATAAAAAGGAAGAATTTGATGCCATGAGAATCATTTGTTACAGGTGGGTGGTGTGAGCACCCAAAGAGAGTGTGAGTCTCTCAGTCAACTAGAGTTAGTAGTGACTTTAGTCCCACGTTGGATTCCACAAAAAGTTAGACCGACTTATGAGAAAAAAAATCTCCTATCTCAACACCTAGGTTTTGAGGAAGGATAAATGATTCCTAACAAATTAGTGTCTGAACTCAACTTTTGTCGGTCTAATGTGACGTATCAATATACCATTTACCTGCTGCACATGAACGGGAACGGGCGTAATCTCGATCGACATCTAACCGACGAGGGTATCGACTTTGTAAAGGGAGAGATATTGTTACGGATGAATGATGTGAGCACCGAGAGAGAATGTGAGTCTCTCAACCAACTAGAGTTGCTAACATCATTCTACTGTTTGCCGCATGCATGCAGATTTTTCTTTTGGGAGACTTTGCTAACCGGTTTCTATTTAGGTATTTTCTTTCTGACTGCTTTCCTCTTGTGCCCCTGCAGATTTTCCAGCCCAACTTGACACAGAGTGGCACTGTCCATCCTGGGGAGATTCTGAAGTTAAGTAGCAATGACTGACAAATAAATTACAAAGTTGTAAGTGACTAAGGGGGCGTTTGATTTGAGCGTGCATGATAAATTCATATGAAAAATCCATGTACCATATAATTAACGATTATTAAATTATCAAAAAAATGAGAGAGAAATTCTCTCCTCTCTCTCCCTCTCAACGTCACATTAAGAATGATAAATTGGAATAAATATTAAAATAATTACAAATGTTAGTGAGATTTAAATTAGAGTAAAATGATTGATGGTATGTTTAAATGTGTTGATTTAGTTGTATGTGCTTGCAACATAGGTCCAAGGATTCATATCATCACCTTGCTGCCCAACCCACTATTGTGTCACATCAGACATGCTCGTCAAAATGCAAAAAGCCGAGGGTCACTTCACCGACCTAGTCGAGACCTTTGACACCCTCTTGAAGTACAACATGAAGCTCAACCCCGCCAAATGTGCCTTCGGAGTCAGGTCTGGGAAATTCTTACGTTTCCTGGTAACTCAGTGCGAGATCGAGGCCAACCCCGATAAGGTTCAGGCCATCCTGAACATGCAGCCACCCACCTGCATCAAGGACATCCAGCACCTTATAGGGTGCATCGCTGCGCTGAATCGTGCCTGCCCTTCTTCTAATTGTTAAGAGGGCCCAAAATGGCATCTGCTATGTTCGACTGGGATGAGGAATGTCAGAAGGCATTTGAAGAACTCAAGGAATTCCTGGCCTCACCCCCGATGTTATCCAAGCCAGTCTCGGGTGAAGCGCTACACATCTACCTCTCGGTGACCCCTTCCACAGCAAGCTCGGTCCTAGTCCGAGATGACTCGGGAGTGGAGAGACCGGTCTACTACACTGGCAAAGTGCTCAACGATGTTGAAAGAAGGTACCCTGCAGTCGAGAAACTCATGCTAGTATTGGTAACCTCGGCCAAGCGCCTTTGACCCAATTTCCAAGGGCACTCCATCGTCGTGTTAACCGGTGAACCCCTGAAGAAGATCCTCTCTCACCCTGAATCCTTGGGAAGCCTTATTAAGTGGGCCATCATGCGCGGGGCCTACGATATCTCTTACCACCCCCGCTCGGCCATCAAGGGACAAGCCCTCACAGACTTCATCGCAGAGAGCACCATCCTGACTGGGGAAATACTTTCATGATCGCACGGACCCACTTGGGACCTATTCGTCGACGGGTCTTCCAACTCGGCCGAAAGTGACGTCGACATCGTCTTCAAATCCGTCGATGGGGCGGAGCTGCAGTACGCTTTGAAGTTCAATTTTCAGACGTCCAATAATGCCTCCGAGTATGAGGCCCTCATTTCGAGAGCCAGGATGGCACGTCAGCTGGGGGCCGAGCGAGTCAGAATCCACACCAACTCCCAACTAGTTGCCAGTTAGGTCAACGGTGACTATGAGGCTCAAGATGCACCAATGATCAAGTACCTTCAAATGGTTAGAGGGTTGGCCCAACTATTCGATAGTTTTGAGGTAGTATGGATAGCTCGGGAAGAAAACTCCCAAGTGGATGCCCTCTCTCGTCTGGCCTCCTCTCTTGGCCCCGAAGGTACTCGGTCAGTCCTCCTCGAGGAGCTAGAATGACCGAGCATCAAATCTGAACTCATGACCATTGACCCCGCACCCCTGAGATGCCGAGTGGAGGTGGTGGATCAAGTCCCTAGCTGGTAGAGTGCCAGCTGGGCTTAGGTGTCCCTCCCAAGGGTATGAAGCCCACAATTCAAGGGCTGTCCGGGTGCCAATTGGGGGCACTAGGTCCCTCTCTTACACAACCCACGGTAACCGCTCGGAAGTGGAACACTCCGGGGTCGGGCGCTCTCTCTCTCACTCAACGGAGCAATTCCACAGATATTAAGTGAACAAATGCTAGTGTAGGAGCAAGGTTTAGAGCTTACCCGGTTGGCTTGAAGAAGCCAACCCCGTTCGGAGATGAAGGCGAGCGGGGAAGTGTGGGTTCCCCGTACACTGCGTCGATGTCGCTTCCCTTGTTTAAAATTACATGCACTACTCCTCTCGCAGAAGGGTTGGACAAGGGGTGGGGAATGTGGATTACAACAAAAACTACCTCCACACAGGGAGGGGCGCTACGCCGGCCAGGCGGGGTGGGGAAGAAGGCTACTAGGGTACCCAAATGGCAGCTCGGCCGGTTCAGCCTATTTCTGGGACAATCAGACCGACAGTCGCTGTTGACGTTGCCACGGACTGTAACGAACTTGGAAGATGCTGAAACCAGTGCCAAGCTTTCGCTGACTAGTCTAGGAAAGCTCCAGAATTTTTGGGGAAGCATCTGGTGTCGTCACTGGTGGTGGCTGGCTCTGGAGCCGAGTTTCTCTGCTTGGACTAGGACTGCTCTCAGATCGTAGTAGCAGATAGTCGGCACCGTCACGAACACTCCAGTAGTTGAATTGGTGCGGTACCAAAATGGACGTGTCCGTTTATGAGTCCTCTTCGATCTTCAACTAGGAAGGCCACCAAGGGAGGTCGGAGTAGGAAGATAGAGGATGAAGAGTGGAGGGGTGTCTGTGCTAGTTCTGAGTGGACTGACCTGCGCACCTGGGGGAGGAAATTTGGAACGAATAGCTCCGGACTCCAAACAAGGATCCGCTGGCTGTTTTGGACAGAGGACTGGTAGGGGAACGTCCCAGCCAAACGGTACACCAAGTGGAGCTGGGGTGTGGACGTGGCAACTTCTGCACTGGTGCTCTGGTCTCCCCTCGGTTGCCAGATGCGCGATCCAGCGAGAATGGACCTCCCAGACAGCCCAGAACTCAGATGAAGCGGGATCACCTCGTCGATGAAGATGACTGGAGGAGCTTTCCGTCGATGTATGGCACACCTCCAGAAGTCGCCGAATGACCCTGGGGCAGGCTCTGGAAGTTGGGCTTCTACTGCTGCCTGCGAACTGATTGGAGCAATGAAGGGCCTTGATGGATGTGGGGGTGGTTTGAAGTGGAGGGAATGGATAGGGGAGGAAGGGCTTGCTGGCAGAGGTTTAGCTGGGGTCACGCTCGTCAGTGCGTGTCCTAAGCCCCCAACTACGTGTGCACACACAGACCATCTGCTCTAGGTCTGGTCCTCTAGCTGGTTTCCCTCCCCCACCAGACTCTGGTGGCAAAGGCAAGGGGCCCACGGAGACCAGCCTAAAAATCGTCTAACTCAGGTCAAGTTTTCCACCACTCCCGGGTGGGTCTGCACCCACGTGCGCAGGAAGCTACAACTAGTGGACAGGTCACTGGAAGGTAGACTCTCAAGTCACAGAAACCGACTCCGCAAGTAAACGAGTACAAGGATCGCTCCTCGTACAACACCGAATCATGGTGACGTATGCCAAAAATGCCACGTCTCGGGACCCCTCATGGCGCCCCACACTTGGTCCCCACATGATGCCCAGCATCAGTCAGACCACGGGTTAGCTCGTGGATCGAGGTCTAGTCACCCGAGACTCAAATCGGCACAAAAAATCACCGGTTAGGCCTCAGACGATGAACGGTCCATCATTGGCCACTCATGGATGCACGACCGACTCACAGTCATGCGGGGGAGAATGGACGGTCCAACTTAGCCGTCCGTCACTCCCAATAGAAAACAGACTATAACGCGCCTGCCCAGGGGCGTTATAGTGCTAAACGGACCAACAAAGGTGCGTTAAGCCCCAAGTCACGAAAGTGAACATAACGCACTCCTCCAGGGGCGTTATGTACATAACGGACCAGCCATGGTGCGTTATGTCATGGAGTAAAACAGACCATAACGTACTCCTCAAGGGACGTTATGGGCCTTAACGAACCAGCTCTGGTGCGTTAAGTGAAAGGCAAGGACGTTAAGCATAACGCACCTTCCCTGGGGTGCTATAGTACATAACGGGCCTCCCTAGACGTGTTATGTGACTAGGACCCCAACGGTCAAAAACCAACGGTCAAAAATCATGACGCACCAGCACCGGTGCGCCATGTCTGGCATGGCGGTCAGTCGAGGGGCCGTTAAACCCTCGAAGACCAGACTCAAATCATATGAAGTATAACGCACCTGCCTGGGCGCGTTATGCTCATGACAATTTCTGGAATGACCGCTATATCATCCCGGCGGTGAAACGACGAATAGAACCCAAAAATATCAACCACGCCCCTGTACCTCCATAGGAGAGGGGGAAATCAAGGGGGAAGCTCCCCAATAGCCCTAGACATGATTCTACGGCCTCGAATCGGCCAAAAATGCGGTGAATCGCTAGTTCGGGCAATCACTCCCCAAAGCATGGTTTTGCCCTAACCCGCTCAAAAATACCCCTCTCGGCCTCACGACGGGCTACAAACCACGAAAATGAAACACGGGGAGCTAGGGAACGTCACCCTACCTTAACATGAAACTCTTCTAGGAGATGTTAGATTTCCACGGGATAGGGGTTGGAGGGGTTGGGCTCTCCTAGGCAAATGACCACTGCACATAAAGGTGTCCCTTGAGATATCTCCTCCTCAAGCTCACCATTGGTGATGAGATGAAGACCCTTAGTCAACCCCAAAGTCTTATCTTGGTTGGGGTTTTTGGGAAGTGGTTGGGTTGGTGGGGTAGAGTTCCCCATGACTTGAGGTGTAGTGGGGTGATGTCCTTGAGAGGGTGGGTCCCTCTTAGGCAAGGGATGAGGTGGGGAGGGGTTAAGACAGATAGTCTTTCCCTCATGTTCAAAGGTGCATGTGTTGATCCAACTTAAGATGGTGGCATCCGCATAAAGCCAAGGTCTCCCTAGTAGGATGCTACCTACTTCCATGGGAATAACATCACACCATATTTGGCCGTGGTAGGAAGAGAAAGTGAAGGGGACTAGGCAGCGGGTGTTGACCGGGATGGAGTTGTTGATCCAAGAAACCCGGTATGTACTAGGGTGGGGAGTGATGGTAAGTCTAAGGAGTTTAACAGTGTTGGGGGACACGGCGTTGACACAACTCCCATTATCTAGGATCACTTTTCTCACATGACCCCCTATCTTAACAAAGGTGTGGAAGATTGAAGTCCGACGCTAGTCCTCCTCCTGGGGTTTGGTGAGGGTACATCTAATCACTCCTAGATGGGAGCCAGTAGATGGCATGGTGTGGTCTAGACCCGACTCATGGTATTGGGCCTCGTACTCTTCCTCCCAATCTATTGAGGCTTCATGCACCTCAATCATGCCCTCAAGTTTCCCTTGGGGTGGGGGAGCTTCTTCCTCAACCAACAAACTAGGCAATCCTCTAGATGGGCATTGCCCCCCGAAGTGTCCAAACCCTTGATATCTATAGCATTGTTGACGCCCACTACCCGGGGTGGTTCCTCCTACACTTGGACCCTTGGAACTCTCTTCTCTCCGTGGAGGGAGATGGTTAGGGGCGGTATTGGTTGGAGTGGTGGTGGGAGGGGGATGGTAGGGCCGCAATGGGGCATTCCCACTTGGGCTAGGGGCCTTCATGGGAGGGGCTAGATTGGCTCGGGGTCCCATGCCCTTAGGCTAGGTCAGTCGGGGAGGAGCAAACCTAGGGATCCTAGAGAACCATTCAGCGTCCCGAGCTATTTAGTAGGCTTGTTCAAGGGTGAGGACATCCCTCATAAAGTGCTCTCTCTTGATGTGATTTTGGAGCCCATTCTTAAATCGGGATAGGGTGACGGCTTGTTCCTTCCAGACTCCACACTTCAAGAGATAGTAGTCAATTTTCTCAATGTATTCTGTCACGGTTCTACCCTCTTGAGTGAGGTTACTATATGAAAGAGCAGGTTCATCCTTCTAGGCTACACATGCATAGAAAATAACTTTTATCTGAAACTATAGAATTTATTGGTGCATGAAACTTTTATAGGAAGGTTCTGCCATGGTTTCCTATCATTTCCTTTTTTCCAAATTTTTATGAATTAAAATATCCTCTGAAAATCCCATTTTTCTCACTTTCTGGAATTTGGGTCTGCACCTAGGTGCATTGACCTTACCTGCTCCTTGCTAAAAGTGCACCGACCTGACACAGGTAGGAACTCAATGTGCTTCGACCTTGGACAGGCAAGACCCCAATGTGCTTCGACCTTAGTTAGGCCAAACCCCAATGTGCATCGTCCTTACATTGACCTCCCCCAGACGTGCATCAGCCTCACTTAGACTTAGGCAAAATATGCTTCGACTTTACTTATGGCCTGGCCATATGTGCATCGACCTTACTTAGCGTGGGACAAACATGCCTCGACCCTACTTGGCCTGGGGGAAAATGTGCATCAATGTTAGTTAAGGCCTGGGCTGATGTGCGTCGAGCTTAGTTGGCCTAGGGGCGGATGTGCGTCGACCTTGCTTAAGGCCTAGGCTGATGTGCGTCAACCTTAGTTGGCCTGGGGGCTAATGTGCTTCGACCTTGCTTAAGGCCTGGGCTGATGTGCGTCGACCTTAGCTGGCCTAGGGGTGAATGTGCTTCGACCTTGCTTAAGGCCTGGGCATATGTGGGTCGACCTTAGTTGGTTTGAGGGCTAATGTGCTTCGACCTTGCTTAAGGCCTGGGCATATGTGCATCGACCTTACCTGGCTTGGGTAAAAAGGCGCTCTTTCCTTACCTTTGCTTCGGCAAATAGGTGCTTCGACCTTACCTATGGCCTGGACAATATGTGCGTCGACCTTAGTTAGTCTTGGGGAAGATGTGCATCGACCTTGCCTTAGCTTGTGAAGAATGTACATCGACCTTACCTTAGGTCTGCCCAAATGTGCTCAAACCTTGCCTGTGACTTAGCCAATTGTCCTGTTCTGAGGCACTATTGACCTACCTAGGGATTGTGGGAACTTATGAAACTCAAAAACTTAATGAAAGATAGAATCCAAATGAACATGATGGTGGTCTCCACATGTCCTTAATCCCTCTTTTAGAGTGTAGAAAATATATTTTAAAACCATTCTAATGCATCATTGACTGCTAAAGTTTGAGATTAGGTGCCTACCTTTGAGATGTTTACCGACGATTCGGGGATAACATCGACACCCAAGATCCTCCGCAGCTTTTTTATTCGATCTGGGGATGAGATCCACACCCCAGACCCTCCCAAGACTTTTGCTCTCTATCCTAGGAGCCGCAAGTTTGCCCCCTTCGCCTACACCTCTCGCAGAAGGGGGATCTCGGGGAGGGGATTAATTAAAATTACACCCAAAACTAGCTCCGCACAAGGAGGGGCTGTAAGCCAGCCAGGCGGGGTGGGGAACGGAGGGGGGGTCGGAAGCCGACCGGTCTTACTCGGGCAATCTGGCCTGCTGTCCTTGTTGTCTGCCACCAGCGACTTGTCGGGGACAGAACTCCTGGCTAGAATGTCCGCTGGGGATGGGACTGGATGCGTTGGAAAGCTTGTCATGCTAGCTTGCTCCTGGAAGAAACGTCGTCTCGTTCTGATCTCAGATGCACTGGGTACGATAGATTCCATCAAACTGCACCGGGCTTCACTGCTGTAGACCAGAGAGGGCTTGGACAAGGCCGTGCTCCCAGATGGAATATCAGATAGAGGCGGGACCATGTCCCACTGATAGAGTCTTAATCTAGTGCTCCCAAACCAAAATTCGCTTCCTGAATCACCCGATCACGCTTGTAGTGTCTCCTGGATGTTGACTGGGTCGGGCTGGTTGTAGGGATAGAATTCTTGACTCGACTCTCCGATGGCGTAGCTGTCCGATCTGTGGTTGGGACACAGCGGGGCTAGAGTCTACACGGAGAGGGCCGTCCCAGGGATCTTTCAGAGCTGGAATTATCCCGTTCTGAGGTGTGAGACGCTGGTACCGCTGATTCTTGTGAAGTCACACTGTGCAGGACGCCGGCCGGATAGGGGAGGCTTCTCGGGGGCGTATCTCCCAGTGGGATGATCATAAAGAGGTGAGACCAAGCCTGACTGAAAGCTGACTGACCTATGATGAACTCCTCCAGAGGGCTTGGGCCGAAGATGGCAGAAGAGACCGTGGTGCTTCCTGTGGTGGACTGATTGATCTGGCTACTGGTGACTTGGACTGTAGGCCTGGCTCAACTTGTCGACACCGGTGCTCTCAAACGGGAACTCCAAATGAGTCGGGGCCAGCTTTGGCTGAAAACTGGACGACCCTAGTGGGGATTCTCCAAGGGGCTTGATCAGAAGAAGGGAGATGAGGCTGGAGCAACTTCTGGAAGGTGCACAGGTCGCTAGCCGGACCTGTCTTGCGCAGTCGAGGGAGAACGGCTGTCCCAGACAGCCCCAATCTCGGATGGATGCGAGACCACCTCGCCTGTGAAGCTGTCTTGAAGAGCTTTCCAGAAATGTGTGGTACACCTCTTGAAGTCACCGAATGACCCCGGGGCGGACTCTGCAACTCAGAGCTTTCTACTGCTCTAGATTCTAGGCTGGTAGTAGGGGACTATAGGGGAAGAATGGAGGGTTTTAGGAGGGGAAAATGGAAGGGGAGGGTCCTGGGGCCTTCCCTAGTGTGAGGGGGATGGGAAACAAGCAAGCAAGCAAACCATGTTATGTTCTCTTTTTTTTCTTTTTTTTTCTCTTTCCCCTTTTTTTCTCTTTTTTCTTTTTTTTCTTTCTTCTTTTCTTTTTTTTCTTCTTTCTTTTTTTATATGGGGCTTAACAAGTACACCCACAGGTCGACAGTTTGAGAGATAAGTGGCTGATGCCGCAACAGTGGAGAGAAGATGTCATATGTTGTGGCAAATACCTTGAGAGATCGAGGGTTGGTGTGGAACCAATGGAGCCTTTTTGTTTATTGGTTCGGATAACAATTCTGGGCCAATGGTAAGAGATTTGTCGGCTTAGACCGAAGGTCATGACGCCGAATGACTTGGTTTAGATGTAAGATCATGACGCCAAGAGATGATATCTAACGGCTTAGACATAAAGTCATGACACCGCCCAACTTGGCTTAGGCGGAAGGCCATGACGCCAAGGTAAAATATTTAATGGCTTAGACGTAAAATCATGACGCTGTACAACTTGACTTAGGCAGAAGGCCATGACGCTAAGGCAGAATATTTACCCACTTAGGCATAGAGCCATGACGTCGGACAACATGGCTTAGGCAGAAGGCCATGACGCCAACGTAAAATTTGACAGCTTGGCTTGGGCAGAAGGCCATGACGCCAAGGTAAAATTTTTAACTGGCTTAGGCGGAGAGCCATGACGCTGAACAGCTTGGCTTAGGCGGAAGGCCATGACGCCAATGCAGAATTTGACAGCTTGACTTAGGTAGAAGGCCATGACACCAAAGTAGAATTTTTAACCGGCTTAGGCAGAGAGCCATGATGTCAGACAGCTTGACTTAGGCATAAGGTCATGACGCCAAGGTCGAATTTGATAGCTTGACTTAGGCAGAAGGTCATGACGCCAATGAAGAATTTTTAACCAGCTTAGGCAGAGAGCCATGACATCGGACAGCTTGGCTTAGGTGGAAGGACATGACGCCAAGGCAGAATTTAATAGCTTCGCTTAGGCAGAAGGTCATGACGCCAAAGCAGAATTTTTAACCGGCTTAGGCAGAGAGCCATGACGCTAGACAACTTGGCTTAGGCAAAAGACCATGACGCCAAGGTCGAATTTGACAGCTTGGCGAATTACCATGACGCCGTACAGCTCGGATTAGGCGGACGGACATGATGTCAAGGCATAATTTTTAACCGGCTTAGGCAGAGAGCCATGACGCCGTACAACTCGGAGGTTTTTTGTTGATTTGTTTGTTTAGATTGGTTGGGGTTTATTGAATTTGACGAGTTTATTGAGTTGACTAATTTTATTAGGGTTTATTTGGTTTGTTGAGTTTTGTTGGGTTTATTGAGTTTGTTGACTCTGGCGACATTGCTAGTAATTGCTAGTTTATTTTTCATCATGACCTTAATTTATTATTTCAAATATGAATACATGAACCATGTTACTAGGATCGTTTGACAGTCGTTCTACCCCGGTAGGATTGACTAACCGCTACACTGGTTTTCGATATTTTATTAGCCTCTATTCCTTGTAATGGTTGGGACTCTTCGCCGGATACTCCTTCCGTCGAACTAGGACCTCCATTACGGGACCTCCGTAAGTCCCTACAGGCCCACTAGGATGCCAGGCAGGTTGTACCACCAACACCTAAACCTATCATGTGATCGAACCGCTTGGATTACTATGTTGTGAGTCACGGCCCAATTGGGACCAACTAAGTCTTGAACGGCCGTAATCGGACCGTTTGTCTAAGTGGGCGGCCCATTAGGAACCGTGCATCCCTAGCTAATTGCCATTTAATGTTGGTCGATTAACCTTGTTCTTTTTTCGACCAAGCCATGGTTTGATCGACCCAAAAGCCCTAGGCTGACCAATGGAAAGTGGGCTAGACCCTAGTTCAGTTCTGTCCCACTTATGGCAGCCCGAAGCCCATTTTGGGTGGATTTTTAATTTGTTAGCTAGGCCCAGTTGAGTGGACTAATGAGGCCCGTTCATGTGTTCGAGCGGATCTCACTGGACCGTTCATCCCCCGAGCGGCCCTATCCGACCCGTTTATCTTGTTCTTGGGCTTCAAGTCCATCTGGTCATGTGCGGCCCATTCTTGACCGTCCATACTAGTTGAAAGGCCCATTTATGACCGTTCTTGTTTAAAAGTAGCCTATACTGGTCCGTTTATCCATGACTTTGGTAAGGCTGATCCTCAGCCCAGTTCCTTCCGGAATGGCCCAGTTGTGACCGTATGTCCTTTGAGCGGCCCAGGTTAGACCGCACATTCTCCAGAACCGATTTTCATGTTTTGTGTTATTGAATCCAAGGACCTGTTAGTTCTTGATAACTCGAACTTTCTGGACAAAGTATCTCTTCAACTTATCCTTGGGTTTTCCAAGATAAGTTCATACCTTGATATTATTGGCCATTTAATTTGATTGACGTCTAGACATAACTTGGGATCTTGGATCTATTAAATCAATGCCAACGCATCATAAGGGCCCGGTCTGGTCATGGGAGGAGCGCCCAAAAAGTACTAGTGCCCCGGGGAGTTTGAATGACATAGTGAGTGATGTGAAACAACCTTAGACCTACACAAGCAAGCACAAGTCGCACACCGAACGGGCCGATGTTGGCGGCCGACTCACCCGACACTCGCCCAAACCCAGGGGTAACTCGGCGATGCTGAGTCGAGGAGGAGAGGGCTGGACCCTTGCTGGTAGAGGGCCAATAAGGCCAAAGGGATCTCCTGCTATCTTATCTCGATTTGCGTGTCCAAGTGTTTTGAGGGTCTTGGTGTTCCCTCAGGTCTTCGTGATTCATCTTCTACAGATGTGTCATTTTCTCTGACTTAGGATTAGGCCGATTGGCGGCTTGTTACCGCTTTGTATGGCGATCTTGGCCCTGAGTGATGAGACTCAAGGATCATAGTGTCGGCAGGTCTAGTTGCCTTGTCCTGAGTCTGGCGGTAGTTTGGTGTGTTGCCTTGTGTTTTGTGTCTGGTGCTTCATAGTACGTGTGACAGTGTATTCTTAGCCTGTTTGTACTTCAACACTCGTGTTTCAGAGTCTCTGTGTCTAGTGAGGCTCCACTAGTCGTAGCCCGATGACCTCGAGCGTCGGCCCACTTGGGAGTGGCAGCGGTGCAGTTCCTGACTCAGATGATTTTTAAGCTAGTTTTCGTGGGCTCCCTTACTTGGCAGTAGTGTCCTACTAGGGGAGACAACTAGATAGAGGCCTGACTCAAGGCTTTGAGCTTGTGTGTGCACACTTGGTCAGGAGCATTTGGACGAATGCCAATGGGCGTGACCCTGACTAGTCACTCGTTACTATAGTTCCTGATTCCGATCAGTGAGTATCTCAATCTCCGCTATCTTTGGCATCTGTAGCGAGATACTAGTGACGTAGTGTAAGACATCAGTGGACGCATCTGGTTGTTCTTCTAGTGAGGAGGTGCTTCTGTCACATGACGCGTGACTCCCGTATTTCTCGTACTTTGTGTCGTGACCTTCCCGGGTTAGTCTTCTCTTGGCCTAACCTGAGGTTAGCTTAGGATATTGTGCACGACACTTTAGTCGAGTGTATTTGTTAGTGGCTCTTGTCTATCTAGGTTTGTGTCTAGGCTTTTGCCTTTTTCTTTGTAGGCTTTAGCTTTGCTTGGTGCTTGGTTGACGGATTGGTAACTCCTGACTCTGTGAGATCAGGGTTCGCCTTTCTGTTACTGTTCGGAGTAGCTTAGGGAGTTGTACTTCCTTCGGTAGCCATGTTTTGTCCAATATGGCTTCTTCCCCCTTTCCTTTAGCTACAGCTTTTCCTTTACAACTTTCCTATCTAGTGTAGTAGAGCATTCCTTTCTGTTTTCCCTGCTTTACTACTACCTGCATTTTGTCGTTCCATGTGACTGTGTTGTTTCCAGTGGGGATCTGCGTGACCCTTACTGAGCCAGTGACACGAGGCTCACCCCTGCTTTTCAGGTGTGATCGTCCTCGTGGTCCGTGGGCGGTGTCGGTTCGTAGTTTCCAGCGTTACCTGCGTCGAGCTTCCCCCGACTTCAGTGTACGATCTCTTTTCTGTTAGATGGTACTTATCTTTCCTTTGGATTGGACTCTGTTGTACTATAGAATATGCATAATTACGAAATTATATGCACATAAAATGGTGTACATGTGATGAATTATGCATAGAAAATGGGCACTTATCAGCGAGGAACACCCCCGACGCGGCTAGAGACAAGCTAGAGAAGCACGCAACAGAAGGCAAGCCACCCGGGGTAGCAGCGAGGGGTGGGGAACCGCCACCAGAGGCGCAGGATGATGACGAGAGGGTTGGAACCCACTGCAGGAGACCCGAGGCGCAGGTGGTGGATGAACGAACAAGAGGAGATGAGGGGGAGGAAGCCGAACACAAAAATAGAGCAACAGTTTTGTCAGATGTCCCATCAAGTTCCGCGGCGGTCAACGAGGGGGAGTAGGCGACAACTGATGAGACGGAGGGAAAAGAGGAGGCCAGAGGAGCACCAGCGCCGACGAGGGGAGGGCTGGGCACTGAGGGGCAAAGAGAAGGACCACAGACAGTAGGCCGAGCGACGGGCGATGAACCCACAAGGGGTAGCGTGAGCGGGTCGACAAAGATGTGTCGACTGCTCACCAGCAGAGGAACCAGCACAGAGGCAGTAGGATCACCGACGAGAGCCTCCGGGGGAGCTTGAGGAGGAGCCAGCCAAACGAAGAGGCCAGCGAGGGGCACCAGGCTGGAGACGGGCACAACAGATGGAGCGTCTGTACAGCAGATGCCATGAACGACAGATGGGGTGGGGGAGGACCTCACGGAGGAGGGGGGCGGGCCACCTGGAGGGCCGGCGAGGGGCAGCAATGCAACTGCACCGGAGGAGTGGGAGGTGGGAGGTCAGACGACCAGCAATCAGAAGCTCCCCCTCACTCCGGCCATGGCCAGAGAGGGGGGAGGACGCAAGCAGAAGGGGGGACGCATACAGGAGTGGATGAGGAGAGAGAAATAAAAAAGCTGCTGGAAGGTGCTATTCCCAGAGTGTATAAGGTTCGAGGTCAGGTCGGGCATGGGGACCTTCCGTTAGTCAGAGGTGTATTGAGTTTTTCCCTTGGTTGGAGGAGATTGTGTTGGGTTAAGGTTCGTCGCCTTGCATCACATGTCCAGATTGGTTGGCCTTCATGTGCCATGGAGTCCGTGCGAGACACGTCTTATGTATTGGCAAGGTGGTTGCCAATGAGAAGCGTTGCCCATCCCCTAGTGTGTAAGGGTGTATTGGCACTGCTCCGGAAAGATGCGTGCCAGTTGGGCGGTGTTTGTGAGAATTTACTGCTGGTGTTATCTTTTTCGAGGCGTTGTGAATCAGAGCCTACAGAGATGCAGAGGATTGTCAGGATGGAGGATCCCGAGTTGTCATTGTGGTGGCTGTGCACGTGGATCTGAGTGCGTAGCGGAGGATCGTAGCGTTGGATGCTACGGGTGAATTTTCGAGTATGTATAGAGCGTCGGAGGATTGGTTCCTCAGTGTGAGATTGTCTCGGTTATGTGAGACGTGTTGTTACCGTGTCGTTACTCGAGGAATTGTCGTTTGTGGCACTGGCTGGATTGAGAGTTGGGGAAATGTGCTGGCAAGGTTGCAGCATGAGTACCCCGTTTCTGTGTTGGAGGTTATGTTCTTGGGTGAGATCGTGTTCTTGGAGAAGTGATCTCTGGCAGATTGTGGAGTCCCATTATGTAGTTTCACTGTGCTCCCCTGAGAGGGTAGAGTTGGCGTGAGGTTCGAGATTGGTTGCGGTGTCCGAGCGAGATTTGGCTCGAGTTGTGGTAATGGTCTGTGGAAGGTTAGTGGATGGCCTGTCATGATTTGGAGTATGCCTGTTGGGCCGGTGGAGGTTTCCCGTTGACGAGTATCTGGTGATCAGTGGATGGTCTGTCACAGATAGAAGATGCTGGCTGTTGGGGCTCGAGAATGGCGTGAGCTGTGTGTCAGTGAGGCCTTGGGAGAATTCTTAGATGAGAAGCCAAATGAAGACTCGATTGAATAGCCTAAGCAACCTGATGTAGAACAAGGTCGGTTGACCGAACAAGCTGAGTCTTCCAACAATATAAGATTTTGAAAAATCATCCTATTGAAAACATAATAGGTGAAGAGGCGTTATCTCGCGTTGATCCTGAGCCTTGCGATCTTGGAAGAATCCTTGATCACGATCACCACATTTGTATGAACTGCAAGGCAGGAAATAGATCAGGGGTGCCCAAGGATGAATCCTTGGGGAAAACCCTCCGATGCTTAAGTCAGCGAAGATGATAGAGCACAGGTGCAAAGGGAGGTGGTAGGACAGAAATAAGGGTGCGAGATCATTCTCCACCAAGAAGTGTGGTGATTCTCACTCAGGATTGTTGCTTACCTCTTCGGAGGGTTTTCTAGGGTTTATATAGCGATCTGTTTAACGTAGGAATCCAAGGAGTCCAGCAAGCTGAGGGGATTCAGGGGAGTTACATCGTCATTGTGGGCTCTTTATAGTATAAGGACTCTTGCTCTCCCTTATCCCTTGGAGTTCCCTGCTCCTTAAAGATGCATAATGGACACTTGGGTAGGCTTCCGACGATCGGTCAGAGCTTGGGACGCTCGTTGGGAGTCATCACAAGCGATGGATGCATAGCTTGGATAGGTCGCACTAGGTCCCCGCTGGGGCCTTCTCGACCGACCTGTCGCTCAGACTCCCGGTCCCGAGGGATGCCTAGGAAGTGCCGATCGGAGTGGGTTTTGGGCTTGGAATAAGTGGGCCCAGAATGGGGATGTCACTTTGGGAGGTTGGGCCTGGTTTGGTCGAATTGGACCTATTTGGGCCATGCTCTCGGGCGGTGGATTTTCCCCCTCTCCCCTTGCCCCCCTATTTCTGAGCCAAAATTGGGCTTAGACGAGTAACGTTTGTGGGGGTGGTGCTGGTGGCTCAAATTGGGTGGGGATTTTTCTCCGATAAGGGCCATTTAATGTGGCTATCCTGGGAATACGTCCTTGATGATGACTCTTTTGAGTCGATGTGAGGAGTCCTTTTTCAGAGTTTGGAACATCGTGTCACCTCTCGTAATGCTGCTGGGAGTATAAACATCGCGCGGGTTTACGTTCTATGCCTCCTTTGTTTAGGGTTTTATCTCTCCATCGCCCTTGTGTTCTGAAAAGGTCATGCGCCACGAGGGGGGTCAAGTAGAGCAAAGAATCACAGCGGGCTTCGCGGAGGTAGTTGAGATCGCAGCGGTGGTGATTCGTCAGCTTCTACCTCCTCCCGAGTTGCTTGAGTCAGCGCTTTCCTCCTCTTCCCCTTGTTCTTATCATTCGGCCATGGCGGAGCAATACCTCACTGCTGAGGAGCAGGAAGTTGGTCAGGGCACGGAGAGCTTGGTGCCGCATCCCGAGCACCCCATGCGCAGCGAGTTGGGCGAGGAGAAGCGATACGGGCTATCGTGGCAGTATTATTTCTCTCTACCCAAACCTCACGAGTCCAGTCTGGATACTCGTTTGGGCCTCTTCTATGCTTTCCTCTTGGCTTGGAAGTTCGGGTTTCGTCTGCCTCTCCACCACTTCGTCATCTAGTTGCTTCAGTCTTACCGACTGGCTCTTGTCCAATTGGTCCCCAACTCTTACACTTTTATCTTCTCCTTCATCTTTCTCTGTCGCTCGTGCGGGCTTCACACTTCACTGGACCTCTTCCATTCCTTTTTTGAGTTAAAGGAGCAAACCCATGGGGGAAAGGGCTTTTTCTATCTTCAGACAAAGAGGGGAAGGAGTTGTGTGACACTTTCTGCCAAAGATTCTTCTCACAAGGGGTGGAAGACCCAATTTTTCTGGGTGGGCTCGTCCAAGGGTGGCATCTCTTGGGGGTTCCCGACAGAGCCCAACTTCCATCCGTCTCTCCCTCCGAAGCAGGTAGTAGTTTCCCCGGAGCTGGAGGAAGAGATCAGGATTCTCCAGGAGAATCTCCAATCGACCGCCGAACTGATGACGGTGGCTAACATCGAGGATTATCCTTCTTGGGCATTGTCATCGCAGGGTAAGAACCTTAGTGTCCTGCGTTATGCTTCTGGGTCGAGCTGGTGGGCCTCCTTCTGATGGTTCGACTTCTATTGCTCAGATTCGAGGTGGACGGATGATGAGGGGGAGCAGTCGTTGGAGCATGAGATCGCCAACTTAGAGGAGACGCCTACTCCGAGTGAGCCTCGAGTCTCCGAGATTCCTTCTTGCACCCGAGATAAGGGCAAGCAGAGGGCCCAGGAAGATGTTCCCGAGCGCCGTGGGGTCAAACGCAAGGATTCTGGGGAGCAGCTGCTGCTATCCTCAATGAAGGCCATGCTCGCTGAGAAGAAGCAATCAAAGAAGGCGGGGACCACCCACTTAGTCAAACCGCTTGGATGAGGGGCCCGTGATCGAGGAAATCCACCATCCAGACCTCCCACCCACCAGGCTAGAGGCGGCTGCTGCTGGCAGGGAAGTTACCACCGAGCCTGCCAGACATCAGGCAGAGGCGGTCGTGTCTAAAGTCCTGGTCAGGGTTGAGGGAGCGCGTGGTGAGGCATCAACCCAGCCTGAGCCGAGTGAAGCCATCCCAGGAATGGGGACGCTCGGGGGGGATGCTCTGGTCTCAGCTCCCCCGGAGAGAACTCTTCCCCCTTTGGCCGGTGCCCCGCTCTGCATCAAAGGTGCCGATCCTTGGCACCATCACTGGTTCGGGAGGAGTTCAGGCGTAGTCCCCCTTCCCTCCTCTTCGAGAAGGTGATGGAGGATGGCTTGATCATGGCCCAGTTGGGGGTTGAGATAGTCGATTACTTTGGATGGCTGGAAAGTGAGGAGAGGTCCCTCTCTCGGGCCCGCGTCGAGTCTGATCGGAGGGTCAAGCAACTGACTTCTGAGCTTGAAGTCCTTCAGTGGGAGGCGGCCTCGCTTCAGGCACAGACTCGATCGAGCCAAGAGGAGGCTTGGACACTGGCTGAGCGGCTGGCCCAAGCTCGTTATATGGCCAACCTGAAGAGCAAGCTCCTGGAAGAGGAGTGCCAGGCTCAGGTCAAGCGTTACGAGCAGTGGAGGGCTGAGTGAGAGAAGCTTGATAGCCAGGCTCGAGAGGCCGAGCGAGTGCGGGGGGAAGCTGAGGTTACGCGGGTCGAGGTCGAGGTGAAGCCGTCTGAGGCCGAGATGAAGTTGCTCAGAGCCGAGCAAAGGATGGCCGAGCTTGAGGAGAAAGCAGAGCAAGTTGGGGCGGAGGCGATCGATCGATATAGGAGCTCAGAGGGCTATCACATAGCTCTCCAGAAGGCTACCTTCTTGTATTGCGAGCTAGGCTACCGACGGGGGTTGCGGAAGGGGTTCACCCAAGGCTTTCATCGAGCTGTCACCGAGGCCCAGCAGCTGGTGCTCGACGAGCTCATTTTTACTTCCGGGCAGTGCTACGACTCGGACGAAGACGCCACAGATTCTCCCTCTCCGATGTCGAGTGAAGGGGGGAGCAGGGATGCTACTGTTTCGACAGAGGAGTCGCCAACTCTGGTTACCTCGGGTCGGGGGGGCACACGATCGAGGTAGTTCCCACACAAGTGGGGTCAGTGCCTAGATCGGCCACCACTTAGGACGCCGGAGGCAGATCTCCTGGCATCGAAGATCCTTCGTTCACCGTGCCTCAAGACGTCGAGCTTTAAGAAAGGCCACGGGCCTCCCGGAGTCCCCCTATCTGCATAGATTAGGAGGAGCGTGAGCTTGATGTGCTAGTTCTTTCTCTTTTTGAATGTTGCCATGTAAAATTTTTCTTTCCATATACAATGGCAGTGATTTTCAGAATCTGGATTGTCAGTTTCTTGCCGCCTTTGGCGCGATTTGACTACCATATCTGTAGTTGCCAGAAAAATGAAGATTTGATATGTTTCGCAGGTTTCTCACGTGCCGATCGGCCAGGCGACTGACATGGCATTGGCGCCTTTTCACCTTTTTGCTTTCCATGCTTTGAATGACTTATCTTTTTGCGTATCCCTATGAGAGTAGCCACTGAGGGGAATGGAGTATTTACCCTTGGGGAAAGGTTCATGCCTTTTGCATTTTTTCGAGAGGAGATTCAATTAAGGTGGGGGTTCCCATTTTGGCCTATAAAAAGGTCTCAAAGGGCGTCTCCACCTCTCTTCACCGCTAAGGCATTCCTTGCAGTCTCTCCTCTTTTTCCCTTCTTGTAAAGCGTCTGCCTTTCATTCTGGGGGAGTATCAGTGGAACATGGAGGGCGACTCGGAAGACGATGATCCTGGCGACTGTCGAGGCATTCCTGCTACTTCGGTGTAGAAGAAGGGTCAGCGATGGACAGGCAACGTGGAAGAAGGATCGGCATGTGGCGACGTGCCTTTTTTTGACTTCTAGACTGCCGCCACTATATTAGGAGGAAGGTAGAAGCGAAATGAGGCTCGAGGGAGGGGGCGTTTGGCACTGCGGTCTCATCTTGCTCCTTCCTCACCTTTACCCACTCCTCCTTCCTCTTTTTTTTTGGGGGGGGGGGGGCTGATGACGCAACGTCAATGATA